>SRLM01000121.1:360970-702586 GCA_015708895.1 Populus ilicifolia
CCCCCCCCCCCCCCCCCCCCCCCCCAAAAAAAAAAAAAACTATCAAATTATAACGAAGGCAGACAAATATTGCTACCATAAAGAATTATATCTAGGAAACAACATTCGATTAATTACTTAAAAGTACGTACATCACCTCCTCATACAATACAATTAAGATATCGACATTCCAACGATCAGGTGGTGCCCAAGTAATAAGGACCAACGATCAGGTGGTGCCCAAGTGATAAGGACTTGGAATAAGAGATTTGCTTCGTCTCAGGTTCGAATTCTTAGTNATCAGGTGGTGCCCAAGTAATAAAAACCAACGATCAGATGGTGCCCAAGTGATAAGGACTTGGAATAAGAGATTTGCTTCGTCTCAGGTTCGAATTCTTAGTTGCTCATATGATAGTCACTGGAAGCTTACATGATCGTTAACTTCAGGGCCTGTGAGATTAATCGTGGTGCGCGAAAGCTGGCCCGGACACCCACATTAATCTAAAAAAAAAAATATCGACATGTGCAATATTCAAGTCAACAAGAGATAAAAAGAACAATTACTCTTTAATACAACAAATGACACTTTTATGGGACCCAAATATGTGATTAGTTCGAAACATTAGAGCAAGGGATCTTCTCCAGGACTTGAAGCGCTTCTTTCATGGACGGTCTCTTTTGGGGTACAAAAGAAGCACAGCTAAAACCCAACTTCAAACATGCCAAAATGGCATCCTCCTTAACCTCCACGTTGGTCCGGATTGCCACATCAGCCAATCTCAGAACCCGGTTCTTGTCCTCCATGATTGAACCGGCAGTCCACTGGCTCAAGTCTCCATCTGAAAACACTCTTCCAGTGAGAAGCTCAAGCAAAACAATGCCAAATGAATAGACATCCCATTTAGGGCTTGGCTTTGGAGTATTTAACGACTCGGGTGCTTGATATGGCAATGAGCTAGCCGCGGAAGAGTTGTAAGGCGCGTAGTGGCTGGCATTTATAGAGTGGTCTTCTGTCGTGGAGGCGAACCTTTGGCTACTGAGATGGCGATTCGAGCTGCTCGCTTTGTTGCTACTGTTGCCTAATACAAGCCTGTCTAGTCCGAAATCCGAGATTATTGGCTCCATGTCAAGGTTCAAGAGGATGTTGTTTGGTTTAATGCTGCCATGCACATGTTTCTTCCCGTGAATGAAAGCTAGTCCTCTAGCCACTCCTTTTGCTATCTTGAACCGGACTTCAAGTGGTAGATGACCCGGTGATGAACCTGGTTTCCCTGAATTGTATAGAAATAATAACATGTTTAGGGGGGGGGGGGGNAGAAAGGAAAAAAGAACCGGAATATTAGACAGGCCATTAAACTAATGAGATGTTAATCAATCATTAAACTAGAGGATTGATTCCGATGGCTGTCAGTTAATACAAGATCTACGAGGAATAGTGTAATAATGAATTAAACAAACACTAAAAAAGATGCAGACAAAAAACACAGTCCAGAACTCACGAGGAGTTAACAGAGCAGGTGTCTCCTAGATTGCTAGACATGAAGTACCAAGTAGCAGGTTTCTTTTCTTTTCCTTTTTTGCAATTAAGAAGTGGTGTTGTTCAATTAAATATAAAGTAAAAAGGTCGGTTTTTTATTGCTGTTTTTCTACGAAAGTGACACGTGAATCGGCGCATCATGCGTTTTCTTTTTACTGTGAGAGTTTTCATAAATATTTTTTATTTAAAAATACATTAAAATAATATTTTTTTATTTTTTACAATTTAAAAAACGCAATTTCAAACGTTTTCACTCTAAGCTATATAGAAATAAGGAAGAACTACAGACGCCAAAGCCAACCCTCTGGTTCATTAAAACTTAAACCATCATTTGCTATATGTTAGAGGTAGGTGCAAATGTTCTATGTAAAATCTGATAATTGAAAAAAATAAGCTTTGATTCTTGAAAGCCGAGCTTAAACTACGTGATTATTATTCAAATCGAAGTTAAACGAATGTTTCCATAAAATCGGGCTTTGTCAAAGAGTTTTGACTCCTCAGTTTTGGACCGTCAGATCAACTAATAGTGGATTCCACGTGGAAAGATCTAACTGTTAACCCCAAACAGCCTACTGTAGCGACAGCCCAAGATTTTTACAACTATTTGCTCCCTGAAGCCAGGTGAAGCGGAAGGAAGTGCGCGTTAGCGAAGATTGTGACAAAACACTAGAACAAGCTACAAGGTGCCTGATAATTTAGCGTCACTTAGCAAAAAGGAGGGAAGTATGCTAACATGCGCTAGAAACAGAGAGAGAACAGAGGACTTACTGTAACTAGCGGTTGCGAGGCTGCCGTTGCAGACATAATCATAGACTACAAGCTTCTCATCACCTCCCCAGTAAAAACCACAAATCTTAACTAAATTTGGATGCTTTAATTTGGCAATAAGCCTCACTTGATTCTCAAAGTCTCTTCTCTCAACTCCACTCTCTCCAATCCTCCTCACTGCAAAAGCAGTACCATCACCGAGAACTGCTTTGTACACTATGCTTCTTCCACTTGTTCCCAGTACATAAGCTGATGCTTTGAGCAATGTTTCCAACTCAAGTTCTGTCTCCCCATCCAGTACCACCAGCTTACTATCTTTTTCTTGATTGCTCTCGCTGAAGTTTGCGTTGTTGGTATCTTCGTTGTCTTGATCGTCATCAGAAGTGGTTGTTCCCGATGTTTCGTCTCCTTTTAACGTTAGGCACGGCCAATTTATAGGCTTCCTTGTTTCGATCTCTTCTTTTACTGCTAAGGTTGTTGAAGGAAGTGGGAGTTTTCGCTCTTTATTCGGTGGGTTGGTTTGGTTGACGAGTGTCTTCTTTTTTCTGATTTGGTACACATAAAGAATGACCAAAGCAAGAATGGCTATACCGGCCAAGTCCGAGACTGCAATGGCTACAATTGTGGCTGGTTTTAGCCCACTTTTGGCTTGATTTCGAGTGGAACTTGGACTGGTTCCTGTTGAGTTTAGTTGTGGGGAGCCCGAGTCCACTGATTTGGGTATGACTGCAATAGCTGGTGAAGTAGTTGAAATATTTGGTGGAGTAGAGATGGTTGAAGGTATTGAGCAAAGATTTGACAGAGGTTTTCCACAGAGATCTGGGTTTCCTCTAAAAGAATCTGTTTTTTGGCTGAGCAAAGATAGAGACTCTGGGATTGCTCCAGTTAGATTGTTGAATGAGAGATCAATACTTGCTTTCTCTGGAATTCTCTTTGCAAAAGCTTGTGAAATTGGTCCTGTAAGCTTGTTGTAAGAGAGATTCAAGTAATGCAAATTATCCCCACTAAAATTAAGAGGCAAGGAACCATTGAGTAGATTAGAAGACAGATCTAACACCTCAACAGAATTGAAGCCACTAGGAACAGAACCTGAAAAGTAATTAGTCCGTAAAGAAAGAACTGTGAGATTTTGCAAAGCTGTCAAATATTCAGGTACCTTCCCAGCCAAGGCATTGTCAGAAAGATTCAACAGCTGTAAACTCTTCAACGCACCGATAGACTCAGGCAACTCACCAGAGATCTCATTGCTTGAAAGAGAAATCACTTGCAGCTCAGTTGCATTAAAAAAGGAACTTGGCAATGACCCATTCAAGAAATTGTTGGAAAGATCAAGATGTCTTAGGTGTTCAATGTAGCCCAAGTCTGGTGCGATAGAACCGAGAAGCTGACTATTGGGGAGGACTAAACTTGTGACCCTGAACGTATCTGGTGTTCCCGGCAGGCCTAATTCTGTGCATGTCACTCCTTTCCAAAAGCATGGTGTTTTGTCTTCATAGTTCCAGGTTTCCAAGACTGATAATGGGTCTCTAAGGATAGAGTACTTGAAAGAAAGCAAAAGTACCCCATCTGTGTTGAGAGCAAAGGTTGGGAGTGCAACCCGAACAAGGAAAAAAGCAAAGAAATGGAGATAATTGATGCTGCTGTAACTCATGGTTTGTTGAGCTACTGAACCATGCCTGGAGTTGAACTGCGCTTCACATATTCATAGTTTGAGAAAGAGAGGGAGAGAAGGAGATGGTGACCCACTGCAGATGTAGTTGTTCTGGTGACCAAATCGATGAGAATAAAGGATGGAGCAGAGGAGGGACGGACAGAAGCAGTTAATGTAGTTAAAGTGCTGTGGTTGTAATGAAAGGAACTTAACTAGACATGGGACATAACAGAAATTTAGCTGTATATTTTGCTAATGTTATGTTTTTGGATGTAAGAATGGATGCCCTGGGGAGGAAAAAAGCTGGTTTGTTTAGATATGGCTGCAGAGAGGGAGGCTAGCAAAAAGAGTGGTTCTTTGTTATTTACTGTGTACTTCGTGTGGTTGGTATAGTGAAGAGAACCGATAGCAATGGTCCAAATGGAGCCATTGAATTGATATTAACTTTAATTAATAAATTGTTTTTTTTTTTGGCATCTGATTAGTTAATGGAAAGCAGGGAGGAAAGAATCTTGTATCTGCTGCTACAAGACACGTATGTGAGTTGGAGCTCATCAGACTGCAGAGGACCCTCTAAGTCCCCCATCCTCTTCAATCTTGACTTAATTGAAGATCCCATGTCAGGCTGCAGAAGAAGAAATAATTAACGTTGCTAAGTTGCCTGTCCAGGGCTCAATTCTGAGCATAGTTTTTTAACCTGCCCGGCGGACAAACTGTTTCCAGGCCTCGCCTCTATTTTTATTTTTTATAAAATGAAATGGTATTGTTTTTATTAAAAAATTAACAAATTTTACCCAGGTTTTTGACAGGTGATTGTTTTTATATTTATTAAAAGAATATAATAACAACAACAACAATAATGATGCACTTATATGCTGATATTGTTTCCATGCATAATAATAATAAATAGCGAGATTCTTTTTATTAAATTTATTTTGGTTGATACGTAATCTTGTTCTAGAATATCTTTTTTTGTTGAATAATTTTTTTTCTTAAAAGAATCTGAGAATTTATAGTTTTTCTTCTCATTTCTCAGACCAAATAAGTTCTCCTGGTAGGCTTTTAATTTTTTTTTTAGTAAGATAAATTATTCATATTAAAACTAGAATTTGAATTTGTATCATACGCATATATATATATATATATCCACACGATACATAATTATACCATCCCTTTCATATTAATCCACTTTAATCTAGACAATAGAATTGGTTATTTATTTATTTATTTTTATTTTGTTAACTTCATTCAAACAAGAAAAAGCTATTAAATTCCTATACCACACAAAAGAAAGTAAGTTAACCCATTAATCTGTAAACATTCCTCTCATTTTTCAGAGTCTGCAATATTCAGGTACATGTAACTTGAAATTCTTTACATCCCTAAAATAGTTAAGTTAATCCCTGTTAAATTTAATATTTGTTTAGGAACGTAATTATAGTTTTTTTTAAATAATTTTTATGTTAAAATAAATGTAAATAATATTTTTTTATTTTTTAAAAATTATTTTTAACACTAGCATATTGAAATAATTTAAAAATATTATAAATAAATAAAAATTTTAATTTTTTTAAAATATTTTTAAAACATAGAAATCTAGAGCCTTATCGAGGATAAATCGAGTCATTTGTGGAGGGGAGGAAAAAGACTTGACGTGTTCTTGACACACAGTAAAGGGGCCCTGACCAAGGATAAATCTTTTATATATATATATATATATATATAAAATCTGGACGTTCGTATGCTAGTGGTCTGCCAGATAAAACCACTCCTCTAGCCGAAAGCCAGAACAACGAGCCTTGTACACACTTGAAAAGAGACATCCATGGTCATATCCACTCCTCCCTTTCTCTATCTTTTACTGCAGCTCGCCTCCCCCTATCAGTTCATGATTTTTATCAGAAATACTAGGTTATGGTAATCCAGTTATAAAGTTGATAAACAACTCCATTATGGCTGGTGCTTTATTTGTGGGCCATGATGTTTTGTTCTACGCATGCTTGAAATCAAGGAAAGGTTTTCAAAATTCTTTGAACAGCATGAAATCCGAACCCCTAGGCACCTTTAGATCAGAGTCACGGGTTCATGTCACTTGATAATTGATCATCATGTATTAACTACGGGAACTTAATTTCTTGATGCTCTTCACATCAAACAGTCCCGAAATTTGACAAGCTTCCAAGCAAGGAGATATACGAAGAAGCCGAGTCAATTTGATCAACTCTTAGGTGACTCCATGGACCATCATACTTGTATGCAGCTATATTAGGACGAGCATGATTTTGTGAGGAAGATTTGCCTACCAACTCCACCAAAGCAAATCAAGCCCCCAGAATTATAAATATAGTTCTGTTCATGCGAGAAAGTTTGGAAAACTCTTATAAAATGAAGAGCAAATGCTCGCAAATATCAAGACTCATAAATTCATAAATCACAAGCTCGTTAAGATTTAACTAAAAAAAGGCCACGGTACCAGGGGCGTAAGCTTAAATTTAGGATCAGGGGCCAATAAAAACAAACAAACATGGTAAGCTGGAAATAAGATAACAAAGAGAAATCCACGCAGATTATAAATGATTTTGAGAAAGCAAAACGTGTATTTCCTATAAAATAAACTGTATTTTATACGGTATAATTAAAAAAGAACTAAAATGAAAATATCTTTAAAGTTTGAGGTGCCATTACCCCATCATTCAACCTCGTTCCGGCCGGCCCTGTCAGCATGATACTGCAAGGTTTAATGTCTAAAACCACGTCAAACCAGCTCGAAGATTCATAGTTCCTTCGTGATTCAAGAATCTCATCAATTTACACCACACCAAAAGTTTAGTTCTCTTTATAGCCCGTATTGTTTACGATCCTTACTCGTGAAAATGCATGCCGGTATTGTTTCATAAACTTGGATTGACCCTAAATTAACGAGGGAGCACGACAAGACTTTGGCCATAGTGGGACGGTGCAGCTCGCAGGAGCAAAAAATGGTCCCAAATTAACCCAACTCTCCCCTCTCCAAAAATAGCGCAACGTTTCTGATTTGTCTGAACTGCACGTGTAGATCCTTGTGGTGTGAAAGTGTCCAATATCTTTCTTGCTAAGTCAGGGGATGTGATGCCATAGTGGTACTGGCTGCCTTGATTTTGTAATAAGAACCAGTCATTTTTAAGTTACTTCAAAAGAAAAGTTGTCGCTCTAAGTTTGATTCAATAATTCTTAATCAAGAATTTAATTTATACCATATCATTAATGGATTGACTTCCTTTTCGTCCATTACTGATAAAACATTTTTCTGATGATTGTAAGTTTTTTTTGCTTTCCCTGCACATGCATCCAATTCGGTTTCTATGTGTTTTATATGAGAATCATCACGCATACTACGATAATATGTTGCGGTTCCGTTGTATCTATAGCCTTGGGATGCTTCCCCTGTTATCTAGCATGTGCTGCCACTGTTACAAATGTTGAGAATTATGCTGCCATTTATTAGCTCCACCTACAGCTTGATTGGTTCATTGAAACCCATTTTAATTTAAGCAGATCTAAACTAAGCATTGAAATGTGAATTAATTTTGTCTAGTTTTGACAGGATTCACACGCAGACCATGCCCCTGGTGAAAACTAGAGCTACCACCAGTACGGGCTTAGACAATTATGATGTCCAAGGATTTCTGTTCATAATATAATCAACGAGCTTTCAAATTAAATGCCCATAAAAGTTCAATGAATGAGTAAAGAAGTGAAGAAGCTAGCTAGGTTTGGCAAGAGTTCATGTCTCTTCAGCTCCTACATAATGTCTTAGCAGATGGTTTCCATTAATTGCAAATGATTGAGAACTGAGTCCATTAATTCCTTCTACTTGCATTCATAAACTTTGGTAAAACGTAACAGAAACTTTTTTCATTCGATTCAACGGTGAATTTTAGTCTTTTTTCTCCTCGCTACTAGAACATAATAGAAACTATAATGTACTTTGATAGAAGGAAGTCTAAATACTCTTGGATTGCATCACCTGGTTGAAAAGTAACAAGCGTGAAAATGGTATGCATCTAGTACAATTTAACACTTCAGATGACTTCAACCATGTGCATTCATATGCCCCTCCTGTTCCTGACTCAGAAGATTTTACTTTCTACGTCACCATTTACCAGCATTGCCCTTTTTTTCCAAACCAGTTTGCTATTGTCGTCCTTGTTTATCTAGAAATGGTCGATGATATGCATCTTCCATGTGTTCACAGACAGTAGGGTACGTGCGGATCTTTTACAACATCTCAACTAATGTACAATTATTTGAAATCAGTCACTCCAAATCATGTTAATCATTGGATCCACATTCAAGCTTAGTGAGACTCCCAAGAATCAATGGAGCCTGGACTTCACCATGGGCAGATGTTCTGCAACTAGGGACAGTGGCTAAATGAAAGGTTTGGCTGTATCCCAACTTACAATATACCACTGTTTGCCTCGTGATAGAGGATCTAAATGTTGTTTTGAAAGACCCCTTCAAAGTACGTAAAATCCCCCAAACCACCAGCAGCATGTTTGAGCACTACTCCCCTTCGATCTGGGTTTATAGCTGGCTGAGTAGAACCATATCCTAATTCACCTCCTGATATATCGCGACCAACACTCTATTTTCTCTAATTCTCTCAGCGTTATAGGCTATTCATTTTGGGTTTCAGACAGAATATCAGCAAATGATGACCAAGTCATGCGTGGTCAAACTGAGCTCATTTCTCGTGCTTTATATTTGACACCCACATGATCACAGTTTCCTGTCTACCCTGAATTAGACAAATTTCCGTGAGCTAGTTAGAAAGTTTTCTAGATAGGAACTACATCTCACTATTGCAAAGAAGAGCAGTTAGAATGCTAGCCCCCTCATGTTATCCATGTATGTGAATTGGACCTAGAAAATCTGTCCAGATATCCTATCTTTCAACTATCATCATAATGTAACTGTTGCGATACACGGCTTGGGTTCTGTGGCAGCTACTACGTTTGTCTCATTTACCTGCGTCTGCACGTGAAATGAAAAGCAACAGTTTTAGATCCGGGTCGAGATCAAAACGAGTGGAGAGGTATAGTAAGGGCATTAATTCATTTTTATTCTCTTTATTTTTTAATTAAATTTTAGCTAGCTCTCTGGAAAGTTACCTCATCCATCTACTTTTTTAAATAGAAAATATTTTTTAATAAATTAATAATAATAATTTTTAAAATTCAAATACTATTTCACCATCAATATTGCGAATAGACTCTTAACAGTTAACAAGGAGTTTTTCTTGATGGCATATTCCTTTCTTTGTTCAAACCAGAAGTAATTTCTGACATGCTAACATATTTTGTGCAGCTCAGCCTGAAAATCAGAATAACAACGGCAATCCAAGGTTGCAGGCAAAATACAGTCGAGAAAGGACCAGGCAAAATACCCTCTCACGTCTGCTCCTTTCCTGATTGCATGGAAATGGAAGGCAAGATTTTGCCAAGAGAAAGTTGAAAAATTAGCCAAAAATCAGTTCTCCGATCCCTTCTGTTTTGGAACTCTAATTTGGCTGGACTATGTTTAGCAGAAGCTTCAAGACGACCTTCTGCGGGAAAATGGATTCTTACATATTTTACTTCATTGCTGTCGGCAAGGAATCCAAATAGCTAGACATGTATTCAACTCTTTTCACATCACGGAGACATTCTTCCATGCTGAGGTTTGAATTGTTCTTCTGTGCATATACCCACAAGAGGCATTGCATCTATATAAGAAAATTTATGTAGCTAAATTAAGATCTTTTAGCTTCCGTGCTTACCATTCTCTCTGATGATCATAGGACAGAAGTATTTTTGTATCTCTTTTTCACATATGTAACCATTTTCTCTATTCCTTGTGGATAAACATGTTGCCAGTCCACTCCAGTCTCCATTGATCAAAATGCTCAAGGAGCTTGTTGAGAAGCACCTCTGCCTGTGGCTCTGCGCTGGTTTCTTTTTCTTACTGTGGGTGTTTGAAGAGACAATTCAAGCACCTCTGCCTGTGGCTCCGCGCTGGTTTCTTTTTCTTACTGTGTGTGTTTGAAGAGACAATTGTGTTTGCCATACTGGACCTTGCGCGCATCTTTACCAAATATCTCGAATTCCCTCTCATGGTCAAACTTGCGAGTATATACTTTATACAAGGATTGCTACATGTTTTGTTGAGATTTCATTACTCAAAAAATCAATAAATATAAATAAAAATATTTATAAAATATTTTTATTAGTAAATTTGTGAGAAATTTTACCAACAAAAATATTCTTTCCGTATATATCAAGAAAATTACAATGAAAAAAAATAAAACAAAACAAAAAAATAATAACATATCATTTTTATCAACAGAATTACCGAGAAATTTATTCCATTGATAAACTTGTTGGTAAATTTACAAAGAAAATCATCGATGAAATTTTTCATTAGTATTTTTAGAGAGCTTGAGAACTGTTCACTTTTCAATTATACTGTTAATTATTGTTCTTTACAAATAAAATCACCCATAAATTGAAAAATCATCGATGTTATTTGTTAGTTTTCTGAAAAAATTCAATTAATTTTAAATTTTCATTTAAATATTATAGATGAAATCATCTATGAATTAAAAAATTATCGGTGAAATTTTTTTATGAAATTAAAAATTTAAATTAAATATTACAGAAAAAATTACTGATAAAATAATTAAAAAGTATTAATATTTAATTATTAATCGGTAAAACTGTTGCTAACGTATCCTAATAAATGAATCCCCTTATTTCACAAGAGACAAACTCATTTTTTTATTTTTCTTTTTCTACCACTTCTTCTTCTTTTTCATAATATGTAAAAAATATTAATATCTATTTTTTTTTATTTTCTCTTCTCTTCTCTTCTCATCTCCTTATTTTCTACTCCATGCTTGTGTTTGTTTTTTTTTCTTCTTCTTTTATTCTTTTAGTTTTTTTAAATTAATATGCTTTACAAAAAAGTTTTTCTCCATTTAGTTTTACTTGCAACTACATTAAGGTAAGATTTGTTTTTTGTTTTCATGATTTTTTTACTATATTTGTTTTTTATTTTATTTTTTATTTTTTTTATTATTAGTAATTATATAAATGTTGTTATGAGATTTTTTTTCCAAATGAGATCAATTTTAAGTTGATTTATTTATAGGATTTTTAAACTTTTAGCAATTGCAACTTTATTTTTTTCATATGAATTTTTTTAGTTGGATTTATTTTTTCCTTTTATATATTTGTTGCAAATTTGTTTGAGTTGATTTTCTTATTCTTTTTTTCCAAACATTTTGAGTATATATTATAGAGTGTTGATTTATGTTAATTTAATTATTTTATAATTTTATAAAATGGATTTTTAAAAAATATTTTTAAATGATTACCAATTGAATTACTATTGGTATTTTTTGAGGGATGTACCAATGGAATGAAGTGAGTAAAGCTTTTTTACGTGTTTGTTTTATTAGTAAATTCATCAGTAATAATATTTTTTTATTACCAACAGATTTATCAATGGAGCATTTTTGTTGATGATTTTATTAATAAATTAATTACCGATTGAATATATGTCTTAAGCTGATAGAAAAATTTTGTCAGTAAAATTGTTAAATGTTGTAGCAAAATATATATAATTATTAAAAATGTGATATCTATGTTTATTTAAAGATTAAAAAAATGGAAAACATGCTTTTATTGTATTTAATTTATCAGTAAAATTTTATGAGACATGAGGACATATTACTATTTTATTTTTAAAATTTAACGTATACAATTTGCTAATATCATATTTATCTTTGTTAATAGAAACACTTATGTTATTTTGTGTTTAAAACTAATACATATAGAAGTGAATCCAACAATAAATTTAAATTTATAAAATTGTATAATTTTTAATACAATAATGAATCTATTAACAAATTACATAACCTACCTGGTATATTAATTATCTTTATACTAATTTAAAGTCATCAAAACACATATTAATTGTTCGAATTTATATTCTAGTAAATGGATCATGTATACTAGTGATTTAAAAAATTGTATAATTACTGGTGATGATCAGAGCATGGAATGTTAGATAGATTAATACTATTATAAAAGATGAAAAAGAATTCTTGGCATTTAAATTCCTTCGGGGCATCTCAAATTCATTTCATTTTGGAAAAGAATTCAATCCCTAGTCTTGCAAGCAACCTAATACAATGGGACAATTGAGATTTCTTGAAACATGAGATGTTTTGGCTTATAAAACACGGGAATGTTTAGTATATGATGTGCCTTCAAATTAGAAAAAATGAAAAATTCTAAAGATTTGATAAAGCTTAGCTGAGCTCAACTTGGGTATTTGGGCATCCTATTAGGCGCCATCCAACTACAAGAAAAATTCTGGATTTTTATATTTTATTTTACATATTTTTATTTATATTTTCTTTTACTCTTTCTTTCTTTCTTTCATTGTTAGTACAATTATTTTAATATTTTTTCTATACACAATTCTATAGATTCTTTTACTTTCTGTTGCTTTCAATCCAATAAATTCTACTTGTTTTTACATCAATATTTTTATTATACAACTTATATAGTCAATCAAATATCATTCTTTGAACCAATAAAACTTATTTATTATTATTCCATAAAAACCTTTCCCCATAGCAAGCTACAAATAGCTATCTTGCCCTGCATGTAACCTTTTTTCTTGAAAAAGATAAAAATAATCTATGCAATGAGTTTTTTCTATAAAAACTTAAATATCATAACGAGATAAAGGATTCGTGATCCATATAAAAAAAAATCATAACTTATCTTTTTGATTTTTTTAAAAATTAACAACTAAACAAAAAAAAATTCAAATTAATTTAAGCATCAGATTTTTTGTTTTGTAGATAACCCTAATCATAAAAATAAAAGTCTATTTCACTACTAGTGAGGAAAAAACTTAGAGATTCATTGAAGTTTTCTCAACTTCATTGATATCTTAAATGACTTCTCTCATACTAAAACCTCTAAGAAAAGTATTTTAGCTCTACATTCATTGTTATTATTTAATGAAATAGTGTAGTGATATTTTTATCTCTTCATCTAAAAAATTTAAAACATGCTTCTAAAGATTTTTAGGTATTTTTACATGGATTGTTTGTTATTTTAAAATAGAGTGAGAATAAATAATTATTTTTTCATTTTGATCAACACATTAAAACTACACCCTTGAGGAAAAAAAATAAACATGGCATTAATAGGTATTTTTGCATATTTACAATGGTCTTTTGATTATTAGAAACACTTTAATAATTGTATAAATATAAAAAATAATAAATAATTAAAATATATGGTGAAACTATAAAGATACCTTTAAAATAAGAAAAATTAAACTTGATGTCAAGAGGCATTTTTTACTATTCATAATAGGTTTTTTTAATTAAAAAGTCATTTCAAGAACAATTTTATCTTTGAAAAAAAAAATAAAGACACACATGTGTAGCATCTAGGGGTGTATTAGAGGTGCATGTGTCTTTGTGGAGGCCCATGTAATGCCTCTTAGTGTTCAAAAATACTCTTCTACCTTATCATTTAAAGCACTATCATGTTATTTTTTTATTGGTGCATCGTGTATCTTTGTTAGTGGTATGATTTGGTATTATGGTCTTTTTTTTCTCTTATTACTCCTATAAAAATTTCAATTTGAACCTCTTTAATGTTTACACTTCAACTCTGCATAATGTTTTTTTAACTTATATTATTATTATTATTATTTTTGTTTTTGTTTTTGTTTTGTCTTCTCCTTTTTATTCAAGGTAGTTACCGAAACAAGATTAAAGACTTGTTTGGAAGTGTGGTTGTGGTTGCTTTTCAAATAGCTTTTCGTGCTAAAAGGCATGCTAATGATTTTTTTTTATTTTTAAAAAATTATTTTTGACATCAGCATATCAAAATAATTTGAAAACATTAAAAATATATTAATTTAAAATTAATCAAAAAAATTAATTTTTTTCAAAAACGATTTTAAAACACAAAAACATACAGGACATAAAGAGCCTCAAAACAAGACAAAAAACAGAGTAAACAACTTATGTCCAAGCAACCATACCCTCGTTCTCAACTTTTACTCCAAGCAGTTCTTCATAATAATTAAGTAAAGTAAATTCCAAAACTCGGCCACTGTAAAACATATTCAGATGAATCTTTATTAGCTTCAAAAAAATACCATATCCCTCGAGAAAACTCTGTAGAATTCATAGTTAGGCTATAAAATCACAATTCTCAGACACACCTTGTTAAGCAAGACCATCAACCATATAATTCACTTTACACATGATATGTGAAAAGGTCGCAAGGCCCATGAGTAGTAAGGATGAAGATTTCATAATAATACCATAGCCAAATATGGTTTATGCATCCAATTTACCACATTAAAAGAGTCAAAATCTACAATAATTTTCACACTAGATAAATATTCTCTAGAAAAGGATAATTCCAAGATTTTAACCAAAACTAACAATTTTGCTTTATTAGAGTCTTTGATCCTTGCAGGGATGGAGAAAATACTAAATATTAGTCTTTTATGATTACGAAGAACCCTCCTATACTAGCAGGACCAAGCTTATCAAAAATTCCTTTTTGGTATGAGTTTATTTAAGCAATCCATCAACAAGTCAAGAGCAAAACAATGAAAATTAGGAAATAAGGCTTTAATCCACACACAAGGAAGATTGCGTCATAGTCAGGCCTTTTATGATTAAAAATAAATTCATTTCATAGAAGCCATAATGACCATAATATAGCAAAAAATAACGCAAACCATACTTTCCTTTAAGATACTCTATATGCTAGATATTCCTACTGTTGAAACAAGGCTAACATGCTCCTGGAAGAACACCAAGAAAGACCCCATAAATCTATAAATTTAGAACATATAAACCGATGCTTTTGATAGTTGATAAGAAGAAGATCAACATATTCCTCTAACAATAAGCAAATTGAACATATAAAGCTTGACTATTAATGGTTTCTTCTCTTGCTCAGCCAACAGAAGACTTTAATTTTGAGTGAGGCCATTTCTTTCTACGAACCATTAATGGAGTTAATATGATTAGAGGATAAAAGCAGTTTACACGGACTTGACATAATACTTTTCATTTGAATTTGACGTCTAAATCAATTTATCCCATGTTTGGTTTTACACTCTGTTTTGTTAAAGAAAGTTTATAACCATTAAAAAAAACTAAAATATTTTATATGTATCAAACAAAGCTAATATAAGTAATATAAAAGAAAAACTACGTAATTTTATTTTAGATATATATTTAAAAAGTTACAAAAATTATTTTTCTATAAATATCTGTTAACAATCTTTATGGTCATAAAATATCCTTCCATATCCACTTTCATTTGAATAGTTTGGAGATTGAACCTTATAAAAAAATAATTCAATTCCTATAGTTACTGATAAAAGCAATAAATACTATTTTTTTATTTTTTTTATTTAAACATATGAGTATTGAATATGAATATTAGTAGAAATCTAGAAAGTGGGGTATTTTCACAAACATTGTTCACACATTCATATATTATTATAGATATGCTATTCTTTTTTTTTTTTTTTAATTTTTAAAGTTAGTTATCAAACTTTTATTTTAGGCAATTAAAGACTAATTGTTTTTTATTTCTTAAGAAAATATGAAATTGTAAGGAGAGAGACCAAAACAAGAAAAAAAATCAATAATGATTGGTGTGTCCAATTTTTTTTAAATATACTTAAGTCCTCAATCCTTAAAATAATAAAATTTTGGTCCTTTTAAACTTTGAAGATTCCATTTTGATATAAAAATTTATTTTTATTATTTTTTAATTTCTAATTATAGAAAGATTATTGAATTTCAAGAAAAAAATAGAGAATATTAATGTCATTTTTTACCACCAAAATAATTGTTCTTTATGTTAGGTTATATGAGATGGGAGGGGTTTGGTGATGATTATATAGAGCTTCAATGTCGTCTAAAAAAATAAATCTAAGTTAAGAAAGATAAATCTAACTTAATTTGATTTCAATTTTTTATATAGTTTTTTAGGCTTTTTTTGGTCAATGTATTAGTTTGTGGGAGTTATAACGGTGTTGGTGAGGAGATTTTAGGTTGAAATGGCTTGAAAATTATTTTTTAAAAGCCTGTAGACTACTTTGATTTTCTAGCTATCATAATAGCCTGTTTATTTTTTAAAAAATAAATATAGGGTGAATATTTAAAAACAAATAAAATAAATCAAATTAATTCCAGGCTCGTGGGTCTAAGTTCGAAGGCCAGCCCATATACCTAATCTCTACCTTGTAATGGCCCGAACATGCTAAACCACGTGCTAGTGTAATTAGGTTTTTGTTGTCTCTTTTATTTTTAATTTTTTTATATTTAGATTGAGTATAAATTTATGAGAAAAATACTCAATTGAGTTCGTAATTCAAATTACAATATTGGCAAAAGACTTTTTTTTTCTAATTTTGTTTTTTGGTTAACTGGTGCTTTTTTAATTATTTTTTTAAATAATTTCTTAAATTTTGTTGTGAGTTCTTTTTTTTACTTATTTATCCTTTTTGAATTGTTTCATGTATATTTATTTTTAGGAAATATTATTCTTATTTATCTATAGTATTTTTATATTTTTTATATAGATAAATTTTTTTAAATAAAAAAATTTAGTTTTAGATAGTATTTCTAATATTTATAGCATTGCATACTATTTTTTTATTCAATTAGTTTCATATGGGTATCTATTTCTCTTATCATTTGGTTGAATAAAAAATTAATTTTAATAAATAAATTTAGAAACACAACTAGCTAAATCTTCTATATTACAAGATTAAATATTTTGCTCTCCATATATATCTTGATTTTTTCAATTTTGTTTTTAGATATCATTAATGCTTTTTTTTTTCCATTTATTTACATGAGTGATTTTTTATTTATTTAATTAAATACATATGTAAGTTTTTCAATTTAAGTTTTTTGTTTATTTAATTAGATATATGTGTAGGCTTTTCAATATACACAAAGCACCTCTCTAATCAACTGACAAAACTGGTGACCCGAGTCATAAGATCGAATGACTTAAAAAACTCAAACCAAAATAAATTATAAAGTTTAATTTTTAATAAACTTAATATTAAATAATAAAATTAAATAAAAATAAAAATAAAAAAACCTAGGTTAATCGGCATAACTTGTGGCTTGGTTTATAAAATTATGATAACTCTTTAGAAAGAAAATAAAAAAATTATGAAGTCTACATTTCAAATAACTCACTATTAAATTATTAAATTATAAAAAATAAAATAAAATAACCAAAATAAACTTAAGTTAACCTACCAAACCCGATTCAGAAGATTAGAATTCATAGAAAGAAAATAAAAAAAAATATAATTTTTAATTTTTAATCAATCAAATGTTAAAATATAAACTTAAAAAAAAATTCAATAAAAAATAATAAAAAAACTAAGTCAACCTGATTATACCACGAGTTAAATCAATTTTTTAGTGTAAAAAAATATATAAATATTGCTAATGTGTTTTTTAATATAAAAAAATTAAACAATTTAAGGATTAGCATGATATAACATAATCAATTTAATTAATCTAAAAAAATTATAATATAAAAAAATAACTTGAATTAATCTTATTTAATTTATTAAATTTGTAACTAGAATAATTAAACCATAATAAACAAATTTATTGAAGAATAAATTAAAAAAATTGAAAAAAAAAAACTTTTGTGAGAAGGAAAAATGAATTCCCTCCTCGATTAGTTGAGATTAATAATAATCCAAGTAAGACGAGTGTCGTCTACACATCAGACGACACATTGTTTTTTAGTACATGGACGACAGATAGTCGCACGACAAGCTTCTTACATGACCTTATTAAACGAGATGCAGCTCGTATAAAAAAATTGATTTTTTTTTAGGAGTCCATCGTCTCGAGCTAGCCTTCTCCGCTCAAACTTTCGGGAAGAATGCAAACGCTGCTCATGCCGGCAGTTCGCACCGGCCAGGCTGCATCCATGGCGGCGGTTCCAACGCCTCCCCTTATCCACTGTGTAAAACACCTACCTCTCCTCCCTCCTCCAAACTCCATCCTAATCTTTCACAAATCCACACAACCTCTCCCATCAGTCTCTTACATTAGCTCATTATTTAGTTATGATCATCTTAGGAAAAAAACACCAAAAAAATTATTTACCCAAACAAACGCTTCTAATGCCACTGCTCCTGCTTTCAATTCCCAAAACGACGAGGCAGAAAGGGAAAAACTCGCTCAGGTTCAAACCCTCTCCAAATTCTTTGCTCAAGATTTCTAAAAGAAAGTTACATTAGAATTTTAAGTCTAATTTACCAACTCACATTGTTGTATGGCCATCCATTTGTGTAGTAAAAGAAAAGAAACTGTATAAGGGTTTTTGTTTTCTCTTGATGTTATTTTTGTTTTATGCACTAATTTCTCTTTGCTTGGATTGGAGGCAATCCATGCATTATTTTGGAAACCCATTAACATGTCTAAAAAAAGGAGCTGCCTTTCATATGGGATTTTAATTTTCAAATGTCATTTTCGTTTTGCTTTTTGTGGTAATTTTTCTGTTTCACCCCTAAGAGATGATGGGAATGAAGAGAAATCGAAGCGAAATGCAACTTTTAGTGAATATGAGACTTGAGTTGAGGAAAGTAGCGGCTTTAAAACGGGTTTCTAATTGTCATTTTAGTTTCCGTTCTTGGTTGCTAATTTTTATATTTGGTTACCAAGAAAAATGTGGGAACTTTTGTGGAGACTAGAGTAAGATTATTGTTATTGTGTGTGCAGGTGGCTAAGAGATTAGAGAATACATCAAGGTATTTTAAGCGGTTGGGTAGTTTAGGATTTTCGGGGCAGCTAATATGTAGTACAGTGGCAGCTGTGATTCTTTCCTTTTCTGTGGCTTTCACTGGGAAGATCACTTCGCCTCCCACTTTTTATGCTACTCTTGGTGGCATTGCAGCTGCATTCATTTCTGTTTTCTGGTCATTTGGGTACATCCGGCTTTCTGCGAAGCTCCGAAAAACAGCCAATGATCCTTCCAAGGTATGTATACATACTGTTTTAGGTTTTTTACTATCTGTTATTCGCAATCATAAACAGTATTTATTTTGATCGTTCTGAATAATGGTTGTTTCCAAGGATTTTTAACTTAACCATTGGAAAGGACATGTTACTTATTCAGTCGTCATTTGTATTCTGAATGATTGTTTTAGTTGTCATTTGTATTCTGAATGATTGTTTTTTATGAGGTCTCCTCTCGTCTTGAGGTCTTTTGGATTTGGTAACATGATGAGCTTGATGACTGGCCTCAAATGTGGGCTGCTAAATTGAGCAAGAGTCATAATACTTGCAAAACAAGCCTCATTGTGTACATATGTTTATGGTAGGCCCATTCATGATGATCCGTGGCCCGTCAAAAGTATCAGGAGGAGATTTTGCTTTGGGTACAACTGTCACTTGTACTGTCCTCCCTGCATGAGGTAGATTAAGGTGGGAGTGCCATGTGTCGTTTAAAATGGGCAAGCAATGTACCATTGTGAGAGCTACTTGCATGTTGTGAGGGCCTATATATTTTTCATAATTTCAACCCTCATGGTCATCCAGTGTCCGGGCTAGCCACCCCTTATCGGTGACGCATCTGGACATGAAGCCTTGGACTGGGCTCATTGCTTAATGGGCCACTTGGCCTTAGGCCTAATCCTGGGCCATATGTCTTGTTCATTCAGTCTTGAATAGTTTTTGAATGATGAATTTAGGGATTCAAAGTAGACAGTGAAATTTCGATAAAGAAAGAGGAGAAAATGAAAGTTCTTATAAAAATGCCCATTTGGGAAAGTGATAGCTTCTACTTTTAGGTGCTTTTCGAAAGTGTTTTTAGTTTGAAAATGCATCAAAATAATTTTTTTATATCAGCACATTAAAATTATTGGAAAGCACTATAAAAAAAAATCAATTTTATGTATTTTCAAGGCAAAAACACTTTTGAAATGTAGTTGCAAACTCAATGCCGAATAGGACCGTGTAATTACTTGTCATATTATAATTACTACGAAGAAAGGGAGGAAGTTGCAACGCACTAACTATCAATAAGTAGAGTTGCTAAAACAAACATGAGCATGCCCCATTTGTTTACTGGTTGATTGACTGAAATAACCTGGCAGTCTGTTTAAGAATTTGATTGTGCTCATTGACCTTGGGCAAATTACATTGTTTATGCTATTCGCAGTTTGTACAACTTGTGCATGATGAAGTCAGTGGGTTTACATGAGAGAATCTTGTTGTTTCTGTATGCCAAAGAATTAATTGGTAATATGGCGCTTTATGGAAATGGAGACATTGTTTCCTTCTAATGCCATTTGCGGTAATTTAATGTGAAGTCCAATGTTGAAGTAAGAAACTTAATGGTTGGTTTCACAATGCTGGGGCATGGGATATTGTGATAAGTGGACATTCAAATTTAGCAAATATTTTCCTTGATGTTTTTTTTTCTATTAAAGAGAAGAATGATAAGAGGCAATTAGAGTCTGGATCCCATTTTTATATCTACAAATAGTCCTTGTAGTTTAAAAATGACTGGGGAGGTTTAGTTTGTCAACGAAAATCTCTTGAAAGGAGTTTCATGCAGCTTGTATTTGTTGACTCATCTTGTATCCTTTGTCTTTGCTTCCCATCTATCTATCTATGTGATTTTTCTTCTTTATTCATGTGAGTCATTGGACTACATAAGTAAGATGAACTCCATACCATTGAGGTGCAGAAGATCATGAATAGTAAACTGCTAGTGTTTGTTGGGCTTGGGTTCTACAGCTTTTCACACCTGTTAAAAGAAACAAGAAAAATAGAAAACCATACGAAATGTGGATCGCATTAGGTTCTCGTGAGGATGATGTGGTCTAAATATGGTGGTAGAATTAAGCACACATGAAGTGGCTCCTTTGATTGTCATACTGTTACTCAAAGACTCCTTTTGCTGAAGTTAAATAACCAGATATATATTGTTTACATAATTCTAAAATATATTTTCTATGCGTGGTGCTCTGTTTATTGTTTATATTTTCAGGCACTGCCTCGTGCTGATGTTGTGAAAAGCTTGAAAAATGGCATAATACTGAATTTGTTGGGAATGGGTGCTGCCATTCTTGGGATGCAAGCCACAGTTTGATTGTTGGTTGGGAAGGCCCTAACCTCTTCTGCAAATCCTTATTACCAGCAAATCTCTCCTGGTTACAGTCCAGTTCTTGCATTGGATGTGTTTTTGGTGCAGGTAAATATTATACAGGTCTAATTACTATCATATTTTAAAGTTCTGCTGACTACAGACTCGTGGTAGGAGTTAGGTTAAGAAATCACACTTTGTGTTATTATCGAAGTCACTGTAGCTTTATCAGTTTTAGCATTTATGCTCTCAGCCAAATAAATCAACAAATGAATCAATGAGGATACAAAGGGTAACTTTAATATTTGCCTATACGATGGAAGAAGTAAAATTTTTTACCTTCTATCAATTTACTAAAGTGTTGTTCTTTTAACCCAACATCTGTGTTCAGTTCTCGGATAAATCAATGATAGCTTTTAATTGGGGTAAACATTTTGGTCCCAGTTATTTGATTGATATCAGTCCTCACCATTTCTCTTGTGCAGGCATCAGCGAACACCATCCTTTCTCACTTCCTGGGCCTTGTATTCTCCTTGGAACTTTTACGCTCAGTGACGCTACCACCATCAGAAAATATTCCAGTCTTTAAGGTGGCATAAGCTTCTTCTGCATAATATTGTAGCCGAGGTTGAAGATAGTGATTTTAGAACTTCTGCATGATACTACAAAATGCGTGCAATTCTCATAGTGATAATTTGTAGCCTACCGTTCCAATGAAATTTGATTGATTCCAAAACCTCAAGCACTTGCAATTGATCTCGTGGTATAAATCAATCCTCTCTACACTTAAGCGTCGTAACATCCACCAGCAACAGAGTAACAAGGGAGGTTAAAAACCTGTTTCTATGGTACGGTAGTTGCATAACAGAGAATTTTGCCCTTGTTATTATGTCGTGGGAGCAGCATAGGAGCATGCAATTGTGTGTATTCAGAAGAAGCAACTTTAAGAAGTTGGATGAAGCAGTACATTTGGACTTGTCTGGGATGCTATTCTTCAATTCAATTGTTAAAGGAAATGCAAGCAGGTTGGAAGGTGGTAGATCCGCGCGTCACGCTTGCAATCGTAAAGTTGAATTTAATAAAAACCATTGTTTATGAAAAAAAGATGGTTTGTGTTCCAGGACAGAAGGTCGGAAGACCAGGTGAATCAACGCAGTAAAATGATAGGCCCAATACCTGTTATGCCAACAACTGGAGGGGATAGAGGAAGCGAGCAGCACGATAAAAACGTAAAAAGTTGGAGCGATTAAACAAGCACAAAGCCATGATCATACCGCGCCAGTCAATGTTAACACATACCAAGAAGCTTACTTGCTTTTCAAAGAAGGAAGTAAAAAACATGGCTATCATAGACTTCTATTATCAAAAGCTAGTTCCTCTCCACAATCGGAGAACATAATCCAGTGGGAATGAAATAGTAAGAAATTAAAACAACAGCAAGGACTGACAAAATTACAGATCACGAGAATCAAAACAATGGCCTTCCTGCAGATAAAAAATAATGAAAAATCTACTGCTCTTCATTCGTAGCATTAAAGGTTAGTTCTGCTCCTAAAAAACTACCATGAGTAGCTGATGTTCTATGCTAATATTGACCGCATCCCAACCAAAAAGAAAAATCACCCCTCAACAGCTTCATATGCTGAAAATCCATCCACCATGCGACTTGTCACTGCCTGCTGAACAACTTGAAACCCTGTATCCAAAGTTCACTCAAAATTGTTCAACGAGCAAAAGCCAGAGAGACAGAGGATAGAGTAAACCACCAGTGACCAGATCCATCCAAAATGGTTCTAATTCTGACAATAAATGCAGTATATGGATATCCATGTAACAGATAAAGGAACCAAATTGATGAGCAAGATGAAGGTAGCATGCTGATAAATAGACAACCTAGGACATTCATCCTGCCTACCAAGGCTGTTCGTGGAGATAGTTACAGGGAAGGTCAAAGTAAACAATACTGAAATAAGCGGCCAGATGGGAGGAAGGCCAGTGAATCAACATAAGATGAAAAATACAATCCAGATAACTTTCACCAGAGAAAGCAAATTTGGAGAACAATATTTGTAATAGTACATTTGTTCAACAGACTCCTTAATAATAATCCTGAATGCAAGAATCTTGGAGACCCATGTACTGGCAAATTTCAGCATGATCTGTGCTAATTCACCTCCTAGTTGCAACATTCATGAAAACTCAATTTCTTATGGAAAATGAAATTCCAAGGAAGTCTCAAAGATGAAAAAACTATAATAAGGCAAGTCCATTAATCTATCAACATGTTAAATCACAGGTTCGTCTCACCATGGTGACAAGTTCCAGCAAATTTCAAGCAGAAGTGTACCAAGCATGTTATTTATAATTCACACAAAAATAAAAAGCAACTAAGACAGCAAATGAGCACGTTTCTCTTCAACACGCATCCAATGTGGCAGAGATGTAATGTTCATTTTACGCACAAGCTAACAGATCCTCAACATAAAAGTACCATATACTCAAAATGCCCTTGTCATAAGCAACCTAACTGCAGCCCATTTATAATGAAGACTTCTAACCTATTGGAGGTAAATTATCAGATTTTTGTAACAAATACTCTACCAGAGCCTTCATCATGTTGCCTAATCAGTCATGTATCATTCCACAACATTAGCAAAATCATTATAGTCTCAACAATAATGATGACATTGAGATTGCACCAATGACATTATCAAATTTCAAACATAATAAAGGCCACAGCAAGCTTTGGCTCCATGTAAAAACACAGCCATAATCTCAGTCAGATGTGCACTATTTAGACACAGAATCATAATGCTTACCAATGAAATTCTTCCTACTTTAGTCTATATTTACGAGAGAGACAGAGGCAGCAACTTACCTACTGTGTCTTCTTTTCCTTATTTGATGGTAATGGAATCTTCTTCAAGATGGCATCATCAATTTTCTTATACTGTTCTTGAATTATTTTATGGGCTAAACAAAACTTTTCATCAATGTGGTGCTGGTACTTGTCATATACCAGAGGAACTGAAAGACTAAGAAGAACCCCTGAAGATGTAATCAAATATAATGAACTAATGCCTGCCCTCATACAATGGACTGATTAAGAAAACACAATAAGCAATAAAGAACTCACCAATGTAGACAAGAGTTAGGAAGTTGCAGAGACCACCGATATAAGATGCTACACAGAAACCAGAAACAACCTGCAGAACCACGTGCATCATACATATAAATTCCACCCTCTTGCGATCAACAAAAGTATTGCTAATTCTTTCGTGGAAAGATAGAAATGGCTACTAACCTGGAGGAAAACCTTGAAATTCTTATCAATAACGATTTCACGCGCAATCGACAATGCATAATTGGCATACACGTGAATAATACCAGCAGCCTTGGCAACAATCTCCTCGGGAATTTCCAAATTTGGAAGTGGAGGGAATGGCCTAAATCACAACTACTAATAAATATTCATTCCTAGAATCCAAAACCACACATGCACACAAACCTAGATTTAGTCACCCAAAACAGCAAACAGTGACTGAAAATCAGTAAATGAAATTGAAATTTAAAAATTATCAATGAAACATCTCTCTTTGATGCATGTAATCCATCGAAAAAATTAAGACAAAACAACATCCATAACTAAAAATTTATACCAATAAAAAATTGAGAAATTTGTTAGAATTTCACATGCGAAATCAATAACCACAAAAAAGATTTAGACAAATAAAATCGCGAACATTTAAAAAGGTGCAAAAAAGCATATATTAATTACCGATTGAGAAGCGAAGCAGATTTAGCCCAAAAGAAGAGAATAACAACAAGAAGGAACAACACGTTAGCCACAAACGATAACAAATTGTAACCAGCTTTCTCAAATAAGATCCACAGAGTTGTCGCAGACACTAAAACACCAACGCTTGCGTACCATCTCTTCCATAACAACACATCCGCCACTACACATTTAACACCAATACTTAACATTAAAATCAAGATTATAAGTTGATATAAAAATATTCAGATCTATTTAGAATCAAAATGATCGAGGAAGGTATATGGTTTTGATGCACACAGTATTCCTATACATGCATAAATACGTGTATACGTGCAGGTGAACGCATACCTGGGCCGCCGCCAAGAGCCTGATGGACGGAGATGCGACGATGGGTGACGAACTCGCTCATTGTGATTCAGTTTTAGAGGTAGCTAATTCAGAGATCGATCGATGAGTTGACTGATAGAGGAAGTGTGTTAGAGAGAATACTATAAAACACCAGACGGTGGAAACCGACGCAAAATCTGGCGCATAACGTCCGCTGAGGACTGGACGATGTAGAACTGGGCTGGGTCAAAATGGAATCAGCCCAGGCATTAAGGTTTTACTTTAAAGATATCGTTGCGTAACATCACTTTCTAGCCAACCTTAGTCATTACTTCCTGCAGGGTTTATTGGAAGTCATTTATTTCTAAATTAACGTTTTCACGGTAAATATGCTACTGGTAATGCCTCCCTTTATCTGTAGCTTATCATCTGAGTTGAATGAACTAATTAGTTTTGGTATGCGTGCTGATTAGTGTTGATGTCTGGCCTTTGAAAAATAATTCCTGCTTGCTCGTTGGGTGTCTAAATGATGGTAGAAAAGGGGCCGATTAGGAATTTTGTTGCAATTGAATTCTTGGGCATTAACTAGTTAACTCGCTCATTCAAAACAACACAAGTGCTTCACAATAAAACACCTGCTTGGCAATAATGAACTTTCATCTTATATGTTTACCCGGCACTCTGATGCACTCTGATGATGGAATACAATCAACAAGACGAGGCCATCAGGCTGCCCTTCAGGATGCATCAATCAAAGCTGACTCTTTCCTTGTCCAGTTACATCTCCTCTACGGAGAGGCACTACTTCACCGGTTACAAACAAGGGAATCTGACTTGAATAATTAGGAAGTTCGAGCATAACAACTAGAAAGCTGATTGAGGACATTGCCTAAAGATTCCGGCAGGAATCAAGCTTGAACCTAAGCTTAGACTAAAACGATAAGGGAAAAGCCTGTTTAGTTTCCTGTTTCATCGCCAACATCATCAGAGTCCTCGTCATCTTCTCTCCGGCACTCTTCTCCACCAGCATTCGGTTTCATCTTCTTCTCCTTTTTCCTTTGCTTTTTCCTCTGCCTTTTCAAACGCTTTTTCTCTGTTTGTTCCTCAGCAGCCTTCATCCTTTCCTCTCTTCTCATATTAAATTCAGCTAACTCTTTCCTTCTCTGGTAATCAGCATCCATCCTTGCAAGCCTGTCTTGCTCTCTCCGTCTCATTTGACGATACTGTTGTGACCCAAAAAAGTAAAAAAACCAAAAAAAAAATTGTGAGACGAATATATGCAGACATAGATATTCACACACACAACACGCATGTTTTCCTGCTTCACCGATGAACATATATAATAAATGTTAAACATTGAGTGCACAGATGATACAAAAGAACATGGTATTGTAAGATAAGTTTAACCTGGCATGATTCTTCTTTCAACGACACCAAACACAACTTCAATACAACCCTCAGTCTGTTACAATCCAATTACTTTGATCTCTTGAGATCACCAAGATGTCCTGTGCATTTAGACCTCTGTATTCCTGCTTTTATAGATTTATAGTGGGTGCCAACAAACCATCAGTGGCAGAGGAATCCTTTTTCTAACAGAAGAGGTTTAGCCAAAGCATTCCACGGGCAAAGATTATACACCAGGATCACTACTGTCACAACGCCATGGGCATGCATCTCTAATATAAAGCGCTATGGTCATGGCGGAAAAGGTCATCAGCATGAATCAGTGTTAATTGCATTTAGTGGCAACGACTGCTAACTCGATGCTGCCTAAAACCAAGTTCCAAATCACATTCAGTTTCTACCGAATATACTCGTCTATACAAACGTTAATCAATCCAGCATCGATCTCTCCTGATATCAAACGAATAAAACCCTAATCTTAATCCTGCAGTACAATTATTATTTACTCTTATCTATATAACACGAATACAAAACACTTTAGAAAGTTGCAGACTGAAAAAACTATTACACAAAAACTTCTCGGCTTACAATTTAGAAATTAAAAAAGAAATGATCATATTACCTGGTGAAAATCACCGGAACCAGAACCCGCGGAACTACCGGAGGTATTACTAACTCGAACTGGCACATTCTCAAGTATTCTTCGAAGCTTCACCTCTAGGTCCTCCTCCTCTTCTTTGAGTACTGGCGCCTTGTACTCCACCAACGCCGTCGATCCCGTCCTTGCCGAAAGTGGAAGCGGAGGAAGCGCCGGTTTTGTCTTCTCCGGCGCTGCTACTACCTGCAACTCACTGTCCTTGGCCCCGCCCGTCGACATTCTGATCCAAAACCCTAATTCACTGCTTCAGGGTTTCTGTCGTTTTGGATTCCGGTTTTGATGTGATTATAAATAATTATTGATTGACAAATAATGGATGGGTTTAATTTAGTGTTAATCGCTCGTATCGGAGTTCGGAATTCAGCTTGGTTTGGAGATTTTACGGTGCTACTGCTCGATTACTAAGCTATCCAACACAAAGAAAGAAAGAGTAGAAACTAGAACTCCAATAAAAGCGGTCGATGTTTTGCTATACATCCGCCACCGTTCATCCCTTAACATGCTCACCCCGTTGGGTAAAGTCAAATTGTTTTTAGATCCTTCAGCTTTTTGTTGTTTTATACTTACATCACTTAACTTTATTTCCTTTTAATTTATTTCTTTAAAAGTTATTTTGTCAACTTAATCTATTTAGATTTGTTTTCTCTCACTTGAATAATATATTATAAGACATTCTAAAATTAAATTAACAATTAATTTCGAGTTTTATCTTATTGTTAAAAACAAAATTGAGAAATTAAGAACCAAAATTGGAACAAACCCACCCTTTTATGCAAAAGGCATGTACAAAGTTTAATTTGATCCCTCATGTTTTTATTTTTCATCTTGAATCCTTTTTGTTTTAGGTTATTATATTTTGATTCTAAAACTTATTTTTGTCACATTTTAATTCCTTAAAATTAAAAAAACAGAGAAAAAATCATCAAATAACTTTATTGTATATAGATTTAGCTTTGAAAAATGAACTCAATTAAAATGTTTTAATCTTTAATGATACTAGGAAAAATAGATAAGCTCTGAAGTTTATTTTAAAATTTGATTTATTCCTTAATTTTTAAACTAATTAAATTTTATTTATGATTGTAAATGAATATTTAAAGGTCTAAATCTGGTTTTCCAAAGTGCATAATGACCAAAAACAACTTTCACGACCAAAAAAATGATGCAGGTAAACGATGCCTTCCTCACTATCTATAAAAGAAGATCTCGGCTTCCCAAGCTTATATGCATGGGCTTAGATCGCAGGCCTAGGCCTACATTGTTATTACCCATGTAAAATGAGGATTATGATTTTCAAGTTGTTGATTGGCATTGTGTTCACAGGATACACAGAATGGGCCTTGCTCAGAGGTTAAATTCATGGGCGATGCTGTTACTTGAATGTTTCCAGACTATGTCAGCCTAACCCCTTGCATCGTCATTGCTTCTAAGGTCAATGCCAGCACCTGAAAAATCTCTCGCCTTGATCCCCTCCAGCAGTAGAATGTTGTCCTGGGAAGTAGCTAGATATGAAGGTCTCGGGGCCCTCTTGGACTAAAATTCATTTTGCTGTGAAGTGTAAAAGGAAGCGATTGTTGATTCGAATTCTGGCTGAATCGACGATGAAAACTCCTCTTCCTCTACATCTCGAATCAAAGGATGGCGCCTTCTTGGAATTTCCCAAATGAATTTCAAGGTTGAATTGAAGATTTAGTTCTCAATTTTATAAAATTTGGATTTATAACTTAAGGTTTGGAGTTTGTATTTAGGATTTAATATTTATTTCAAAAGAAATTGATGGGGAAAACATTGTTCTTATAACTATATTTCTCAAGATCTTTTTCTTCTTCAGTTTATTTATTTATTTCTGAAAGGTGTCGCTTCTCGAAATAACACCCTCCGAAACCTCAAGCCATGCCTCAATTTTTAGCCTTCTCGCTCGAGTTAAAAAGGGAACACGTGCAATCTTTATGTTTTCAGTTCATTTTTCGGACATAACATCTTTTTGTTTGGCTTTTTGCGGTCGATCTTCTGCTCCCAAAGAACCACCAATTAACAAGAGTAACTTCCCAGACCACCACACCCATCCCCTGAAAAGAAATGCACAAATCAGGTGCTGCGCCGAGTATCTGTCAATCGAGCACAGATTTACTTGGCCACTTGAGCTTTATTCCAATGCAGCTCTGCACAGCCACGACACGTAATTCAGCCTCCAAAAGCTGCTAAACATGTGGAAGCAGAGCCGCACACGTGCTTGCTCACTCATTATGCTATTCATGAAGTCGCAAGATGCTTGTATTTTGTCCGTTCAGCTCCAAAACCATCCGGCTTCCTGTAGGATATAGGGTGATTTTTTTTTTTGGTTTGAGTTTTATTTATAAAAATAATTAAATTAAAATTTTATAAAGTATACAAAATAAAATAAAAATTAAATTGAAATCATTTCAAATTGATTATTTTTTATTTGATTATTTTATATTAAAAATTAAAACTCAACTAATCGATTTTGATTTAATTATTTTAAATTAAAAATCAAAAATATATTATTTTTAGGTTTTTTTTAAACTTTCGGTTGGAATTGATTTCGATTCAATTTAGTTTTTCAGTGCAATTTGATTTATTTTTAATTAAAATGTTTTTAAAAAATATTTTATTAATCAATTTCATAACTAATTAAATTATAAAACTTGATTTTTAATAAACTCATTATTAAATGATAAAATTTAAAAATAAAACATAATAAAACAACCTGAGTTTGCATTAATTAGCCCACAAAATATGTTACTCGAGTTATACAACTGGGATAACCTTATAAAAAACAAACCAAAATAAATTATAAAGTTCAATTTTTAATCAACTCGATGTTAAAGGATGGAACTGAAAAAAAATCAAGTCAATCAAGTTAACCAATTAAACTTACGACATGGATCATGAGATCGAGCTAACGATATAAAAAATATATCATAATAAATTTTAAAATTTAATATCTAATAAATAAAATGTTGAAATGAATAGTATTTTATCATTGTATAATAAAAAGCATCATCCCTTTTGGTTTTTGGTTTTTGGTTTTTTGTTTTATTAATGTTAATGTTAATAATTGTTAATAAAATTATGTACTTACCATGCTTCATTGGCAGCTCTAACAATTCAACATTTTCTTGAAAGACCAATTAATCTCTCCATAACCATTGCATAATAATAAATATAGAATTCGCAACTAGCCACCAGCAAAGAACGTGAATAGTAATTAATAATAAAATGGCGGGCTTAAAAAAAGTGATCCAAGCCCATCTAAAACCAGATTGGAATTTCTTAACCGATAAGATGAGGTCTATAAATAGAATGCGAAGAGCAGAAGACCCTTAAAATGTCAGAAAGCCGAATACAGATGGAGATGGAAATGGAAATGGGTCCGACAGGATCTGGTGTGCCTCCCGAGCTACAGTATGTGTTCTAAGCTAGCTTGGGTTGGAACGGGTATTGAACAATTTGAAGGGGTCCGGTTCTATCAGGCCTGTTGGTTGGGACTAGGTTAGGTTTCTTTCGTCAATAGATGATAACAATTTGTGGTGCACGTAGTGGTCATTGTCTGTGTTCTTATTTCACAGCCTAAGATTATCCCTTTACTTGCATTGTATTGGAGCATCAACAACTTGAGGTTTTGTAGAAACTAGGAATCCTGAATTAAACAACCAAATCTCAAGTCAATATTGCAAGTTGTCACACAGCGGCTCATGTGTAAAGGAAGGAGCTGTTACCACATATCATAGTATTTGATTTTTGAGTTAGTATTCAAGTGAACATGTACAGTGTACAACACATAAAGATATCCAAGACGTTACACTTATATCAAATATGATAAACAATCTACATTATTTTTAAATTCTGAGTTATTGCATTTACGTGGTATCAAAGCCATTGACAATATTTCTTTTATACTACTCACTCACATTAAAGAAAGTCTATTTTATATTACTTACTTGTAACCACAATCTTACCTTGCATACCTAATTAATTACCCACCTTCTAGGTTCACCTAGGATATCCCTCCAGAGCCTAACAACGACTTCATTTGAACGTGATTAATGGGGACTGCTTCATAAAAAAAAAAAACAAAAAGATAATGCATGGAATATTGATCTCTTATATCAACACTAGTGTTAGTTTTTTATATATAATAGTTGAACGTATTAATCAAAAGGTAGTTATTTAGAAAATAGCTCCTGATTGTTTATGAAAATGAGATAAAAAAATAAAAAGAAACATAATAAAAAAGAACATCCAAATTAATCAGTGATGTGTATTTTTTCACATTTGAATACTATATGCACCATGGATGAAGTCGTTACAAGTATAGCTAAAATTAGGTTATTACGTTTTAACCAAATCATTAATCTATGTAAGATTGAAAAGAAACTAGAATTTTAATCTGACCGGATCTTATTAAAAACAGATTATTTTTTATGAACCAAAAACTCCATGCTATGTCAAAGGAAGGAAGATTCCAAGCCCAGGTGTGAAATTTATCTTTTAATAAAGAAAATCACTGATAAATCAATAAATTTAGAATCTGAAAAATATATCAAGATACTCCCCATCATTGTAAGAATTTTGACATTAATTGCCAAGTACTATAACAATACACCATTTTAGCCGAACACCAGTGTTAGTTTACAACAATATTTTAGGCATTTCCATGCATGCCAATTTTCAAGCTTTGAAATGGTGCACGAATGCATATAGGGAATTCATCGTGAGAAACACGTAATGATCTTCTATGTCTGCACGATCAATGATAAATCAAGACGGGCATATGATTTGTAATTCTGTCATATGCAATTCGGATCACTTTAAGAAAATACTCCGAAGTCTTTTTTATTTCCCCTTAATCCTAAAATTAAATGAGATCATGTACATTGAAAGGCCTCAATGCATGAGAGAAAGTAGTGTAATTTCGCAAGTGAGGTTCTAGCCTAGCGGTGGAAGGGGCTTGTTCCCTTCCTTTGCATCAGGGGTTCGAACCTCACCATGCACGCCTGTCACCCCCGTGGTGCCTTACCTGTTCACTGGGCTTGTAGGATGTTCAGTGAGCCGTGTGGATTAGTCGTGGTGCGCGTAAACTGGCCCGGACATCACATGTCAAAAAAAAAAAAAAAGTAGTGTAATTTCGAGTGTACTAAATAATTCATCTCGATTCATACCACACCAAGAAAATAAGCAAGCATTATACCAAGAACATATAATAAATATCAAAATCTGTGTATAGTGTGATCCGTCCACTCGGCGACGAATTTCCAGTGATTTATTATTTTCCCTTTTCTTTTAAGTTTCCTTTTTCTCCTGACACGTCAACCTCTAGTCTTTTTCCCATGTCCCTATTATGTCACCCGAAACTTTCTTGAATCACATAAATACAAATTCAAAGCGGAATCAATTAACCACCGGCTCGAGGCATTCAAGCATCATCATCACTTTCGATTGCAATCAAGATAGCAACATGTGCAACGCTAGCTTGGGAAAAGCAAGCTCTGAATTTTATTAACTTTTTCGGAGGTAGCAACAGCAAAGGAAACATCCTCCATGGTTCCCTGCCATGAAAATATCCTTTTTAATAGCTATTTCTATATCGAAAACCCCAGTGTCCAATGCACTTTGATTTCAAAACGAGAACATACCTAACTGCACTAGCCTATATATGCTGCTTTTATAATTTATGATAAAGGTTCAGTGCTGTTGACTGCAGCATGTCTTACTGTTCAGGGAGTTTCAATATGGCCAGTCGTCTTTAGTTGGTTGTATACCTAGATAAATATTGCAAGTTGACATCCTTTGTGTGAATAAAAATCCAGTTTTGATTCTTTTCCTACATCGACCTGCAATGAGTGCAGCAGCATGTGAATACCTAGGGAAAGTAATGTCCACCATTTTGTTCTGAAAATGAAACATCCTCGATTATTCCTTAACACGTGCACATTGCTTATATGATAATCTACTCATACCATGTCCGCAACCCAATGCTCCTTGCGAATAAAAATACATTTGCAACATGCAAAAATACATATTATGCTTTCCAAGATCGAGCCTTGCTTCAATTTTCCTACATACCTTGTGTTGATATAAGAAAACGAAATTGTTCTGATAGAATTATTGCTACGTGCTTATAATTCCCATTTGTAATATGAAAGATTCATTATCTTGTGTATATTGTTTGTTCTACTATGAAATAGTTGCTATTAGGTTTCAAAGTAAATATACTTACAAGACTTATACATAGATGCCAAGAGTTTTAGATCACAAAACAAAAGGATTTTCTAAAACAATGAGAAAAACCCTTATATTACATTGTTAAGTGACTGGAAGATGATGTTTTACAGCTATTCATATAGAAAATGCGATGATTTTTTTTTAAATTCTGTTTTCTTATACCTTGAATTCAACATGACGTTGATCGGTGCTGCGGCAAGAAAATTGTCTGTATATGATCGACACAGTATAATGCCCTTGCTTATAGTCTTGTGTTTTTGTCCACATCCGTGACCTCAGGACAAAGTGCTGTACTCGTCAATAGATTCCCTATATGATCGACAGCAAAACTAGCCAGTTTCAATGGACATTTCAGAAAAAAAATGCCGACATTTTAAGCGATCTAAGGAAAAAGAATTGCGTATTTCAACATGATATTTGGCACTGTTTTTTAAAGATGAAATAAAAAACAATTAAAGAATTTAATTCATGAGTGAACTCAAATTATCCAAGCCCGTCACCCGCTCCGTTTCTTGGCACGGGGGGGCTGTCTTTGGATTGAAGAGTTGCTTTCCTTATCAGCGAGATGCTTTTAAAATCAATTATTCCAGCTGCTGTCAGATTTAATTTTTTTGGAAATTCATTTAATTAATATATAATAACATTCGGTTGAGTCGGTCACCGCTTCATGTCGGTGACAAGGAGAGCCGTTATTATTCAAAGTTGTGTCAGCTTCACAGACTAGACTGGATGGACTGCCAACTTGTCAGAAAACATCGCTTCTCTAATTCCTTTTGTCGTTGTGTCCATGTCATCACATCCGTGCACCCCCTAATAACTCAGCTATTGACTAAACGACAAAAAAAAAGAAAAAAGAAAACGTCGCGTAATTGCGCTCCAGCCTGTCCAGTAACTTTTCCTCTTGGCAACGATTGTTTGTTCCTGTGGTCGCGCGTGTTTTTTTTTTTGAAGAGTAAAACGATTGTGTTTTACTTTTTTAATATTAATATTTTAAAATTATTAAAAAAATATTAATTTAATTTTTTAATGTGGAATATATTTAAAAATACTTTGAAATATTTTTTTATTTAAAAATATATTAAAAAAAATTAATTAATATAATTTCATATGCGTATCCAAACACACAGTGGGATGGGAGGTGTTTAACTACTTTCTTTGAAACGATACACCTCAGATCTGCCAAGTCTTTTACCACTGTTGTTCTCTGTATTTAATTAGATAACCTTTTTCTTTCAGCTATGATCATGCCACTCAACTTAGAAACATCACTTTTATCACTACCTTAAGTAATAAATCAACGTAAGAACAGTGACGAGTTTACAAATTAATCCTGTGTTTCGTGTGCTCAACTTAAAAGAGACGTGAGAAATAACAAGTGATATATTATTTGTCTAAAACAACCTTGTTATTAGAGTGTTTTTATTTTAATGAGTTATAATATAATTTTATAGTTTTTTTAAATTAAAGGATGAGTATGTACTTGTCACTTGAGCAGCTCTTTTAAGGTCGCAAGTGCAAAAATGCAACACAAAGATGGTACATTTGTGCAAAAGGGGGGTCGATGTGCATGGAGGTGTGTGTGAGGCTATTATTTTTAATAAAATAAAACATGGGCCGATTGATTACCTGCAAAAGGGTCTGGCTCGTCCTAATAAAAAATCCTCCACTTATTTCAAGTTTTTAATTTTTAATTTTAATTTTCTTGGTCTGACACACATCAACAAAATTTGTCATTCGATAGCCTGTCATCGCATCCTAGTTGCTCCCAGGTTGCTTTCCTCTGCAAGCCTGTGTGATCAATTCTCCTGTATTTATAAAACCATGATTCGACGACCTTTTCAATTTTATTTTAATTCTTGTAAACTCTTTTTGCGTGCTGCTGTGCCATCCAACTTCTACCACTCAACAGTTAAATAAGAAAAGTTTTAGGCGCAACCAGCCATTTCACCCGCAATTATCCACCGCGGTCGGAATTTTTTTCAAGAAAAAGAATGGATATGTGAAGAGGCAGATTCTTTCAATATACTTTTTAATAGCGTGTGTGTATATATATAATCTGAAAATAAAAACATGTAAGCTAAAAAATAATAAATAAAAACTCTTTTAATTAAAATTAATCTATCAAACATATATACCAAGTCATGCTTTCTATTTAATTATATGTCAGCTAGATGCAAGGGGTTTTTCAATATATCAAACAGCAACTTAAAATAAAAAATAAAAATAAGGGTTGCGCATGGAACTTACAAAAAGTTTAGCCATATTTCTTTCATGATTGATAAAAAAATTAGTTTTTTCTTTTTTCCAGGTTAAGTAAAAAAAAACAAATAATAAAATGATGTGTTATTTTTTTAATTTTAAAGGGTTAAAAATATATTAAAAAACAAGCCGGTGAGTCGGCCTTCACAAATGCCTAACGTGTAAAAAAACATGATTAACAAGCCACACCTTTATTTTTGTCAATAATAGAGGGCAAACCACACATTATTTATCTTTTATTTAAAAAAAAAACATATAAGCCGTTATTTACTAGCCAATAATTAAAAATAGAGGTAATTGAACAATCAATCCCCAAGTGTCTGTTTGCATAAAATTTCAATTTTCATCCAAACATCTAGAAAATACTATAAACATCTTAATAAATCCATTAAATATTTTAAAAATTCAAATAAAAAAAACTCAACACCAAACTAAAATAGAAAAAAAATTTAAGTTTAGATTTGATGTTTCAGAAAATCTAAAAATAAAAATATTTAAATGAAACTTTTTTTATTAAATAAAACATGTTGATACTAACATTAACCATTTTAATGGATAAAATTGATATCGATTCAATATTTATAATTTAAGAAGTACGAGGTTCACAATAAGCATTTTGTTCAAAGTTTAAAAAAAGCCATCAATTTTCTTTATTTTTTTTAATTTGGTTTTTTATTTTTTAATGTTATTATTTTTTTAATAAATTAACTTAAATTGCCTATAATTTGGTCCTATAAGGGCAAAAAAAAGTATTGAAAAGAAAAAAAAAACATGAATGGCGCACTGTTTGGTGAGAGGATCTATATATAAAATGTAATTTTGCATGGTAAATCTTCTGTTTGTTTGAATTAAAATTAAAATAATACGTCTAAATTCGGATCCATGACATCAGAGAGTAGCTTCTTCTTCTTCTTCTTTTTTGTAATGATTTAAAAATTGTTAAAATTATAACTAATTATCCCTTGCACCACTCATTTCCCAATGAAAGTCATACGAAGACGAATTTCATACAAATATGTCTGTGTCGTGGGAGACCCTCGAGATCCAATAAAAAGAAATGCTTATATTTAGTATTTGTACTGGTTTTGGTGCCCATGTTTTGAGGTTAAACAATTTTATTTTAACTTTTTATAAAAAGTGATATTCAAGCAATAAAATTAAATAAAAAATTAACATTAAAAACTAGTTGCGACAGACTTATAATTAAAACTGATTTAACCCGGAATATTTCACTAAACTCACCATTTAAATCATAAAATTCAAATAATTCAATAAGAAAAAAGAATTATATTTTTTTAAAATCTTGTTAACTTTTAGATCTTTAACTCAGGTTATTATATCCAAAACATCTAATTTAAAAAAACATTAGGTTCAATTCTCAAATAATTAATTATTGAAAGATAAAATTAAAAAATAATTTTAATTATTAAAAAAAATTAAAATAGCAGTTAAAAAATAAGGATTAAAATCAAAAAATAAAATTAATTTTTTATTTAATTGAAAGATGAAATTGAAAATAAAAACTAATTTAGCAAAAGAAAAAATATCAAAAAAATAAAGACCATAATTCACATAAAAATAAAAAAATATTTTAATTATAGGGTGAAGATAAAAAGAATAATAACATTTACAAAAAGATAAAAAAATTCAAAACAGTAAGGATCAAATCAAAAAATATATTATCATTAATTTGAATTATAAAATGAAATTGAAAACCAATAAAACTTTTATAAAAGAAACAAGAAATAAAAAAGCAAAATAATTTGGATCAAATTGAAAAATATGATATTTGTAAACTTAGATATAATAATGAAATTGGAAACAAATTAAAATTCTATAAAAAGATCAATATCAAAAAAATAAAAATAAAAATTGAAGTTAAAAAACTAACAATAGAGAGGATCAAGTTATACTTTTTAGACGAGGAGATAGAAAAAAAATGAAGAAAAATGCTCATCTAGTAACAATTCGGACCACCATCAAAGACATGTATTGCACTATTAAAAAACAAATACTATGATACTTCTAATAACATGATAAAAATAAATTTTCAAATGTCGGGTGGCACCGCATGCTTTTTCTAAGAGACATATTTGCTTTTGACGTGTCCTTGAGTTCTATACATATTGTTAATGTTTTTTTAACTATTCAAATACAAAATAATCCTTGAGATAACCTAAAAAACAATCATGCATAAAACCAGAAAATACCCTTTAATCTCATGTTAAAAGTTTTTTTAAGGGTATTTTTATAATTTTATTGTGCATTTTAATTGTTTATTTATGTAATATTATGCCAGGTTATTTTTTTTCTAGTGGTATTTTAATTGTTTTATTTTGCAATTAATATGAAAAACATTATTCATCCCTGGTTCATTTATAAATAACAAATAAATCATATTGAAAGACTTTTATACTTTTAAAAGCCGGAGTTAAGATATTAGGCGAGAACAAAAAAAATCATTAGACAGTTCTAATAAACAATGTAAATATTCATACAACTAAAATGTTTTTCGAATACCAATTAACTCATTTTTATGTGAAAGTTATGTTCTTATACCTTCAAAACCAGAAAGAAAGGAAGCAGAAGAAAAGAAAAGCACGGTTCATTTAAAAAACACAATGATTTACTTTTTTTTTTTTTTATAACTAACGTGCTAATTGGTGAGCGGCAAAATATAGATCATGTGAATAATAAATGGTTGACCTCACATGAAAAAAAATAGTAATTGTCTTTTTTCAACCCCTACTATCATGAACCAAATAAATAAAATGCTTAGAATCATTAAATTTACCAAAATCAATTTATGATTGATGCACTATTAATTATTTAATTCCATTAGTTGTGATTGTGCTATTTAATATGGAAAGATTTACATTTCAAAACTTATTCACTACTTCGATAATTTGAAGGAATCCAATAATTTAATTTGGGTGATGAAACTTATCACATAATACAAAAATTAATATAGATGTGATTTATTGAGAAGATCTACCGAACTTTTAATATATTTAAAAAATCAATTTTTTCTTGCTGTGGAGTTCAATTTTAAACCAAAATTTGGTTCCTGAACTCAAACAAATATTTTTATGGAATGAAAAGAAGGTTACTTTTCGCACACCATGTTCGTATTGGGAAATCACTATAATTTGTTTATTTATTTATTTTTCATTCTAATATCAAAAACACTTTCAGATTTTTAATGACAAATATGACTAAAATCCTTTTTATTTTTCACATTGAGATATACAGCGACAACAAACACCAACACCAATTCACCAAACAGCCCTTAAAAGGAGTTCCCAGTTATGGTAACAACCGCGAGGGAAGAAAAACCCCTTCAAATTCCCAAACTTGCCGAGTTTTTAATTAGATTCTCAGCGATCCAATGACATACGTGGCAGTTACACAGTTGTATAATTTAAAACCGGTAACTGAAAAATACCGGTACCCACATTCTCAATCCACCTCTCTTCCTTAACCGGCTCAATGACTTCTCCTAACCCTTCCTCTTATAAATCACCCCACCTCCTCCTCCTCATCTCCAGCACAGAGAACCTCTCGTGTAGAAAAACAACCGTCCCATCTTTTATTTTTTGGGTTTTCGATGGATTGTAATCGGGTTAAGGGACCTTGGAGCCCGGAAGAGGACGCGCTATTGAAGCATTTGGTGATAAAACACGGGCCGCGTAGCTGGACAATGATAGCAAGAGCAGTACCAGGTCGGTCCGGGAAATCTTGCAGATTACGATGGTGTAATCAGTTGTCACCGGTGGTAGAGCACAGAGCGTTTACACGAGAAGAAGATGTGATCATCATAAATGCTCATATCAAGTATGGTAATAAATGGGCTGCCATAGCTAGACTACTTGATGGACGTACGGACAACGCCATCAAGAATCATTGGAACTCCAAGTTAAAGAGGAAATACGCGGACTTCATTGAACATGGCGGAATGGTCAATGAAGATGGAGTGAAGGATAAATCTGCTAAAACGGTGTCGTCTTCTTCTGTTCTCGAGAGGGCTAATACTCCTTCGGGATCTGAAGTTAGCGACGCTGGGTTACCAGGGACGTCATCGTTGTTGGTACAAGAAAACGTGCCCGTTGTTGAAAGTGGGATTAGTAACAAAGCTGACGTTTCGACTGAACTTACGTTGTCCGTTCCAGGGATGAAGTCTGGACAGTTGGGGAGAGATCATGGGGAGGGTAACAATGGATTGTTAACGGGAGATGCGGAGAAAACGATGACGTTTGGGCCGGAGTTGTTTGCAGTTATGCAGGAGATGATTAGTAAGGAGGTGAGGGATTACATGGCTGGGATGGGGGGAAAAAGTGGTTAGGATTTGATGGAATTAAGGTTAAATAGAATTGGTTAACAAATGGGTTGGTAAAAGACGTGATTAAGGATTAGACGGACATGTGTTGATGAGTTAGCAAAGTTTCAGGATTAGCACAAGACATATAACATGCTGTTTTGTTTTGTTTGTTGTGGCAAAAATCTAGATCACGGCAGTGTTTCTCATTCAAGAATCAAAATTAATGTTGTTTCGAGGAAAATTCATCGGATAAAAAAAACTCCTTGATGTTAATTTTACTGGAAATTAATTTGTTTCCTGTTTAATGATTTTATTAGCCGGTGAATCTCTTTTTTTCTTTCTACTGTCCTGCTAATTACTATATAGAAAGTGTTTGGTTTGGAGGATGGCTTTGTTTTTTTTTTTTTTTTTTGAGTTCATACCAAAAATATGTAAAAAGTATATATTTTTAGCTTTTAAATATATGATTTATATTTTAAAAGAGTTGTATCTTTTAAAAAAATCATTATATTTCTAAGACAAACACATACATAGTATTAAGCTAGTTAGTTCACCCTCGTTCCGTTATGGGTAGGATTAGTTTTTTTGGTTTATTTTCCTATAAAAAATAATATTAGGATTTTTTTGATATATTTTCTAGTAAAAAATTTAATTATGAGGTGAGAGTTATTGCATCTATTTAATGAAATAAATTTGAAATTACATGTGTTTATAAATATTAAAAAAATATTATTGTTGCATCTATTTAATAAAATAAATTTGAAATTATGTGTTTATAAATATTAAAAAAATATTAATACTAACTACAAACTAAATCAGTAAATTAAGAGATATACGTGTGTTAAGATATACGATCCAGTGACACATGCAGCTCTTTACATTTTTAATTTAATTATATATAAATAATTTTTTTGTATGAATAATGATTTAAATTCCATTAGGATAAAATAATTTGCCATTATAATTTCTCCTTTTCTTTTTAATACCTTTCAATAAAAAAACTTTCTTGTTTTATGTTTTTTATTTAATAAAAATCAAAAGCAAACATAACAAATATATATAAAAAATTGAACAATTTGAAATGAAGATAAAAAAATTTCTCTTCAATTAAAACTCATTTTATCTTGTTAATGCCCTTCCGTTTTTCTTAGGTATTTTTTAAAGATGATATTTATTTGCAGGCAATATCTTATTATAATCATAAAAAAATAATAAAAAGAATAATATTATGATAATTTTGATCTAAATTTATTAAAAAATATATAAAAATAATATTGTCGATCAAAACTTGTTAGTTGTGTTATTAATGCCAATTATGGCGACAGGAAAACCTGTATACCATTAGACCTTGCTAGGTATGCGGTTTATAGTAAATTAATTAAGGGTTAATCTGATGTAATCTTGTTTACTTGATTAATTCATGAAATAATCCAAATCATCTTTGATTTAATTTTTTTAAATGATGTAATTTAATTTTTTAAAAATATTCAGATAACAATGGTTTTTCTATCGATCCAAGTTAGTGAAATCATGAAGTTTATATGACCCAGGTTACGATACACACGATGATAAACCTCTAAAAAAAATTGTATTAAAAGAATTATTTTTCCTTTGCATCGAACATTTTGCTCAAAGCGGGCCTGGCCTTGGATCTAGTTCGCTGAATATTGTTATGCACATATGGCCCTCTCTCTTCTTTATTCAAAGAAAACAAATGCGAGCCCAATCCATAGCAGTGATTAAAATATGAAACAATAAATTAAAATGAATGTTTCTTTCCCCAATTATGTCTCTCCATCCCTTCTCTGCTCTTGCTCCCCCAGATACCTCTTTTGCAGATCCAGGAACATAGTCCACGCCATGGAACTCCTCCAGTGATGGGTTTCGTTTCTTCTTTCTTCTTTATTTTTTAGGTTATTGATCCACACATTCGTCTTTCTTTCTTCCTAGCGTTTCATTTTCATGTCAACCTTTGCCGGAGCAGATGAAAAATCCGACGCTCTTTTAAGTTTTCGGCTGCTTCATCAACTTACTTTCTATGAACTATAAAGGGGAGGAGTTTAACGTTTTGTTTTGATGACCAAAGGTTTTGCCTGGTTGTGGCTGTATCCCCCTTTTGGGGCCACTGACTGTTACGTAAGGACTTAATTGAATGTTTTTGGAGAAAAAAAGACGTAGAAAGAAAATTTCTAATTTACAGTGCTGGATATTAAATAACTGAAGTAAATTGACGTATACTAAGACATCAAATAAAAAAAAAAGATCTGATTTATTTAGTATTTCTGGATGAATGCATTGATATTAGACGTTAGCAGGTGAAAAAAATAAAAAATAAAAAAAATCCTAAAACATAAAAAATATATATTCTTGGAATCAAGATTGATTCTGATTACTGTGAGCCCAGTTTTTGTTGAGAAACAGGTGTTAATTAGGTATCTCATTCCACAGCACTCCGACTCAACAGGAAAAAAGCCCTAAAAAGGCCGCGAAAAGCCACAATCATTCCTCTACTGCTCAGGGCCAAAGCCCAGTATCTAAAACCACGCTAGCAAGTCCATGTTAAAATTGAAAAACTTGGCCCAGTAAATCCTTCGCTCCATATGGTTCCAGAGAGGGCAGACTCTGCACGAGTCGTCGTCGTTTTACGTTTTTTCTTCTCACAATCTCGAAACAGGAGCAAAGACAAGAAGGCTGCGCAAAAATTCTCCACGGATCTCCAGTGAAGCAAAGAACACCTTGCCTGAAATCACAAAGGAGAAAAGGAAAAGCAAGTCATCAAACGTCTTAGTACGTATATAAAAAAAGATGCTGCCTACAACATCGAAAGGGCGTGCATCGTCGTCCTCTACTTCTCGAGTTAACTCCTCCACTTTCCCTCAATACCTCCGTCGAATTATCAAGGTCCTCTCCTCTCCTCTTTCAAGATCTGGCTTCCTTGTTGATATTTCTCATTTTTACTCCTTCCAATTCTCAAAATTCACCGTCTCAATTATTAATTGCCTTCACAAATGGTGAATTTCCTCAGTGAATTGTGTGATTTCGCTGCTTGTTATTAAATATGGTTGCAATGACGTATGCCTCATCTAAGAGTCTTTAATGACTCGGTACTTTTTCTTATTAATGATTTTTTTTGGTACCTAATTGTGAGTTTAGGACGATTCATTCTGTAGTTTTTGGTGCTCGTCAATGTAACGGAGAAATCTGCTCATGCATCTAGAATTTTGATATTGATATCTGGTTTGATGACGCCTAAAGTGTGGATTTCGGCATTTACAAACCCTTGTCTTTTGCTGTGCATTACAGTGGCAACAAATGGACATTGAATACACTTTCTGGCAAATGCTTTACTTGTGCACCTCACCGAAACTTGTGTAAGTTTGCTTCACCTGAACTTACTCGCTACTGTCATTGCTGTTATGAGTATGATTAGGATTATGTTATCTTTCTTTTGGTGTATAGTTGGAAAGACGAGTGTTGAATCAGACCGAACCATAAGGTTTTGGAGCATTGAGACTGTTAACGTTGGCTCAAACTTTGGATTAAGTTGTTTATAAGTATTTTGTCTACTTTCTAGTTGGGAAGTTTCTAATTGAGTTATTATGTTTTGCATGCAGCTATCAGCATACTAAGTTTCACAAACGTAAGTTCATCTCCAAGTAAAGAATCATTTATTTTTTCACTTGATGGTTGGCGACTAGAAACTGTTACTTTCCTGTGGTGCATGGTTATTTGGAAATCAGAAAATCTTATTGACTATTTTTTAATATTTTTTTTTTGTAGTATATCCCCCATGTTTTGATCGAAAACCACTGGTTGTATTTTTTGCACCAAAACTTTAAAATGCAATGTTGCATGATAATCTGATGCCTTTGATGTTATATTTGATTGTCTTTCTCGTTGAATTTTATCAAGCACTCACTGGAGGTCTCGAACTATGAAATTTTCTGTAGAAAATTACATGCACTTTGAAAAAAATTTACTGTACTTTTTTTTTCCCCCTCTCCAGAAACTAAGAATCAATGGGCACGTGATGACCCTGCTTTTGTTGTTATCTCCAGCCTCCTTTTGGCAGTTGCAGCTTTGGCTTATTGTGCTGCGTAAGTTTCCTGTCTTTAGGAACCTCTCCTGATGGACTGTTATAATGATGGTAAAAATAATAAATGATTTTCAAGCTCTCATCCTTTTTTTAACGAGAGACCTTCCAGGACCTCCTTTGTTTGGATTATTTTGAAATTTAAGCCTGCAGTTGTTAATTATGATTATGCATGCTGAGACAATGCTCTTGGATGTCCTAACTTCTTCCAAGTTTGGTAATGCTGCACATGCATGATTAGGCTGCATTTTGAATTTCGAACTTCCAAGTTAACAATGTTATGGAAAAAACTTTTTAGTGCATTTCATTTTTCTAGCCCTCGTTACTTATACATTGTTATGTTTTCTTTTGCTGCATTCAATGAGTTATTTGAATGTTCCCTCCAGATTAAATCTTTGTTTGTCTCTTATTTTCATTTCAGGTATGACCACAGTGCTGGACATGCCGTTTTTGTAGTTATTTATGTTTTACTTTTTCATTTTTTAATTACTGGAGCTGGTCTGGCTACATGTTGTTGGTAAGAATCACTCTCCACCTGATAGTAAATATGTGCTTATCTTATTTTTCAGCTCTCCCAATATTTGATTGCCCTTATTAATAAATTAAATGAACGTGTAAATACAAATTTGGCATTTTAATAAATATATCTTTTTGGTCTTTAATAATCCGCACTTCCTATGTTGCCGCCAATGCCACTGGCCTTGCACATGATAGTTAGCTGGTGAATTATATCTTGTTAATTGAACCCAATGAAAGAATCGACTTTTACATGTGTGGAACTACAATGGAGAGAGGAGATTTTGTACCATTAGTAATATAATGCTTTGTGTATAATTAGATAATTGAGATACTTGTTTTGAAATCTGAAACTTGTAAAGCCTTCAATTCATCAAAATATTGTTTTACCACCTGGAGATGACATTAATTGCCTTGGTGATACCTTCCCTTTTTGTAAGAATTTAATCCTAGATAAAGAAACTAATTCTGGATTTCTTTTGTTGATGCCTTTTTTTTTCCTTTCTTCATTCATAATTAGATCATTCACTTCTTGATTTCCTTCCCCTGCTTGTGTGATTAGATCTCGAACATGGATGCTACATCATGCCTGCCTAATTGTGATTCCATTTCTCAATTCCATACAGGTTCCTAACTAATGCTTACCTTCGGGAGGAGGCTCCAAATAGTCATGTTGTTGAGCAACGGGTTGAATGGCAAGTCTAGAACTTCATGCTCTTGGTTGTTTTAGAAATATGTTCTTAACAGGTGTATGCATGTGAAATGTTTGCAAATCATTATAGCTTTGCCCATTTCTGTCTCTGATGTTTTTTAGATGCTATTTATCTCGCTTGTATTCCTCATTAATAATGCTTAGTGCTGACCCCTTTTGTCATTCTGCTTTCTGGTTGAAGGCTATATGCGTTTGATGTGCACTGCAATTCTTTCTTCCCAATGTTTGTCATGCTTTATGGTAAGTGCTATGTTAATATATGTTTCAGCTTTTAGTTCTTGGATCTCAGTTTATGCTACCACAGTATTAGTAATGCCCTGGTTTTGTTGCAGTTATACATTATTTCCTGTCACCCCTTCTAGTTGCCCATGGTTTCATACCTGTATTGCTGTCGAACCTGCTGTTCATGGTGGCAGCCTCGTACTATCATTACCTCAACTTTTTAGGCTATTATGGTGAGCTAAATTTTCATAATATCTGATTTAATGCTTTTCTGAATAGTTTTTTTTCCCTACGAAAGATCACTAGCTTGCAAATTATTTAGAATAACTTCAAGGTCTTGGATGAATTGGTATCCATGTCATTACCTCGATTAAGTGTTTCAAGCAGCATTTTGGACCTAGATTGAACTGGAATGCCAAACCTGTTTCCTTAAAGCATCATCTTTTCCTAGCCTGAGTTAGAGCTTCTACCTGTTCTTGATATAAGCCTGAGTTGGACTGTATTGACTTGGTCAGATGGATTATCCAGTTAGAAACCCTTGTTGAACTGCTGGAATTTCACCTTGTTTTCAAGATTCTTCATTGATATTCTCTTGGAGCCTTGATCCAAGGCTGTGGAAATTAAAGTGTTTTGTATTAAACATGATGACACGATTGCCAAGGATGTTTCGATGTAATCACATCATGTGCTTTTTTATGAAATAAATGACCTATGAGATATTCTTATCACTTGTAATAGTGTAAGAAACCGCACAAATGCTGTACATAAATAATAAAAGAGTTAAATGATAGAAAATAAAAATTGCAGTTGCTTCACTTTGTTGCATGAAAGATAGGTTTTAGGCGCCCATGAATGGCATTTAGGATATAGGTTTAGTTGAATAAGTTGACACCAAAAGATCCGTAGTATATATCTACTCCAGTATGATCCTGGATGAGGTTCTGACACCCTGCCTCCTGTTCTTTCTGGTTCAATCACTGGATCGATTTTTGAAACACTGGGTCTTAGTGGCAGGAGCTCACTGCCAGAAATCCAGTGATTCTTTTCCACTTCCTGAAAACAAAAGAAAGTCCTTGCTGAAGGGTTGCTAAACATGTTCAGTTGAAGGTTTTGCCTGGATATGGGTTCCAAACTTGGATGGCTATTAAACTTTTTTTTTTTTGCTGTAATGATACAGCTGCTGATAACCTTAATCAATTAAGTTACTGATAACATGTCTTTAAATTATCGCAGTGTTGCCCTTCCTGGAGAGAACAGCATTTTTCCTCTATCCAATCGGTCTTATCATTGTCCTATCTCCTATTTGTAAGTACTTGAGTGCAATTTCTCACTGGACCTTAGTATCAGGTTGTTTTGTATCTCAACCTCTTAGTTCTTTCAACATTGCAGTGATTTTAAGTGGCTTCAATCCTTCAAGATATTTAATGAATGTGTACTTTAGTCAAAGGGTGTGATTTACCAAGCTAACACCTCGGGGGGCACATCTATGTGATGGGAGATAGTTCGGAGACTGCATCAATAATGGGTTGGCCATAATTTCTTCACATACATGTTGTAAAAGTGACGGAGGATAGCAGAATGAAGATCTTTGTAGCTTTCTTGCAGGCCTTCTCCCATTGCAAAGTGGACATCAAACCCATTGAAGTCAGGGTAGAATCGTTCCTTTTTTGACAGTCAATATCATTGTTCAAGCGGATCTATTATTGAATGTAATGATTTGCAGATGTCTTTTATTTGGGAACGTGAATATGATAGATCCCTTTTCACGATGTAAATTGTATGCATCTTCTGCATCCTCCAACTGGGCCCGAGTATCTGAATGTTATCATGAAGATGAAATCCATAATGTGATAGCCATACTTCTGGCGCTGGCATATTTGGTAAATCTTACCGGGTAGTAGCTGCGATGGATATTCTGTGCCATCTATTCCAATAATTCTCAAGAATTTTTGGCACCTATAAGAGTTCTTCGTTGTTCTTTTGGCACTTCGTGAGTGTTCGGTAGCGTAGTCATGGGTGAGGGTTTAACCGCAGCCACATATAAGATTATTTGATTAAGAAGAAAAAAAATACTTTATGCTGTTAGGATTTACCAACTTTGCAGCTGTGCTGCAGGTTTTGGACAAGCTGTATTTTGTTGTTTGGGAAGAATTACTGGATAGTGTAGCCAAGTTTTACTGTTTCTGCTGGATTCGTTGGTTTAAAGTAAAAAAGTATATTAAATTAGAATATATTCAATTGGGTCTGATCTTATAAAATAATTTTTTTTAATTTTTAATTGTATTTTATTTGAAAAAATAATATTAAATAATAATACATAAATTCATTGAAGATTGTTTAATGATATAGTATTTATAAAATTTGACTGTAATTTTAATTTTATTTTTAATTATATTTTATTTGATGTTGTTGTGTTTTTAAATTTTTTGTAAAAAATATAATTTTTATTTTATGTATTTCAAATTGTAGATAGTTTAATGAAAAAATAAATAATATTTTATATTTTATAAAGTAATAACAATAATTAAATTTATAATGTTTAAATTAAAAACTATATATATATATATATTATTTTATAAATTCAATTTAAAAAGTATTTTTTAATGAAATATATTAAATTATTTTTTTGTTCACTCTCAATTGCAACTATAATTTTAATCAACATAAATTTTTTAAATTAATTTAAATTATAAATATTTTTTATAAAACATTTTTTTTAAATTATGCCCTCAACACTAATACATTAAATTATTCTTTTGTTCACTCTCAATTGCAACTATAATTTTAATCAACATAAATTTTTTAAATTAATTTTAATTATAAATTAATTTTTTTAAATTATGGCCTCAACAATAATATCTTTACTAAAAAAGCATGCTCGGTTAATGATCAGGTAATGATTGTCGTGCTGCCTCTTTGCCATTTAGATCACGCCGCGAGGTTGAAAAATGTGGGCGCTTAGGTGGATGGGGTCACTATGTAAAGGGTTGCGTGTGGTGGTTTCTTTTGAGAACCACCCCCCCCAAATTAAAATATATATTTTTAATTTTCTTTTTAAAATTTTTAAATTTTTTTGAATGTAAAAGTAAACACGAATTCAACCTAACCTGGTAATTGGATTACTAATTCTACCAATCCAACCCACCCGCACGGTTGGGCTCTAAATTTGTACCTTGCCTTCACCATCAAGCCCAATTAACTTGGTAATTAGGTTTAAGCTGTTCGTGTCTTCCCAAAGAAGGAAAAAGAGGCTACAAAATGTCAATGCTGTCATCATGTTTCATCCGTAATAAGGTAAAGTTTGAAAGACACTTCAATAATATCAACGGATCATTTATCCTTGCGCTGCGGAACTGTAATGATTTTAGCTGGTTGTTTGGTTATTCATACATAATCAATTACTTAATAATTTGATTATATTGTTATAATCTTATTTATGTGTTATTGCATATTTACATGTGTTATTCCTGTTTGTCTGAACATAAATAACAATAGATCACGTATTCATGAAAAATGCTAAATCCAATTTTTGTAATTTTAGACGTGAAATCTAATCAAAATCCATGGAATCTAGCAAGATCTAATTGAAAGAAATAACCCAGCACAATAACATAGTATTTATTTGTCAAAAACAAAGGCAAACACCAACCCTTTAAACTTTAGAAGACTGAAAATGAACTAAAATCCAATCCCATTGCACCAACCTGACACTCTCCCACCAATCATCAAGCAACCGGGAACTTTATAGGTAAGCCTTGCATTTAATAGCTAACGCTTCCACATTCAACAAACTAGAAGAATGAGAGCACGCCAAACATCTGACATCTATTGACCAGCCACAACCCAGCAACTTAAGTCAAGTCAAAAACCCACAAACCAACAAGATCCATGAAGTCAAGACGGTGCCCCTCTTGGACAGAGCCATCAACAAACCTAACCCTGAAGCCTCTCCCAAACCCAAAGATGCACTCAGCCGAGGACTGACATGCCAAAAACCCCCATCTCACAGAAAGAAACTAACATGCAATCAGATCCCCATTAATCCCAATTTCGCTCGAGAACACAAAACGAATCCAGCTCTTCACGTGAGAAGAATTGCTTCAATCCATGGTGTGTACACTCGGTAGCCATAGTAATTGACTGAGGGCCTTGAGGTTTTTTTTTTTTTTTTTTCAAATAATATGAATAACATTTTTGTTCAAGGACTAAGCTTGCTGCTCGCAACATCGACAACAAATCTGTATCTCACATCATTTTTCTCGAGCCTCTCGAATGCCATGTTGATACAATTCATTGTGATCACTTCAATCATGGAGGTCAATCCCTTTTCCTGGCAGAACTCAAGCATCTCCCCTGTTTCCTTCATGCTCCCTATGAAGCTCCCAGTGATTGACTTTCTCCCTACACAAAAAATTGCATAAGAAAAGAAAGCACCTTATCAGGGATTATGGATTATAACAAATCTATTCCTGATATCTTCTTAAATGAAAAGTAAGTAGAAAACAGATAACTAATCTTCAAAGTAAATGGAAAGAAACTCACCAAGCATAACTGTAGGTGTAACAAACTGCAATGGGGCATTAATAACACCCATCAAGATAAACTTGCCATCAAGTTTCAATAAAGAAAGGCAAGGCTCAAGAGGATGAACCACAGGCACGGTATCGATGATATAGTCGAGTGAATCAGCTGCCTTTTGCATGCCTTCCCCATCCGAGCTGACCAAGTATTCATCAGCACCAAGATGTTCCAAAGCCTCCTCCCTCTTCTTATCAGAAGAACTAATCACAGTTACATGGTGTCCCATTGCCTTTGCTATCTTCACTCCCATGTGTCCTGCTCCTCCAAGGCCTAAAATCCCTCCTCTTAGCTCACTCTTGTTTCAATCCAGCGCTTAATAGCAGTGCTGCTTGTTCTGGTGACATCCCGTCGGGAATTTTCTCCACAAACCCAAGGAAAATATCAAATTTTATCGAAACAAAGCACAAGTTTTGCTTTGTCGATAAATTTAACCAACTTTTTATCGATCATCTAGTCTAGGTTGCCTTGAATTTATTTTTTTCATGTTCTTTTTTTATTTATTCTACCAGTAACATAGCTAAGACAGTAAACTAGCTACAAACCAAGCTGTATCGAGTATTTTAACAATTTTACCAAGATATTAATTAAGTACTATCAACTAACGAGGACTCCTCAAGAAAATACAAAATAAACATTTTTATTTTTTAAACTAGTGTAAAAAAGGAGCTCGTTGCATGTTTAAAATCTTAAAATTTTATCCCATGTCACAAACCATGTTGCTTGTTCATTGGTTATCAAAAAAATTAATATCACAACTTAACTAATTAAGATCTCCTCATCTCAGATCTTTACTTATTTTTACCATTTTAAATGTTTCCTTTTGGATTAAAATCTTATAATCTTGATTTTCAAATTTGATTTTTGGTAGTTAAGAGTAAGCGACACTGTTTATCGTGTTTTACCATGAAAATTGCACTCAGAATTGTTATTTAGTTATCTACATTTGTTTTTGTGGTATTCTCTGTAGGGATCACAGGATCCCAAGGGAGTATTCTTTTAATCCAAATTTAGAGTAGACTATGGCATCAAAAGGTCATCAGCCCAGGAACTCCGCCACCAGCATTTTCATGCCGGGAATTTCAGGATCACTAAAGGATTGCCCCAACTTCGTTCCTCGACTTGCCTCGAATATTTCTAAAAAGTTCCACACACCTACTACTTTCTGCAGAGATCGAGACTTTATTTCCTTTCGCTTTATTGGAACTCCAAATTACCACCACCTTCCTAATTATCTTTCACGGTTTGACTTGTTCTTTCTGTAGAGGGAAGAAAAATGGAAGCATTCAAATGAGGAAATTCAAGTTCCAACTTCCAAGATGAGAAATTGTGGGAAATTAGGGATAATCTTCTGCTTAAATAAGGTGTGATGGAGATAACATACAAGCAATTCATTAAACCCCACTTTGACTTTTGCGACGCAAACTATATTTTTCTGTCAACTTTCTTTTTAGATTTCAATTTCTCACAGTATTCTTCAAAGACTTTTACACATTGAAACCAAATCTTTTTCAGTGGACACAAATCATCTATATCTAGATTGATATTTAATGAAAATCTTATTTTATTCTAACATGAAAAAAACACAGGGAAAGCAAATCAACTGACAAGGTTAAGTGAGAGAAAAACCCAAGACTTGTCAACAAGGAATGAAAAGGAAAGGAGGAAAACCGTATCAGGAAAAGATTAAAAAGATTAAGTCATTTATATTCTCGTCTGAGTGAGAAGCCATCTTCTGCATCATCATCATCATAATCGTCGTCATTGCATGCTTACCGCAAAGCTATCAACGCCAATTGCTCAAGATGGCTGCGGCCACCACTCCATTATTTTACATCGCCCATCTAAATCATGACCGGTTCACATCAACTAAGCAGAAAAGGACTCAATATAGAGCCACTAAACGACTTAATTAAGGCAGGACCTTGAAAATCAACTCCACTTTCTTATTTTAATAAACTCACAGTTCTTGAATCTCTACCGTCCCATAAGATAACTCTGCTTCTCTAATTCAGTAGCAAATATACTGACCGACAAGCATGCCAAGGTTGTGAATATGTCAAAAACGTGCACAATATTCAGGTCTTAATGGTATTATAACTTCTACAGAAGTAAAAATAGAAATTAAAATATTACAGGAAGTGGTCGAAGTAAGGTGGTTAGAAAAGTGATCAACAAGCAGACAGTTGGCTTCGAGGTAGATAAACAATGCCAATTCATAGTATTGAACACGAAGCAGTTTTATTTTATTCATAAGAGGTTAAGAGAAGTCTTTCATAAATACATATGCAACAGCAACATGTTATAGTTATGTGTGTATGTAGAAACCATGCTGAATGCACCAGACAACGGTTTATAGCTATACATATTTCTATTGCAAATGGCATTATATTAATATTAATATTGATGCAGAGACAGGATCTTCTATAAGGTTTGGCATGTCGAGCCAAAAGGCTTGACCAAATTAGAAGTCATTGTAAAGTTAAACTAAAATGAAGATTAGTACGGCGAATGTTAGCTTCTCTTTCAGACAAAAGAAGATTATATTAAGAAAAAAAATGAAGCCAAAAGAAAGAATTCTGATAGAGCAGCCCAATCCTACTGAATATCAGTCAAGGAAACACTTAAAAGAAGAGCGGAGACTATTTTATGCCATTACAATGTTTTAATTGCACCCAATTGTTGGTTTTTAAAATACATTAACAAAAACTAAAATTATTGTATTCACTTGTACAGTGTTTTTAATTTTTTTAAGATTAGTTTTTCTCTTTAATTTTATCCTTTAATATTAAATTTTTTAATTCTGATCTTATGATTCATGTTGTAAATTAAGTGGATTAACTTGGATTTATTTATTTATTTATTATTATTTTCATCATCCAACATTAAGTTTTTTTATTATAATCTCATGATTCAAGCCATGAGTTTAGCGGATTTACTCGGGATTTTTTTGACCCTTGTTTTTTTAAATTTATCATTTAATATTTGATTCATTTGCAATTAGGCTTCATAATTTTTTTTATTTTACTTTCTATGTAGTTATTTCAATCTCATTACCTTGGTAACGAATTTGACAATTTAACTCAAGTTGAATCAAGTCTTTTTTTGGTCTTTTTTTTTTACTTGTTCTTTCAATTTCATCACATTAGGTTATTGAAAATTATGCTTCATACTTTGTTTTGATTTGCTTTCTATGAGGTTATTCTGATCATATGACTTGGGATGTAGGTTTGACAAGTTAACCTAGGTTGACTCAAGTTGTTTGTTTTTATGTTTTTTTTAAATGATTTATTTTTAATTTAATTCTTCAAATTTGGATTAATTAGAATTGAGTTTCATAATTTATTTTGATTTGCTTTTATGAGGTTATTTTGATTTTATAACTCAAGTCACAAATTTGACAGGTATGTTGATCCAATATGTTTTTATCTCAGAATTTTAAATAAAGATGTCTTGAAATTCTTTTTAATCAAATAATATTTTAACATATATCCAAGTTATCTTTGGACTTGTCAAGTTGATTGGGTTATATCGAGTTAGCCTTCACATGATTTATTTTTTTTACTAGAAAACATGTTAACAACACCAACATCTGTATTTTTTTATATTAAGAAAAATAATCTGACCCACAATATGGTATGAACTAATTATCTAGTATACTACTAGTCATATAACTACTCTTTAGGTGCAATATAGATAACTTCAATTCTAATGTAAGCTTTAGAAAATGCAACATTAATATAGGTAAGTTTTTTATTTATAATTAATACATATAACTTTCTTATATCATATTCTTGTTTGATTTTTTTGATGTATTTGTTTACTAGAATAAATTCTAATTTACCTATAGTTAAAAGGAAGGAAAAATAGTTCATTAGATGAAACTTATAATCTACCTTTGAACATACTAGTAAAACCATAAGCAATTTATCTTCAACAATCTCTTTAAAGAACATTCTCTCAATACACAATTCAACATAAAGAAAAAGAGACCTAAAATTATGAAAACTATTATTTTCTTTGAAAAGATGGAAATTGAGAGAAATGAAAGATATTTTTAAAATCCTCAGATATGTATATTGTTTTGTTATGAAAATGGAAGGCAAAGATGAAGGTTGAAATAAATCCTAAAGGTTATAGAAAGAGAAAGGGAAAGAAATAGTAAAAAATGAAAGAGTTTAGGTCAATATGTTTTCCTTTTTCTAATATCATTCTCATTCCAACTATTTGAGTAAATTACAAAGAAAAAGAAGAGGTCCTATATATACATTAGGATTACTAACTAAGTATATCCCACACATAAAAAAAGTTACATGTAACCAGCTATATGACATGCCTGAAAGCTAAAGGAAAGGACGAAGAATTCCTAACTAATTCCGATTAAAATAATAGAAATATAGTAATAAAATAGTGAAACAATTATCCTTTCTCATCTAACTACTTTCTATGTTCCATATTCATTTACATCCCCCAATAAGATAGAGCATAGTAGTTGATTATACCCATCTTGGACATATGATAAGATAACAAGTATGCAAACACATGACTTTGTAGAGATGTGTGTAGTCTTCAAAATCCCTTGAGTTTTATTAGGGTTAAGGTGACAATTTAATTCAATGTGCTTGGTCCTTTTATGAAATATGAGGTTTGAAGCAATATGCAACACAACTTTGTTTTTGTAATGCAACACAATAACATAAGGATCATAGACTTGAAGATTAATTAGAAGAAAACAAAACCAAGTAATCTCTAAACTGGTGGTAGCCATAATATGGTATTAAGCCTCCATTAAAGAATCAGACATCATTGATTGCTTTTTGGATTTCTAAGAGATAAAAAATGAACCAAGAAAGATTCAAATCTAGAAATGAAATACCTGGTGTCAGGATAAGATGCCTAGTCAAATCATAATAGGCTACAATGTCCAAGTTGCTTGAAGAGGAAAAGAAAAGCCCTTAGCCTAGAGTCTCTTTGATGTATTTGAGGATTTTGAATGCTGCTATCAAGTGTAGATCAATAAAGTGATCCATTAATTGACTTAAGATTTGCACACTATAAGATATATCCGGTCTCGTGATTGTTAGGTATATAAGTCTCCCAATTAATTATTTGTAGTAAGTAGGATTAGATAAGAGTGTACCTTTTTCTATACTAAGCTTTAAATTTTGATTTATATAAAGCTTAAAAGGCCAGGATCTTAGAGTGCTGGAACTTCTTAGAATGTTTAGAGCATATTTACTCTAACATATTTGTATCCTTTATTTTATTATGACGACTTTGATTCTAAAAAAATACTTTAATTTTCCCAAATCTTTGATCTTGAACTTGTTATTGAGGAAGACCTTGATATCCTTGACAATAACAAGAGAGTCATTTGCTACTATGATATTATTTATATACATTACTAATGTTGTAAAATAATAATTATCTTATTTGATGAACACGCTATAATCAGATTTAGATTGAAATAAACCAAATTTAAGCAGAGAGGTGGAGAATTTTGAGTACCATTAGCTTGACACTTAATTTAACCCATAAAGACTCTTAAGTAGTTTCCAAACTTGATGATATTAACATTGGGTATATCTAGGAGGTCGCTTTATATATATTTCCTCCTATAAGTCTTAATGGAAAAAGATGTTATTAATGTCAAACTAATACAAACCCTAACCCTTAACTTTAACTATAGCCAAAAGACATCTTAATGTGACTAGCTTTGCAATTAAGGAGAAAGTTTCATGATAGTTAATACCCTTTTATTGTGTACATCCCTTTCAACTAATTTCACATTGAATCTTTCAATATTGCCATTTGAATTTTGTGTGTGTGTGTGTGTACATAGTTAAGAGGCCTTTTATAAGAAGTAGATAAGTCATTGTCTATGTCTAGTTAGACTCCAAAACTTTCAACTCTTTCTCTATAGTTATGAGTCAATAAGGTTCCTTAACAACTTAGGCATATGTTTTTGGCTCAGTGTGTGAGGTAACAAAATTAGATAATACTTGAAATGTAAAGAGAATTTACTATATGAAAAAAATTACTTAAATGAATTTGTTTACCTATAAGAGCTTTAGTTGTCACGACCTGTTGGATTGTGAGAGTTGATGGAAGTCAGGTAACAATGAAAGTCTTGCAAGTACTTGAGAGCTTGTTTCATCCTAATGGATTTACGAATAGAAAGAAAAGAAGTAGGTGAATGTGTGTAGGGGGTGAAGTTGTGGAAATAGAGAATGTTGATGAGTTGGGCTGAATATTTATGTCAATTGTATCAAGAGGAATGTTTTCATTTGAAGATGAATCATTTGAATTGGAGTGTGAGCAAGGGTTATCAGACATTAGACTAGAAGGAGTGCGAGTATCATATATAAGATTTGAAGTAAAAGAATAACAAGAATTAAGTTGTTGCTATACCATTTTTCCAGAAGGTGTTGTTTCAGAAGAAGAAGTTTTGGATACAAATATTTTAAAAAGAAGAATATTCTCATGAAAGGTTACATCTTAAGATGAAAAAATGTTATTTGTTTATAATTTTAGCAACTTATAACCCTTCAACTTAAAATGATAACTAAGAAATATACACGTTCTTGCCCTAAAGTTAAATTTCTTCCTTTCATGACTTATAATGGTAGCAAAACAAAGGCATCAAGAAACTCTCAAGAAATGATAAGAGGGATTAGAGTTGAAGATGAATTTATAAAGTGTTTTGTTTTATAGTAAAAGTGTAGGGATACAATTTACAATATAAGTTATAGTGAGGATATAATTATTCTAGAATTCAAATGGTAAGTTAGCTTGAAATCTAAGAGCTCTAGCAATATTTAAGATGTGTTTATGTTTTCTCTCAATAATCTCACTTTGTTATGAGGTTTTTACATAAGTCCTTTTGATGCCATTTTTATGGAAGAAATATCCTATTTGGAACTTTGTCCCATTATTACTTTTTAGGTAATTAACCTTAGCTCTAAATTGAGTATTTACCGGATTATATAATGACGTTATAGATTTTCATACATTTGACTTGTTCTTAATTAAATAAACCTAAGTATTATGATATAGATTATCGATAATGGTCAAGAAATATCTACTCCCATCATCAGTAGCTATAAAATATAGCGCTCATAGGTCACAATGTATAAGTTTAAAATTGAAAAAAAGATTTATGCATGTGACACGATGAAAAGATTGATGTCTTCTCCCAAGTGCAGGAGTGTCGAAGTAATAAATAACCCGGCAAGACCGGGGTCGAACCACAAGGAGGTTATTGTACAAATTATAAATAACAATAATACAACAACAACAATAATAACAACAATAATAGTAATAACAACAACAACAACAATAATGATAATAATAGTACTAATAATACTACTACTAGTAGTAATAATAATAATAATAATAATAACAACAACAACAACAACAATAAAGAAGAAGAAGAAGAAGATGAGAACTTTGAGATGAAATATTAAAGTAAGGATTAAACAATGATAATAACAAATGTTAAGGTTAGAGATTCCACTAATGGTATGTCAAACAAGTATAATATAAACTCTTATTATTCAATTGGAAACCACACATAAAGGAGGTTCCAATTAGATTATAAATTGTTAACATGATTACATTAGTCATCTTATTCAATTAATGCTAATACTTGTAAATTTCGTCAAGTATTCATGATTATAACTTATGTTAACAACAAATCAAGTTCCTTTCATAGCTCAAGTGTCGGTTATACCATACAATATGGGCTATGAAAGTGCCAAGCATTTGTTGTACCAATTGTTATACAACATAAATCAAGATTAGTCATTTAACAAGCAAAGTATTAAAGAGTGAACAAGATAACAAATATAAAACATGTTAGTATTAAACATTAAAGTCCATATTAAGTTTATACCATACTTATTCTTACACCATTAGTGTAACCTTTTCACCTTGACATAATTAACTTAGCTAGACATAATGAAAGAAAGAAAAATAGATAAACAAAATAAGAACATAAAAGTTAACTAAGTAAAGGAAATGAAATGAAAGGCATAAATATAATATTAATGGAAGCAAAGCATAAACATTACAAAAAATACAAAGAGAGAAAGGAAGAGCATGATCTTGATCTGGACACCAAGATGCCTAAATGCATGAAAAATGCCTCCTTTTATAGGCCAAAATTAGAAACTATTGATTTGATGAGTAGATGGTCAACCCTTGACTTGATGACAATCCTTATCTTCTCTTGTCTGCCCAAAACATCATTGATGACGTCAAAATTAGAGCCACTTGAAAACATGAAAGTTCTAGGCAATTGTCTCAGCTTTCTTCTGTAAAAAATTCAGCTCATTTTGACTTCTAGAACTCCAGATATGGCCAAAATACTGAACAATGCTTGGGTTGGAGGACAGATTTGGGCTTCTTTGTTGTTGCAATAATTTGGACCTGGAAATGACCTTTTTAGATCTTGGGCTCCATATGAAAGTTGTAGGCCTATGTCTTACCTTTCCATCCATATAAAGTAGACCTAAATCTGAGATCTATAGCTCTAGATATGACCTAATTACCGAACAATTTTCCGGTTTGGATTGCACCGACATCTCTTTTCTAAGTTTGATCATCTCTTTGCCTTTGCAATTGAAGTTCTTAAAGTCATCAAACAATCCTTTCATTTATGTGATAGACCTGCATTTAAAATGGACATTTACCACATATTAAGGGTATCTTATATTATTAGATAGATTATTATAAAACGTACTTTAGTTAAGGAGTTATTGATACTTTAAGTGCAAAATGATGATATAAAACCATGATAAAAATGCACTTTTGAGTGCTAATCAGCATGCTTTAATATAAAAATAGTTTATGTTGTCTTTTTATGGGGAAAACAAAGCAAGAAGTTTCATATGTAGCAGAGCATAGTTTTTTTCATTACAATTGGATCTCTAATTAGCTATACTAGAGTTTAAAATATGGCTTAGATGATAATGCCATATATTAGAAACATGACTAGTATTTGTAACATAAGCAAAAAATAGATGATAAGTATCAAAATACTTTGATAATTTACACATTAAAGTAGTAAGAGATACTTCAATGTTCTGGAGGTGGTAGAGACCATTCTTTATTGCACTTAATCCAATTATTGTCCATGATTTGAGGTCTTACAGAAAGCAAACATTGGATAGAAAAACAAAACAATAAAAGACATTTTTTGCTAGTGTTGGTGCGATAATGAGATTGAAAGCAAATGAAAGAACACATAAAATATTTTCAAGAGTGATCAATTTAGAGAGCTTAATAATGCTAATATGTGTGACTGAGATCTTCTAACTATTGGAAAGTTTGACATTATAAGACACAGTGGTTGTGATTTTTATAAAAATAAATGGTGCTACAAATCATATGATATGTAGCTCATATATCTATGATATAATGAACATTATTAATATCAAAAGGTATATGTGTGTAAATGGAGAGACAGGTTGCAATACCAGACATAGATGGAAGACTTTTGAAGTTGACGAAAAGGGTGGTCGAATTGTGAGGCATATGAGAATAAGTATATGCTGGATTGTGTTTCTTATTAAATAACTATATGATTTTCTGATACTAATTTCAAATCAAAGTCATCTTGTTGGTGTGATTCTTTGAAAAATCCTCAATTATAATCATGTTGGATTGACTAATATACATATTGGATCTATTTCCCTTGTTATGTAACTTGTGACTAGGATGCTATCCTACTAGCTTATAATACTTCTCTTCTAAATGACTACTTATATGAAAATGACTCTTAGTAAGAGGTTTCATATTTCCTGTCTTGGAACAGTTCTTTGAGAGATGCTTTTGAATCTTGTAATAAAGATAATAAGGTTTAGTAAATGGCCTAAGGTTATGAATGCATTTTTGGTAAAAAGGGTTATTAATTTGGGGATAGGGATGCAAGGTAGCATATAATATTATTTCTCTTCATGTTGAATAAGGGAGAAAACCTTACTAAGTTGTGGTATGAGATCCATTATCATAATTTGATTTTGTACATTGGATTATGCTTTTTTCAAAACCATCATAAACTGAATTACACAATCTAATTGATAGTTATCAACCAAGACCTTTATTTGTCCACAAGAGCATTCTGTTATAGGATAGTGTAATGCTAACTCATCCTAAATGGATTTCAGTTTTTCATAGTAGATATTGATGAAATCATTCCCTTGACTCAAATTAGCTAGAGCCCTTTTTAGTTGAAAGGTTTGTGGCCTATTTTTTGAGTAAGTCTCCCACATAGTTCATTCTAAATCTCATATGCTTTGTTTATAAGGACAAAAAAGAATTTCACTAAAGAACTTACAAAGTTATGAATCTAAGAAACAATTATATCATTGCATCTCTTCCAAGTTTTCAAAGGAGGATCGTTAACATCTGAGGGATTTGTGATACTGCCATCAACAAAATAAAGCTTGTTTTTGGCTTTAAGAGCATTTTTAATGGCCTTTGTCCAAGTGACATAGTTCTTTATGGTTAGGAGGTCAGTGACCAAACTAAAAACTGAGGTATCACCATTGTTGATGTGGTATGAGTTATTTTGATCTGTTAAGTTAGGAAAACATGAGGTTGATTTCATAACAAGAGTTAATGTTTATTGATTTTTTGTTTCTTTTTTCATAGTTAGCTAAGCAATCATAAGCTTTGATACCATAAAAGAATGTTAGAGGTTGTAGATGAAGAATAAGAAAGGAATAGTCAGAAACAACAGAGTTCGGGTTATCAAGTTTTTTTTTTTCTAACATCATTTTCATTCCAACTGTTTGATTAAATTATAAAGAGAAATAAGAGGTCATATATATACATTAAGACTACTAACTAATTCTATCCCATACAAAAAGAATGTTACATGTAATTAGTTATATGATAGGCCGGAAAGTTAAAGGAAATGATAAAGAATTCCTAACTAATTCCAACTAAAATAAAGGAAATACAATAAATAATAAAATGATAAAATAATTATCCTTTATCTTCTAACAACTTTTTATCATTCATATTCTTTAACAAAGCTTGTGTTGTGTTATGTTGCTAAGCATAATTGTTTTTTTTTTTCAAAAATCAATTGTGCATACCAAATCCCTTCATACCTCCTATTCCTTCCTCTTTCCTTTAATCTTAATGAATTAGGGCTTTCTTCAAATTTCAAACTTTGATTGGATATTTCTTTGCATGGCTTGCATCCCAAAAGATAAGCTTTAAAGAAAAGGACTTTATGCATAACTTATATTTTAAAAAACTACAATGCTGATAAGGTTTTATGAATAAACCAGAAATAACAGGAAAATTTATGGTATGATTTTAAGTAGTGCTTTATAAAAAACTTCATCCTCCCAAAACATGAAGACTCCTTTTTGAAAAAAAGTATTGTTTTATATATGGTTTTTTTTAAAAGGTATAAATATTTCCAGAGGCTTATAACAATTAAAAATGTCATCAAACTATTTGTTTATGCTCATGTAAAACTTTAATTGGAGAGCTTGATCCCTAAAATTACTTTAGAACTGTGTTTTTAGTGATGCATTTGTAAATATTCATGCAAGGTATTTTGTTTTGGTTAAAAAACTAATTTTCTCATGCTTTTAAATAATTTTAATAGAACAATGTTAAAATGATTGAACAAAATGCAAGGAAAGGTATTTCAAATAAAAATTTATTTGTGAAATCAAATAGTAATTATATTATCAAAACCACACCCTATCTAATAGTACTTTTTTTTTTAAAAAAAATTGTTTGTATTTTAATTTATGGTTACTAGTCTCGTGGCCTGCAACATGAATTTTTTTCTTCAAGTGGTTAAATGTCAAGACCATATATGTGTTTTAAAAAGGTAAGAAAAAGTTGTGGTTGAGTCATTGATTTAGAAACTGTTTGCGATTGTGGTAGTAGTTAAGATTAAGACCCCATTTGGTTACGTGGTAGCATCAATGTTTTATGAATTTTTAATTTTCTAGTTGTTTGGTTAACAACTTACCATAATTTTAACCTTCAAATTTGTGTTCTAAACACAGGAGTAGCAAAAGCAACTCTAACATGCTTTTGCCATGGCTGCTGTTCAGAAAACGCTACTTGAACAATGCAATTCACTCACATTGCTCATGAGTGAATTGCAATGTTCACTTGAATAATTTTTTTTTAGTATGTTGATTTTTTTAATAAATTTTTTTAAAGAAATTAGTTTAGAGTGAATTAAATTCACTCATACTATGATGTAATGTACTATGATTTGAACAATATTTTTCCCTAAAAAACTAGTGTAGAGTGAATTTAATTCACTCACACTGTAATATAAATTTTATATCTAATAATATTTTATCTAATTTTATTACACACGTAAAAAATTATGAAAACTGTAGTTCTTATCAGATCTTATCGGATGAATTTTATATATAATGGAATTATATGTGGTTTAATAGAATAATAAAAAATATTTTATATAAAATATTATTTATTTCATGATATAATAGTAGTAATTAATTCTACAATATCTAAATTTAAAACCATCAATATTGCAACACTCACACATATTACTCATTTTATAACCTCAATTTAAAAAAAATTATTAACCAAACAAATTAAAAAGCTATTTTTTGTTCAACTTCAATTTTAACCAAACATATATAAATACCATATCAACTTCAACTAAAAGTACTTTTAATAAAATAACTTTTTTCAAACCACAACCACAAAACTACCATAATACCAAAGTGCTCACCTATAAATGCAACAAAATAATTTTTTTATTTTTTAAATTATTTTTAAGATCAACATATCAAAACGATTTGAAAACATAAAAAAATAATTTTTAGCAAAAAAATTCAAAATTTAAGGATATACGGTGTCGCTACATGACGTCTAAAATTGGGTTGCAATATATGGTTTGCACCTCGTTCCCAAACAGGCTCTTAGTGGGGGTGGAATAAACTTGTCTTAGCTAATGAAATAATGATAAAAATAGAAAATAATGTTAGATGGATCAAACTAAGAAAATAAGAGTGATCATGATAAAAAAAAACATCAAAGATAAATTTCAATTTAATCGAGTGTGTTAGGAAGAAAATCAACAAAAAAAAGGAACCATAGTCATCTCGAATGCGCCTACCAAACCCATAACCCGTTTGTGAGGTCATGATAACAAATCAAAAAAGCAAAATGAAAAATAAACGAGCTTTAATTCCTAACAAACTCAATGTAAGATTAATTTGAAAAAAAAAATCAATTAACTAAAAGGAAAAAAAAGCCAACAAATCTAATGAGCTTACCAAATCCCACGACTCGGATTGTGTGAATAAGACATTAAATGAAAAAGGCAAGCTAGCAAAAGTTATGAAGCTAAATGCAAAAAGGAAAAAAAAATGAACGATGAAACTGAAAAAAAACTCATCTTAAAAAGAATGAACCTAAAAAAAGTCTAGAATAAACCTTGACTACACTGACAAATCCACGATTAACATCAAGAGAACATAATAACTCTATAAAAATAAAATTAAAGATAACAGGAATAACACTTTACAAATTTAAAGTGTTGAAGGATAACATTGAAAAAGAAAATCAGTGTACAAAAAGACCAATATTATTTGAGTTAATTTTTCAAACTTGAACCTAAAAAAAAAAAAAAACTCTCATCTTAAAAAGAATGAAGCTAAAAAAAGTCTAGAATAAACCTTGACTACATTGACAAATCCACGATTAACATCAAGAGAACATAATAACTCCATAAAAATAAAATTGAAGATAATAGGAATAACACTTTACAAATTTAAAGTGTTGAAGGATAACATTGAAAAAAAAAATCAGTGTACAAAAAAGCTAATATTATTTGAATTAATTTTTCAAACTTGAACCTGAAATAAAAACTCATCTTAAAAAGAATGAACCTAAAAAAAGTCTAGAATAAACCCTGACTACGATGACAAATCCATGATTAACATCAAGAGAGTATAATAATTCCATAAAAATAAAATTGAAGATAACAGAAATAACACTTTATAAATTTAAAATGTTGACGGATAATATTGAAAAAAAAATTAATGTACAAAAAAGCTAATATTATTTGAGTTAATTTTTCAATCTTGAACCTAAGTCATGAGCATAGTGTACATCAACCAGAAAAAATCATAACCCTTAATTCTTAACCAATCTATCATTGGAGGACAAAATTGAAAAAAAAATAACAAAAGACCCTCTTAAAAATAATTACCTATATCAAAGAATGAGAACAAAATGTTAAACAAAAATACAATAAGACAAAAATAACATTCTTTGATTTCAGAGTAAAATTAAAAAAAAAATCATACATTTTACAAAAGGAATCAAAACAAAAACCAAAAGAAAATAGAACAAATTTAAAATAAAAATAAAATAAGAGGAAAATTAACATTTCAATGATGAGAGAAATAAAAAGCAAATTTAAAGTTTATGAAAAGAATCAAAACAAACAATAAAAAGTAAAAGGAATAAATTAGAAATTTAAACAAAATAAAAGGACAACATAGGGTTTTTGATTAAACAACTTGTTTTTTGAGGAAAAGAGAGAAAAAAAAATAAAAATCAACTCTATAACATCAAACACTGCACACACCACTTCATTGAGAAGGTGACACCATGATGATTCCAATGCCGCTAGTCAAGGGCGGAGTAAGAAAAAAAATGATAGAAAACCAAGTTAAAAGAATTATTTTAAAAATATTAAAATTTTAATTATTTTATATAAGGGAGAGGTTGGGAAAAATTTTCTTGCAGGGGCTCCGGCCCCNCCCCCCCCCCCCCCCCCCCCCCCCCCCTCCCTTAGCCATTGCCGCTGGTGATGATCAATTTCTAACATTATATGCCTTTGCATGTATCACTTGAAGTGTATGGAGTCTCCTTACATGTTGGTGAGTAATTTTTTAAATAATTTGTTATGTTTATTAAAATGCTAAATGATGTGTGACTTGACTTAATTATAACTAAAATACTAAGATGAAATAAAAAAAAAACCCTTTAATTCCAAGTTTATAGAAACCTGCTTTCATGGGTAATTGTGAAACCTCACTTTACATCCAAAAATGAAAAGACAAAACAATCTCAAGTTTAAAAAAAGGAGTCGATGTGCTTGGATATATTGATGGTCTGTGTCCATACACCAGGATTATCAACGGAACTTCATGATAAGCCTATTGAAGCCTAAGGTGGCATGGAAAACATCCACTTGCTGACTTGCTCTACCTTGCTTTGTCATTTTCTGATGCTGAAATTACAAACGGGTGCACTGTTGATATAGCAAAGAATGCATTAACCAATAAAAGATAAAAGAAGACAGCATGCAAATATAATCTTTTAAAAGCATTATTTCCCTTAAAAGGTAACAGGATAACACACCATAATATCGCTCCATGTAAGATTATTTGAACCGGAAAAAAAATCATAAAGCGCTGAAGTAATAGCCGTTCACTTCTGCCACGAAGTGAAAAAAACCAGCATCCAATTTTACAAGGATCAGAATTTCTAAACATGTAAGAAGATTGATAATGGCAAAAAAATTGGAATAGTAATGATAATAATGGCATTAGAAACGGCCATGTTGCTAGTAGTGCATGCCTGCATAATATTTGTGTCCTATACCAGGACTCGGACCGGAGTTTGTAGGCGGTCCAAGAAGCTGAGCATTTCCTGATCTGTGGCCTGGACCGCCTAGGCTTGGCCCAGATTGCTTTATACCTCGAAGGACTAATCTAGTGGAGGAATACTCCATATTCTTGGAAGAACTAGCCACCCTCAAGCCATTCAAATGCCGAGCATCGGATTGGAAAAGAACAGTGCTAAACCAGAGGAATAGAAAGCATAGAGATCTTAGCTTTCTAGACATTTTTAAGAGATGCGAAAAAACTAAAGTTTCAAATATTAATAATGCTTGCAGAAGTGTATGCAAGGAAACATGGAGTCGAGCAATATATAGAGAACTTAAAGTTGGGTGCTTTTACAGTACCGAAGGTAAGTTACGTCCTCCCTTGCTCTAGAGTGAGATCCCATGTGAATGTTCTCTCTTTCTTTCAATTGTCAGTAAAAACAAATGAAGAAGCTTGAAGAATCCAAGAGGGTCGTGAATCTAGGAGGACACGAGATGGAATGTAGTTTGTCCAGCTGAAAAGTTGTCTTCTGATTTCTGAATTGCCGATTTCCAATATAAAGCAAAGGCAATATGCTAATTTTCTCGGCTGGCCGACGATCCTCAAATTTTAACATGTTTGCAATTTTAAGCCTTCGGGTGCCGAGCGAACCCATTCAAAATTAAACCTTGACGACAAGTTCCCTTCTCAGCTTTCTTTGGTTCATGAATTCTCTAATTCCTTCTGTATATCTTAATAATTTTTTCTATTAAAAGATGCCTGGAAGTATAATAACAATTATTTTTTAAAGTGTTTTTATATTTGAAAGTGCATCAATATAATATTTTTTATTTTTTAAAATTATTTTCAACATAAACACATCAAAACAATAAAAAAATAAAATTTTATATAAAAAATCTAAATATTTTAAAAATATTGTTTGAAACGTAATTTCAAACTAACCCTAAACTAATTTTCATGAAGCACAGCTTACTTCCATCACAAGCTGGATTTGACAACTATATATATATACATGTCCTTGCTCTTCGTGAGAAAACAAGTTTTGGTGGTTTTTGACCGAGTACCATTTGTTACAGCCTATATATACACCAAGATTTGCGTAGCAAAATCCCCATTGTTTCCATGATTAATATATATTTTTTTTCGTTGTTTCATGCACCAATTCTAAAATGAAGCGGCACCGTGTTTATAGCCCTATTGGGATGATCAACCCCTTTTTGACTATCCACGCAACAATTTTCTTGTTTTAAGCTGCATGTGACCTCCATTGGTAACATTTTCTTTACCATTACGAAAAACACAACGGCATCATTCCTTGGTTTTTGCTATCAAACGCCGCGGATCAAGGGCATTAATTAGAAACTAATTATTTTCCTTTTTCTCGTGCTAAGTGATAAATCTTAGAATTCTATATCATAATTTTGGCTGAAGAAGATTGCATGATGAGAAGAAAATCTCTAATTCCATTACACAAGATGTGGAAATGGTTGTTTTTCATTGTAGTGCTGGAAGGTGAAGAAGATCTAATGTAGCTATACCAGGGGCCGGTAAATGCTTGATATCTTGATTCCCATTGTAAGAAATATATAATGGATCCTCACCCAATTTATTGAAATTCGAATCTAAGTTAGGTCACGAGGCGCGCCATTGGTTAGATCATGCAAAATCCTATTGAGCTCAAAACTTGATGGGACGGGCTCATACCTTGAAATTGACAAGGCAACATTAAAAGGCACAGCTAGCAGGCCAGTAGTTGAAGTTGCAAGTCTTAGTTCGAACGATTTAAAGAACAGGAGAGACGAGAAATTAAGAACCCAGCTAATCTCTGCTGGTCTATTCATGCATTCCCTTTCCCAATATATAGGATTCTTCTATTTTACACTTTTCTTTCTTTGTTTTTTTTTTTTGTGTGATGAACGAAAAAAACTCGTCTGTCAATTTGCCACTCCTGTTGCAGGGTCTTAACATCCTTTTCTTCCTTGAAAAAAAACAAAAACAAAAACAAAGAAAGAAACTTTTCTGCTTTTTAGTGCATGGTAATTTGGATATGGTATTTCTTTCCTGTTTTCTTCACTGCCACGGGTTACAACAACCCCATCAATATCCCGGTGCAACAAAGCTACAGGTGCCCTGGGAAATCTTTGAAATTTAAAATAAGAACATCCGTTTATTGTTAAAGCCATATATTATTGGCAATTTGGCATATTTCTTAAACTCCGAGTTGTTTTTTTTGGGCAGTGTCATTCTTTGGACCAGAATCCGGTTGATCTACTATTCTAAGCAAAGGACATGTTTGTCCCCAGATATCATGTAATTATCAAACGAGCCCGCCTTGGGGCTGCAAAAGAAAAAAGCAGAACCAAATCTCGACTTGTTTGAGACAAGGTGGTCTAATTTTATTGGACCGGATGTAGATTTAACTCGATTAAAAAACCAGGTTATTTGATCATCTGGTAAAGTTGTAAGTTATCTTATTAAATCATGGGTTACTAGATCAACCTGAATCTATTATTTTTATCCAAAACGGCATTATTATAATTTATTTTTAAAAAATTTACCTGGCTGGATCTAGACTGAATTTGACCAAGTCTATTAGACCATAATTCAACTTATTGAGTCATCCTCAATCTGATCTAATCAATATCAAAACCAAATCAAATTAAAATTTAAATAAACTTAGCTTCGAATAGTGAATTTACCAGGTCAATTTAATAACCACGGCTAATGCACATTTGTTTTATTTTCGTGATTAGTATCCTACATGTGATAGGTTTACTGCCAAAACATTTATTAAACATTCGTCTCCTTGGCGCGTATATTTACAAGGCCAGGAACATCCCTCCCCATTGCTTGCAAAGGAGCTGAAGTCCGAAGTCCAAACTTTGTGGTCATGGTAATAATGGCCATGATTGGCGACAAATACTAACCATTAATTAGCCTTTACTTTTGTGACCGTTATAGGCAGTTCAAATAATTACATATTGGACGGTTGAAAAGTCACGCAACTGGAACACGAATGAGGCCACAAAAGATTTACCATGGCCGGTTAGCTAGCTTTATTATATATGCCTTTCATAGTGTAAAAGAATTGAAGTCCACCGTCTAAATCTTTCACTTGGATATTTTATATGATGGAAGTGTTTGGGGCATTTCGTTTTCGGCTCATAAGTACTCTACTTCTCAGGAAAAGTATGCGCTTATTTAGTCTTAAGATTACTTCTTTTCGGGAACTTCCATCGATATTGCTTGAAGAAATGTTACAGGATAATTGTCACAATAACTTAGCACAAAAAAAATACTAATGAGTTCTTGATTTTTCTAATTACCCTCCGTTTTCTTATTTCAATCCTTAAATTTGGCAGTTTTTCCAATGAAAAAGTGTTTATGGTGCTAGTTAACTGTGAGTTTTTAAATTCAAGATTTTTTTTTAAAATAATATAAATATCAGTTAGATTAATTATAGATTATTAATAATTTATTTTCATTATAATCTTAAGCAATTTGATTATGGTGGTGCTGGCATTGCAGCCCAACTACACTTAAAAGTTTTTGAATTTTATTTTTTTATGTGTAATTTTTTGATTATTTTCAAGAATTGATATTAAAAATAAACTTTAAAAAATAAAAAAAATATTATTTTAATATATATTTAAATAAAAATTATTTTAAAATAAATACTCATAAGCTAGAACATGAGTATTGAGCGATACAGATCCCAGTAATTACCCATCTAATCAATCAATCAAGCAAGCAATTAGAAAAATTTCTCCACCATCAGCTATAGCGGCCAATTAAGATAGCAAGCAACAAACAGTCTAGCTAACTTAAAGTTGAATAAACACAGAAATTCGGGTAAACCTAGAGCGAGTTTTCAAATGAAGAAAGCTGGTTGATGCTTTCGCACTTCGATGTTCACGAGCGAGCCCCTGAAAGTCGGTAGAAAACGGGAATGAAAACAAAAGAACTTGGCTAGTTTCACAAGTTTTGATCTCTATTTTTCCTGTCGTTATAGAAGATAAATAGTTACACGAACTTTTTGATCATCGTGGTCCACCACCTGACTTGCCTGATCCAAGTTTATCCATGCCACTGCTCAGACTTTACAGGTTGCTTATATAAATCACTGTCGAGTAGTTGCCAGATTTTCACTGTTGATAACTCCTGATCAGATCACAAAATTCCATCCAAAACTTCAGTTAGCTTCAAATATAAGTGGCATATCACCCTATCGTTTTCTTCAGCCAAGACTTAAACAACACTTCCTCTGAGCTCGTGATCAATTCTATGTTTTGACTCGCCTTAATTTCACCACTTGTCCCTCTTTAGAAATCAAACTCTTTGCTTGTTGGAATTTTGAAAGCTAATTTGAGATTTCGCTTTCCAAAGAATCCGCCAAAGATGGTACCCTATACTATGAACCAGATGGTGGCTTGGCGGCATACCAATAATTCCAAATCTTCACATGCTTTTGAATAGTGGAGCACATCTTAGTCAAACCAGCTCCCAAACTTGCTTGAGAGTTCGAAATTCTATTTTTCAAGCCCTATAAATACAACTCCAAATACACCCTGCCCTTCATTGTCCAAGCAAACAACACAAAGTCAAGAGCAACACATTTCGAAGTCATATAAACCACAAGGTTCTTAAGCATATCTAACATGGGCAGAGAACTAAAATCTGTTCCTGTCTTTTCTGTTCTTCTTCTTCTTCTCTCGCTCTTGTTAAGCAACTTGGTTTATGGGACAGAAGCTCGGCCTTTGAGCAGTTCAAGGCTGGGTAAAGATGTTAATGTTGGAGAAATTGAAGGTCTTATTGGAGGAATTTCTCCCCGGGCAGTGAAGAACTCAGGGCCAAGCCCTGGAATAGGGCACGGATACATAAACTTCCAATCTCTAGGCGAGGCTTCGAAGTCTGGTCCAAGTCCTGGTGACGGACACAGGCAAGTTACTAATGTTAATAAACCGTAACAACATTGTACGTACATGGCCAGAGGGATGGAGATTTTCAATTTTTTTTTTTTGGATAGGCAGGGGAGAAGTCATATTCTTTCTTCTTGTTGTCTTTGTCTGTGCAATATTTATTTTCACCTTTTTTTTTTGGTAATTCTTAACATGTAGCTACATCATATATATGTTATTTAACAGGGTAATCTGATTTTAATTGGAGGATCGATTCAGACTTTTCAGCGAAGTGAATTGTTTCTATATATATATATATATATTATGTACGTGTGAGCTGCCGTATGGACATGGAGGACACTAGCACGAGCTAATGCAGCTTAAATCTGAGAGTATACAAATTAAACACGAAGTGGCTAAACTTTTGTCCTGGTGATTCTTTTATTTTCGTTTTTGTCTTTATTTTTCTTCTCAATTAGCATGCTTCCCAGCAAGTTATTTGGCGACGTTCGGCTAAATATCCTATTTGTAATTAAATACTTGGCTGCGAGAGTGACGTGCCTTGTTAATTCACCCCTGTGTTAGATTTTGATGTAAATTACGATGGGCATCTCCACTATATATATGAAATGGGAATTAAATAACTACAAAGTCTTTCTTTCTCTTTCTCGTACCACTTGTTCCTTGACAAATACAAGCATAAGCTGATACGCACACGAATATATAAATAGTATCAATGAATTGTCCCGTTAGAAAAACAAGACTAAATATAATAATTTCTTGATGGGATAATACACTGAGATAACATTCCAAGATCTTCAAGAATGTAGCTGGGAGTTTGAGGTTAGAGCCGTCGATAAAAAGGCGCTTATATATATAACAAAAAATATTTTTTTATTAGAATGAAATATTTTGTGAAAAAAAAAACTTGTATAAAATAACTATTAAAATTTAAAAATTATTTATGGACTTTGAAGGGACTCCCGCCAGCGCTTCTAGCAAGCCCCCCTTTAGAAATTCAGCCATTATAACGCTAATATACATATAATTGTAAGTATGTATAAAGCATAAAAAATTACAACTCTGAAAATCACAGGAACCTAGAGTATAAAATATAGATAAAAATAAACTTTTAAAATAAAAAAACCCCCAAAACTAGAAACCGTCTCTAGGAGGAGGTGCCCATACTAATATATTACTATGCAAGACATTACTATGCAAGACGTGATCATTCTGGTAGCAAGGAAGCTTAAAATTAACTGGAGCAAATTAAATAAACTTATATATATATATTATAGAACTATTATTACTATGCAAGTTGTGACCATTATAGTGCAACGGAATACTAAATTAACTACAATAAATAAAATAATAGTAAGGTTTACCTAAACAATGTTAAAAGGTTTTTTTAAAGTTTAAGATTCAATGAATTTTTTCGAGCACATAATTAATATTGAGAAACTACAGTTATTAGAATCCAAATTTTATTTCATTAAATAAAACTATCGGGTTTATGTTATATATACACTGTTAACAAATAAAATGAAACATACAGTTGATGATGCAGCTAATTGAAATCACATTGGTAAGCTAATAATTAACACCATTTAAAATTCCAGCCTAGCAAGGAGACTTGCAGCATAGCTATTAAATTTCGCAGATCGATTTCGTGAGCAGGTTATCGGATTCTAACCTAAGCTAAATTAAATATTAATTTGGCTAAAATTAGATTATGAAATGGTTGATCCGTGATGAGGTTGATATGACGAAACTCGAAGGAGATTTGTCTAAGCCATCTCAAAGACCAGGTCAGATCTCAGGCGGGCTAGCAAGCAGAGTGCTCTCTCTTTTTGGGTGGTTTTATTCCGGGACGCGTGTCGGTCTTTTTCATAGAATAGAAGGCCCATCTGGAGGGGCATACCACGGAAATCGATCCCTCGTATACATACTCATAACCCATTTGTTTAAAGTGGGCCGAGATGTTAAAATATCCAAAAGCTGCACTATTTGCATGTATGAAAGAAACAACATGGAAACATCAGTGGGAACCTCTCCCACTTTCAACTCCTTAGACATCACCAAAGTATTATTAAAAATATAAAATTTTGAATTTTTTTCTAAATCAATCTATGGAATAATTTAATTTATCATCCCGAACAACATACGAATACAATCATTGGGTTTGGTTTTCAATTCATATAATTAATAAATTCTTAAACAATTCTTTCTAAAAAAGAGGTATATATATAATAAACTTGCTAGCCTTGTTTGACAAAAACAAAGATATTATTGATTTTGTGAAGTCTAGCTTTTGAATTTATTTCGACCAAACTATGATAGGAATTTATTCTGATTTCTCTGCTAGTAGTCTTATATCAATAACATTTAAATAAAAACACTATATTCTATTTATTATAATTTTATAATTTAATTACCTCATTTAATTTCTTATAATAGTTAACTTCTGTTTATTATCATATTATAATTTAATTGTCTCATTTAATTTCTTATAATAGTCAACTTCAAACTTATTAGAAATATAATTATTAAACCCGGACTGGCTTGTCGGGTCAACCTAAGACCCGGTTGACTCAGAACCTGGACCAGTTCAGGTTTGTTAAAAGACCGACTGGTGTCACAACTTGGCAAAAACTGATTGACTTGATGGGTCACCCTATGACCCGAGCGACTCAGATGAACCGGGACCAAACTTGATGCTTTTTTCCCCTTTTTAAATGTGATTTCTATCCTTTAGCCTCCTTTCTTATTTCATCATCTTATTTATAATGATTGTTTGTTAGCAGTAGCAAAGAGGAAAGAAGTGTGAGGGGCGTTGCCATTGGAGGCTGGTCGAAGGAGAGGCTAGTTGAGCTGGTCTCCTGTGTTAGTAGGTGACAGCTCTGGTTTGGCTAAGAGATGGAGGCAACTAGGGAAGAAGAAGGAGCGACACTCTAGTTTTGGCCAAAAAAACTAGGGGATGATTGAGAGAGGGATGAGGGAAGTTGCGGTCGGGGTCTTCATCCTATGCTGCTTGACAGAATGCCTTCTAAAATGAAAGTGAAGAAAAAAGGGAAGATAATGTATTTTATCTTTCAATTTTTGATAGTTAGTCACACACGGCTGCTGCTTTGGCCAAGCAAAAAGGGAAGCTTTTGGCTAGTTTTGAGAGAGAAAATCTATAGCCAGAGAGAGCGATGACTTGTTGTTTTCTTTGGTAGACATAGGGAAAAGTTTAGAGCTTTTTGTGTGACTTTCCTTCAAAATTATTAATCGACTAGGAAATATATTAAATTGCAATATGGGGCATTTCCTTTTAGAGCCATTTGACAAGAAAATATGGAAACATGTTTTATTGGAAGGAGAAGATAAATTACAAAGTTGTAGGAATATTAATTTTCTTTTGTGTTGAAGTTGTTGTCAACAGCTTTCAAAAGAAAAAAAAAAGGAGTGAGTTTCTAGGTTGACCCATAAAATCCAAGACCCAATCTCTTGGCCGGGTCAATCTTTGGGTTGGATTTAATAATTATGATTAGAAGTCAATCCTTTAATAACTATGATTAAAAGTCATGTACAAAGTTTCTAATGGAAGCTAGTTGTCTAATTAATATTAGTGAGATCTTAATCATCTTTTTTTAGGATGACAATGAATGTTCCTTAAGAGAAGTTACAAGCTTGGATCGAGATGAACTTTGTTCAATCCCCGCCGAATAGCTTCAAAAGAGTTGGTAGATTGAAATAATGGAAATGAAGAAAATGTGAGCTTGATGCAAGGTACATATTAAGAGACACCAAGAGCCATTGTCAGAAGATTCAAATGGTGGGATCCAATGATGATGATAACAACATATCATTAGGTGCTGACCAATAAAAGGCACCTGAAGCACATGCATCGATTCACAATGCTGGCTCAACGAGTGTGGTTCTGTAATGTGGAGGCAATGTCTCTTCATAGTAGAATTCATTCACCTATAAGTATAAGGCATATTGGAATGACAATATTTCAATATAAGTTTATTTGGCTTTGATTTGGTTTATGTTTAAAAATTTATGAATAAATAATATTTCATTAAAATTATCAATTTTCAAGTTCACAAATATTGAGGCTGACTAAATAATAACATTATCATTTAAATTGTCTATGGAAATTTCATTGTTTTAATGGAACTAGATTTCCAAACATCCTAATTTGAAACCATAGGTCAATGCATAGTTTACAAGATTTAATATTAGTATTAACTTGAAATTTTTACAATTTTTTTTATGTTAATTTCTCTACTTTATTGAAATTATTGCATTATTTTTTATAAATTTTTACTACAAGGCTAAATTTGAGTAGGATAGAGCAAATAATAATGTTCCAAGGAGGGTTTGAGAGAATCACACTACAATTATGTGACATAGAAAACAATACAACAATTTTTTTTAATTTTAAATATTAAAATTTCATTTGTTATTAACTCATATATAATACATTTGAATCATATACGTTGCATGATTTTTGATATAAGGCACAAAAAAAATCTAAAAAATATGCTATAGAAAACGCTCAACCAAGCTGGAATGACGTGACAGTTTGGAAGGATTTTAGGCTACCATACATCTTGAAGAATATATGTGGAATATGTTTAGCACGTAATGTTCGAGCATTTCACACAACACTTACAATTGGATGCGGGGATTTGGAGCCGGCAAATTCATGGTTCAATTACTACACACACTGATGGCTTCGTTTTGTTCGTTTCATATGGAAAGTGAATGATAAGATTTATTTTAATCACATCTATTTTTAATTATTTTTTATTTATAAATATATTTAATTAATAATATTTTTTTCTTATGGGCTACAGATCTTAGACGTGTGCCAAGCCCAATGTAACTTTTTTATAGAGATGTATGTATGGAGCGAAGATCGCCAAAATAGGATGCAACAGTTCATCGACAACCAAGCTTAAAACTTAGCGGTACATTGGTTTTCAAACATTTTCTTTTATGAGATATTATTTTCTTTAATTTTATGATTTCATTTTTTATTTCCAAAAGATATAGAATGACCAGTTAAAGGAGAGATATAGGGACAATCGCTCGACCCACCCAGATTTTGATTTGGATTTGTGGATGGAGGTATGATCTTCTGGTGGATTCGATAAAAAATAGATATAAGAATTCTCTAATATTATGACCGAGAGCTTACAAACAAATTATAGTGTTTCAATAGTTAGGAGTTCACAATTGTTACCAAGCACTTAGTCTCTGGAGTTTGCAACCTTGTTATAGCAAGGAGTGCAAGAACATACAATCCATCTAAATGAAAAATATGAATGACTCTCTGCGGATTATTAAAAATCTCCGCCGAATGGTCATGGATATTAGTTCATAGATAGGTGATACATGTGCATCCCATTAATGACCCTTTGGTACTGGGAATGACCGACCTTCTTTTTCTCCTCCTCTAGCATTGGTTTTGTTCTAGTTTCATTGTATTTGAACATATAAATTTGTAATAAATATTTGGCTTTTAAATTAAAATAATTTTTTTTTGCATACTTGAATTTTATACAAATTTAGTTTTTTAATTATTTTCCTTTTTTGTTCAATAGACTTTTTTAATTATTTTTCTTTTTTGTTCAATAGATTTTTTTAATTATTACAGAGAAGATTACCGACAGACTTATTCCGTAAGTATATTATAGAGAGTTGGAAAACAATGACTGAAAATGCTACTTCAACTGTTACATCATCGATGAAATTATTCTGTCGGTATTTTATAGAGAGTTGAAATAAAATTACTCTAAATATCAGTGTCAATCACCAACTGAATCGTTTCATTAGTATATTCCACTTGGTAAATTTTTTTGGTGCTCCATGTCCATCTGTACAATTATCAAGTTTTTTGTTTATTGACGAACTAGAAATTATCGATAAGGTTTTTATAACAACCGCATTCCATCCATGAATTCGTCAGTAAAATACGCACCGATAGAATGGTAGAATAAATACTAATAAAATATTCTATCAGTAAAACTGTTAAATATAGTAGTGATTTGACAATCACATTTACAAGAAAAAGATAATATATTTAACCTTTACAATATATGCACATAAATAAATAGTTAAATATTATCCATAAATGTTATTCTAGTATATTGCAAATCGCTAACATAAGACTTCCCCAAACATTCAATCATATTGTTGTTAGCTTTATATTTTTAAACATCCCATAATCATTGTGAGAGAAAGTACACTTACGAATCACTGCCATGCACACAAGAAAGCACGTTTATAACAATAATACGTTTGTTTTTATAGTTGAAGTTTTAAAAAAATAGTTTTCAAAAATTATTTTTATTAAGATATGTTTGATTTAAATAAATATTTAATTAAAACTGTAATTAAAAATATTTTTTTTTTAAAAAAATAATAAGTTATACATGTTTGTTTAACGTTATGACTGAAGTTGACTAATTTATTTATTAATTTGCATTGTATTTAAACCTACATTTACATAGATAAATTAAAAAAAGGAAACTTATTTTTTATTGTATTTAAATATAAATAGTCATAAGATAAATTAAAAATAGAATGTAATTGATTTACAAAGAATGAGATATATTTTGTAATGTAAGATGGAATGTGTTGAAATATATTTTGTAACGTAAGATGTAAGATGGAATGTGTTGAACCATTGTACTATAGTTTTTTAAATTTTAAAATGTTAATTTTAAATTTTAGTTAAATAGTTCTAAGATTTGTTTAATAGAGTGTGTTTGGGTGTAAAGCAGGTTGGTGATACTTTTTATCAACCTATGGGGTAAACATTAAAAGTATATAGATTCACTATTTCAAAACTTGATTTTATTATTACCAAATAAATATTAATAAACTTGAGAAAAATAAAAAATTAATAATTTATTTTTCATCTTATTTTTTATAAAAAATTAATAATTTATTTTTCAACTTATTTTTCATTATACTACCAAACATTAGAAATTATTTATTTATTTGTTTTTTTAAAAAACTACTTTCGTGTAAACAACTGAAATGTAAATAAAAAAACTTAATTGATTACTTTGACTTAGTTTCTAGAAAAATTTAACTTAATTTTTAGAGAAGTATTTTTCTTTTATTTTGAATAAAAAACACTTTTTAGAAACTATAAAAAATTTAAAAATATGTTATTAGTTTTTAATTATATAAAATTTGATCCTTAATTTTTTAATTTTTATATTTTATTTAAAATATTTTTTTTATCCTTTAGAATTTGATTTAATTTTATTTTTTTTACTAACTTTGACTTTTATTCTTTTGATTGTTATTTGTTTTTCTCTTATCTTTTTTTAATTGAAATTTTTTATTAATTAAATTTGATCATTATTTTTTAATTATTATTTATTTTATTTGAAAGAATTTAAAAAAATAATTTTTTTAATTCATCATCTTTAATTTTTTTATTTGTGAAATTTTATGATCATCTCTTGATTATTATTTATTTTATTTAAAATAATTTATAAAATTATTTTTTTAACTTTATCCTCCTTCAAAAATTTTTTATCTATTAAATTCGGTCTCTATTATTTTAATAAACTTAAAGAAATTAAAAAATTTATAAGTTTTTTCTAGTTTAGTTTTTAAGATATAATCAAATATTAAAAAGTATTTTTTTCATGATATTATCTAAACATTAAAAAGTAATTTACTTTCTAAAAATTTATTTTTCATTAAAATAATTCTTTAAAATGAAATAATTTTTCAAAAAACAAGAGGACCTGAATAAAATCTTTAGTTGTACTATTTGTTTAATGAATTTTAATTTAATAACCATGAGTTTTTTCCAGACTTAGTTATTGTTAGCTTTTTCAACTTTTAAAATATAAAATCAAAACTAAATTAAACTGTTTTTTTTTAATAATCGAAATTATCTAATAATTTCTTTTAAAAATCATTCCGTTTGATCGATTAATTTGCTAAGTTCTGTTTCTAATAATTGTTGCTGCAAGAACACGCTCTTGCTAATCCTAGTATTCAGGTTTCTTTAGGAATGTGGTTTAAATTCTTCTTTCAAATTTTAAATATTTTTATTAAAAATACTTTTTTATATTTTTAAATTATTCTAATATATTAATCTTAAAAAATATTATTTTAATATATTTATAAGTAAAAGAATATTTTAAATGATACATCTTAAACAAGCCAGTTAGATTGACGAATTAAAAGCAAGAACCCAACTAGATTGAGGGTTTTCACGAGTTAAAACACTATTTTATTTAATCTTATATTTTTTTTATTTAAAATTATTTTTTTTTATAATTTTAGTGTATTAAAATTAAAAACAATTTTTTTATAAAATATTATTTTAATATATTCCCATAATAAAAAAACACATGCAGAAAAAAAATTACCTCAAACCTGTTATCATCTTCAACATGAGTCGCCACCTTTGCCTAATATCTCACTTCTCTCCCCCTTAGAATCCTCACAGCCAGAAAAAGTTCAACATCGTCAATAAAAAATGGCATTCACAGAGTTCAGGCCGCTGGCCGAGAAATCTTTCATTGAGTACATTAAGGCCACTTCTGTTTTGTCAGATAAGATTGGTAACAATTTCGATGACTTGAAGATCAAAGAAGTCGGTGATGGGAATCTAAATTTCGTCTATATAGTCGCAAGTCCATCTGGGTCTTTTGTCATCAAGCAAGTAAATCATTTGGATCTTGTGATCTTTTGAAGGAAAGAATCCATCATTTTTAGTTTTAGTGATGCATGACCTACTGGAACACTGATTATAACTTGGCTTGTAGTGGGAAACTACAATTTCATAACCGGATTGTCCCATCTTATTTTTTTGTGGAATTAAATCGTCCTATTTCTAAGAATGTGTTAAATTGAATGCAAAATGTTGATTTAAATCTTTGCATGACAGGAGAATTGTTGGCGTAGCCCATGTTGAGGATTTTGTATCAATTAGTGATGCTAGCAAACGAGCCAAATGCGAGCAGCAGGCTCTTGACCTGGCGAAGGTGGTTCTCAAAGAAAGGAAAAAATTCCAATCCATTGATGAAGTTGTATTAGCCATTCAGCAAGTGCAGTGATGACATGCTTGGGGGTAAAGTTTTGGTTTAAATATTGGAGCTTTGGTTGAGCTGTTTTCAGTAGAAACGCAGTTCACTGCAACATTATATCAGATTGTAATTTTCCTCTGAAGGAAAAGAAATAAATCTGCATTCCTCCCCTGTGAGTAATTTTATAATTTTCTTGGAACTCTTTCCGTTTCCGTTTTTGTGGGATCACTGGAAATGCGTTCTCTATCTGACTCTCGGGGCCGGCCATGGCCAATTTGAAAGCAAATGGAAAAAAGCATTTCATCTTTTAAATTGGATCAATGGACGCGTACATGTATGGAGAAATGTCATTGCAGGAAATCAAGGTCGCTGAAAGGAAACTAATTTTGAAGTGATCGTTCTTAGAAGTTGCCGCTGCTATTGTCCATTATATGTTGATGCGAGCAATTACAAGCGTGCAACATTCTATAATTCCAGCCCTTTATTAACTAAGCTCTTTCATATTCCGTACTTGGCCTTGTAGTTTGTCCAAAGCTCATCAACAGTCTTCCCCAACAGATCAACAAAGTACTGAGCACTATAACCAGTTCTCATCTTATTGTTAAGCTCTGCCACAAACCCTTTTCTAAGATCATTACAATAGTCCAAAAACCTAGCAGTAACATCATACCCTTGGTCCCACCTATCACCCTGCCCTGGCTGCACCCAGTGACTAGGTGTGTAATTAGCCTTTAACCTTACAAAATCAGCAATCCCTTCAATTAATCCTCCTGGAGTTGTTCCGTTACCGTCCCATTGCCATATGTGTGTCATTTCATGGTAAAGCACCCCACTGAACTCTCTTTCCAGATCACCAGTGTAGTTCCCTATGTAATTGCTGCTGACATGAATCTCACTGTTATCAGCGTATGCAACACCATCCATGTCATCTATGAACAAATCCACCCTATGAACATTTTTTCTATCTGCTGGGTCAGCCTGTTGGAAGATACTCCATATGAATGCTGTTGCGAATGCTAGTATTTGCTTGCTATGATCCACCCCGATATCACCTGTGAACCTGGCTGCACCAGCCGTTGCACAAGCGTTGTTGGTGACAGTGTAGGCCGTCAATTCCTCGGCTGCAACGGTATTGGTTGCTAGTATTACAAGCAAAGAGAGAAACAGATGCGGTGAAAGTGCCATGGTCAAGAAAGAAGAAAGAAGGTGCGCTACATATATAGTTCTTCAGGTTGTGTTTGGTTTGCACTGGATATGAGTTGCTGCTCCATGGTTTATATAGAGAGTGAGGCACGACCACAGTAGCAAGCGGTTCAGAATTATGTAAATGTTCAGCCGGCCGACAACTAGTCCCTTTTATCCTGTGAGGATGCGGCCATGAGGATTGGCAGCTAGTCGCTTCTCTCTACAATGAAGGGGGGGAAAAGAAAAATAAAAGCAACGAGAACCCAATAAATTAATCTCTTGGTTCTGCATTTATAAGAAGTTTTACTTTTAATCGAATTAAAAGGTTAATTAAAAAGTTGGAAAATATGTTTGTTAATCACATATTAGATGTTAATTATGTTGCTTGTTCTTCATGTTTTCTAAATCTCATGATCTACCATCAAAACCCATATCTAAGAGTTAAAATTGTACATTTTACTTAAAACAAGATTGTTTTGCTAATCAATATTATTTTTATTAATTATTGTGGTGAATGTAGAATTAGATTTAGTTAAACATGTGCTTATGAATTTTCTTTAAGATAGAAATAAAAAATGTGTGAGGTAAATTGATAAGTAATATGAAATCATATATTTAGGCTACATTTGTTTTGCAAAAAACATTATTTCAAAAATAAAAATAAAAATTTCTCCCTCTTTCATATTTGGTGAAACTTAAAAAAATATTCAAAGATATTTCTTTGCTAATCTCTCTCTCACACAAAATCCTATATGCTCCACTTGGGTGGATTTGTTTTCCACATTTCACAAAGAACAAGCATTTTCATAAAAATTCTTAAAAAACATTGTATTTATTTGTTAATTTTCTTTTAATTTTTTGGAAAAAGGATTAAGAAATGAAAAACTAAACAAAAAGTGTTTACTTATTAAGAATGAGATTTTTTTCTTCTTGAAAAAATGTGTTTTCTTAATTATCCACTTTTGAAAAACTTGAAAACACAGAGACTGTTATTTTTCAAATTCCCCACTAACAAGACAAAGATTTTATTTGGTTCACCTAATATTTTGTTACAATGTTTGTGGGGAAATGTCCATTATCAATGTCTTTTAGCCAAGCTGCTCCTAGCACATGACAAAGGCAATCAGACAAAAAATGACTATGGTCCCTGTTTATTAATAAAATACCAAAGACAAAAGACAATGCAGGGATGCATATATANTATCGTTTTTTTCCCATTGCATGTCAAACTTGGACGAAATATTTGTGTGGAACGAATATTTCATTCACTAAATAAACAGAGGATTGCGATGTTTACGTAATACAATAAGTACTGCATAAGCAACACAAACTGGGACCTCTTCTAATCACACCAATTGTTTTAGATAGTTAAGTAGTTTATGTGCTATATTTTAGGTTGAATTATTTTTTAAATATAAAAAATATTTAAATTATAAAAAATTATTTGATATTATTATCAAATTTGATTCTTTAAATTATTTTGAAATTTCTTGATTTGACTCCTTATACAACCTAGTTTTAAAATTATATTGTGTGGAAGTTATATTGATGAATTCAATTGACTAGATTGGTCTAAAAATAACTTGAATAATTATTAAAAAAAAATATGTGGATTAAATTAAAAAAATAAAATTAAAAAAAAAGTTAAATTGAAAAAAAAAAATCTTTGAAATGAAACTCCATAAAGAATCCAGTAACCCAGACATACACGCACACATATTCATATGCATACACACTCAACAATATGCCCATCTCCCTTCACAGGAAGATTATTCATAAACATCTCAAGTTGGGTCGAGAACGATCAACTTTTGAAATGGAGGTATGAGCTTAATTGTTGAGTTTCCCAAACCATATGCATAGAGCAAATATAGTAAGTATAATCTTTTTTAAAAAAAATTTAAAGATTCTGTTAGAAAAATTTAGAATTGTCTAGAGTTTATATAAACATTAACTGAAAATCAAATATATTTTTTTTACTTTAAATAATTACTTTAAAGTTGCTTTGTTGCAAATTACAAGTTGTCAAAGTATCCAGTTTCTAATAATAATCTAAATAAATTATTAGTGATAAATTTCATAAATCCTTTTAGAAGATAAGTATTCTTATACCTTTAAGTGTGAGCTGTTTTTTTTTTTTTTTTTAAGTTTAGGTGTTTTTGTATTGTACTATTATAACATAAAATAAAAAAATGGCATTTTATTTATAAGAAAACCCAAAAGCCTTATAAATAAAAAATATCAATGTGCTCCTTAAATAATATCATATACATTATTTTAGAATAATTTTAAAACTTTATTCAATCAAGTCCCTACTTGATTTTTTCTGGGTCAAGAATTGTAGTCTTTTATATAATTATATTTTAGTCCTTAATTTTTAAAATTTATTTACAATCATATCACACTTGATTAATCATCCCATTTTAATTTCTAACAAATTGTTATTATGTGTATGAATAATTAGGTTTCCTAATAAGTTGACCTAAATATAAATTATAATCCTAAATAAAATAAAATTAAATATATTTAATAATTGAATTTATTATCAATTCAACAATTGATTGATTTATATTTGAAGATCAAGTATAATGTCTAGCAACTTGTCATGATTTTCCAAATATTAAAAAAATCATAAGTGATTTGACTTAATCTTTTAGTGACTAGTTTTTTAGTGTAACTATTATCTCTTTATCAATAATATTTTGATGTAGATATTATAGCATAAGATTATTTTAGTTCTCAACACTACTGTTATTGATTCTTTGTATAAGATTTGAAACTCTTTTCCAATCTAATTCTTTTTTGGCTAAGGATTTCACAATCAATACTATTTGAAAACAAATAAAACATTTTTACAAATTTATCTACGGTGATGAATTCTCTTTTGATTACTCAAATACTTTCATATAATTTATGTTATAACCAATATTTACATGTTTGTTACCTTTGATTAGGATAAAATGTGGTCAAGATCAAAACATAACATTTCTTGTATAATATAACTTAGTGATCCTAATTCTAAAGATTGCGTAACTATTATGTGAATCTTTTCATAAACATAAGTAATCTATCTATATGAAATTATCTTATAAGTTAGTTTAGTATACATGTCATTTGAGAAGCATCTGTATATTAGTTTTAAATATCCCTCATATTTAAATTTATGAGGGCAATTGCTTCTTTTTGTAAATGAATGAAAGTAACATGCACCGATATTAACAACTCTAATTATTGTCCAGTCTAAATAAAATATTGATCAGGAATATCTAAGAGCAATGCTTTGATGTAATATGAATATCATAATTATAATACTTTTATAATTTTTTATGCAAAACATCTTGTCTATGTACATGGATTAAGACAATATCATTTTTTCATGAATAATATATATATAAAAACTAAATCCATTCCCATTAACCTTTTTATAAACACAAGGTTCATCCATATTTTTAATGAAATTAAATTGTTAGATTATCTCATCAAAACATATATTCCAACTTCTTGAAGCTTGCTTAAGTCTATAAATGAATTTTTATAGTTTGAATATTTTATTGGTAAATCTTTTAGATTCAAAACCTTGAGGTTATGTCTTTTACATATCTTTGTAATGATTTCCATTTAGGAATGCAACTTTAAAATCCATTTGTCAAATCTTATAATCATGGTATGTAACTATAACAAATAAAATCCTTATGGATTTTCTCATAGCTATTGATGAGAAGGTTTTATCAAAGTCAACATCTTGTCTTTGTTTGTAACCTTTGACATCTAGTTTAGTTTTGTATGTTTATACATTGCATCTAGTCTAGTTTTGTATGTTTATACATTGCTATCCATATAAGTCTTTTTCTTAAAGACTCACTTACATTTAATGAGTTTTATCCCTTCAAGTGGATTAACTAAAGTTCATACCTGAATGGTGTATATAAAATCCATTTTAGATTTCATGGATGTAAATCATTTCTCATAATCAATATTAGATACTGATTTCATATATTCGATAGGCTCATCAAGTATAAACAACTCATCATAATCAGCTTCCACAAGAAATTGATATCTTAATAGTGTAATAGGTGTCCTACCAGACTTACGGAGTTTTTATATTTTTTGAGTTTTAGAATGAACATCCAATGTTGGCCTAAAGCTCTAGCTCTATTTAGATGTCAATTTATGATTTCTGAACTTTTTTAAGTTATATTTTCCTTCTACCACTCCTTTTAAGAACAAATTATTTCTTTAGAAATGTAGCATATTTTAAGATAAATATCTTTTGCTCAAAGGAATGGTAGAAATAATATCCAATTGATGTTTTTAGATATCTAACAAACTTATAATTATCTAACTTAGTTCCTAGCTTTTAAGAAACTATACATTTCACATAAGCTCTATATCTTAAATATTTAAGTATGATAAGTTTGATCTCTTATCATTTCATATCTCATATGCATTTTTGTCAATAAATTTCAATGGAATCCTATTTAAAAGGGAAGTAGCAGTTTACAAGTAGAAACCTAAAAATAAGGTGGAAGGTAAGCATAACTTATCATGAATTATTATACTATATCCAAAAGGATCAATTTCTCTTTTTAGAAAGTCTATTACGTTATGGTGTTCTAGAAGTTGTGTATTATGAGAGAATCTCATTATCTTTCAAATAATCTTGAAATATTAGGTTCAAGTATTCACTACCTTGATCCAATACAAATATCTTAATACTATTTTCAATTTCATTTTTAATTTTTTTAAACCTTTCAAATTATTTAGGCTTTTAACAAATACACATAATCATATATAATATAGTAGTCAATGATAAAATATGTATATCCATCTATAACATAAATTATTGTTGGTTTATATACATCTGTATGTATTAGACTTAACAATTCTTTAAACCTTTTAATTTTTCTAGTAAAAAGTGTTTTGGTCATCTTAGTTAATAAACAAGCTTCATAAATTTCATATTATTCATAATCAAAAGGACAAGTATTGACACGATGAAAAGATTGATGTTTTCTCCCAAGTGCAGGAGTGTCGAAGTAACAAATAACCCGGCAAGACCGAGATCGAACCACAGGGAGGTTATTGTACAAATTATAAATAACAACAATAATAACAATAACAACAATGACAACAATAATAGTAATAACAGCAATAATAATAATAATAATAATAATAATAATAATAATAATAATAATAGTAGTAGTAGTAGTAATAATAATAATAATAAAGAAAGAGAAGAAAAAGATGATGATGATGGTGATGAGAACTTGGAGATAGAATATTAATGTAAGGATTAAACAGTGATAATATCAAATGTCAAGGTTAGAGGTTCCACTAATGGTATGTCAAACAAGTATAGTATAAACTCTTATTGTTCAATTGAAAACCACACATAGAGGAGGTTCCAATCAGATTATAGATTGTTAACATGATTACATTAGTCATCTTATTCAATTAATGCTAATACTTGTAAATTTCGTCAAGCATTCATGATTATAACTTATGTTAACAACAAATCAAGTTCCATTCATAGCTCAGGTGTCGGTTATACCATACAGTATGGGCTATGAAAGTGCCAAGCATTTGTTGTACCAATTGTTATACAACATAAATCAAGATTAATCATTTAACAAGCAAAGTATTAAAGAGTGAACAAGATAACAAATATAAAACATGTTAGTATTAAACATTAAAGTCCATATTAAGTTTATACCATACTTATTCTTACACCATTAGTGTAACCTTTTCACCTTGATATAATTAACTTAGCTACACATAATGGAAGAAAGAAAAATGGATAAACAAAATAAGAACATAAATAAGATAAGAGTTAACAAAGCAAAGGAAAGGAAATGAAAGACATAAACTTGATATTAATGAAAACAAAGCATAAAGAATACAAAAGAGAAAACAAGAACATGATCTTGATCTGGACACCAAGATGTCTAAATGCATGGCAAATGCCTCCTTTTATAGGCTAAAATTGGGAACTATTGATTTGATGACTAATTGATGAGTAGATGGCCAACCCTTGACTTGGTGACAATCCTTATCTTCTCTTGTCTGCCCAAAACGTCATTGATGACGTCAAAATTAGAGCCACTTGAAAACATGAAAGTTCTAGAAAATTATCTCAGCTTTCTTGTATAAAAAATTCAGCTCATTTTGACTTCTAAAACTCCAGATATAGCCAAAATACTGAACAGTGCTCGGGCTGGAGGACAGATTCGGGCTTCTTTGTTGTTGCAACAATTTGGACTTGAAAATGGCCTTTTTAGATCTTGGGCTCATATGAAAGTTGTAGGCCTATATCTTACCTTTCTATTCATATAATGTAGACCTAAATCTAAGATCTATAGCTCCAGATATGACCCAATTACCGAACAGTGTTCCAGTTCGGATTGCACCGACATCTCTTTTCTAAGTTTGATCATCTCTTTGCCTTTGCAATTGAAGTTATTAAAGTCATCAATCAATCCTTTCATTTATGTGATAAGCCTGCATTTAAAATGGACATTTACCACAAATTAAAGGTATCTTATATTATTAGATAGATTATTATAAAACGTACTTTAGTTAAGGAGTTATTGATACTTTAAGTGCAAAATAATGTTATAAAACCATGATAAAAATACACTTTTGAGTACTAATCAAGTATCTTCTTTATGTAACTTAGTGATTCTTGTTTTATTAATATGACCTAGTTTATAATGCTATAAATAATATAGATATTGATTATCTAACATGTACTTCTGCTATTTGTATTGAGTCTTGGCATTTAAAGTACATATAAACTATTTGTATAAATATCAGATTCATAATAAACATTATTTTTATAGAAAGAATAAGTATTAGTTAATCTGACAAAGTTAATGCAATAATCCTTGTTTCATTATCAACTCATATGTCTATTTTACCTTTATATAATCTTTTATTTTTTTTCGTAGTTCTAGTATATTGTTGCAAATATGAAGTAATATTTGGTGTCTAATACATAAGAACTACCATCTGAAATATAAAGATAATTTTCAACTTGTATGTCTATTTGACCTTTATATAATCTTTTATTTTTTTTATTAGTTCCTACATATTATTGCAAATGTGAAGCCATATTTGGTGTTCAATACATAAGAACTACCATGTGAAGTATAAAGATAAATTTCAATCATAAACATACCTGAATTAGAAACCTTAATAAGTTTCTTACCCTTTTACAGTTGCAAGATATTCCTTGCAATTTCTCATCCAATACTTATCCTTGCCATAATTATAAGAAGTAACCTTATATTTCTTGATGCCCCTAGTAGACTTCTTTTCTTTACATACATAATTTTAGAAGACTAAACTAGGAGAATAAGGCCTTTTTTCTTCTTAAAGGTCCCTTTAATAGTTTTAAGTATATTAAACAATTTCAATCATGCATTTTCCAACTTATTAATGTGATAGTTTATAATGAATTGTGAAAAGTTTTAGGATAATGACTACAATACCAAGTCAAAACTCAACTCATGGTCCATGAAAAAACCCAATTAGCCTAATGTCTTAATATAACCAAACATTGTCAAAATATAGATCTTTATTAAGGAATGATTAATCATATTACAAAGAAATAATTTTTTAAAGGTATCGTACCTTTAAGTCCTGCTAGCTATATTGAGCAACTCTTTGAGATGCATTATCCTATTATAGACATTCGTATTCTCATATTACCTTTGAAGTTTAGGTACTATGCTAGCTAACATCACACATGCAACATGTTCATTGTTATTAATATGACATTGATATTCATTACTAATTTCCTCATCATCATCCTCATTAGATGTAAAAGGAATCAAATTTTCAAGAACATATAACATTAGTTCTTACTTGAGAATAATTTTCACATTACGGCACCAATCTAATAAGTTTGGTTAAGTTAATTTGTTAGCATCAAGTATGATATATAGGGATATGTTACTACTCATTTTAATATATCAACCAATTTATGTAAATATAATGAATTTTAGTTTCATGTATACATATTTAAAACCAAATTCTGATAAGATCTTTCGTAAGGGATTTATTATTTTTCATTAAGTCCAATTCCATAAAATTAGTGAAATATCATATATGACAGAAAATTATATATAAATATACACCTCTAGCATGTCATTTTAATTGGATGATTATAGACATATCTAAATTAATTCTCTTGAGCTATTGAAGAGAATTAGGTTGTCAAAACCTAGGTAGTTGTTGCAAATCTTCATATGTCCTTTACGAAGATCATGGTTGCATTATTTACCGTTATAAAATAATTTTTCTATCTAAATTCTTACATTTCTAAATTGCATAATATTTACATAATTGAATAAGAAACCTTGAGTTACATTCGAGAGGAATTAAATGAGAAAAGAATTTTGCATCCCCAAAAGAAAAATAGAGAAAATACAAGACATATAAATTCTATTTAATATTATAACCATTCAACCATAAAAACACAATCACATTGATCTTTAATGTCTATAATCATTCATCATGCATAGTAAAATATTAATATGCTTAAATAAATATATCTTATGCTTCAATTCTAATTATTGGTTTTGTGTGCAATTTTTAAAATAAAATTTCTAACACTTAGAAATATTAAATCAAATCTAATTTGATAATCTCCCAAGCATAACAAATTTTATTTTGTATAGTTTTTAATTGAAAAATCATTCTTCAAAATTTAATAAGAAAATTAATCATATTAAAATTCTAATTAATATCCTAAACTATTTTAGGATCAATTAAATAAAGTTTACCAGCTTAAAAACTCTTTTTATTATAGAAAAAAATATTTTTCTAAATATTATTTAATTAAATCCTAATTTAATTATGAAAAATAATTCTATAATTAATTTAATTTAGGGTTTTAATTTTACTATAAAATAATTATTTTATATATGGAGGGTAAATTCATAATTTCAGCCCCAAATATACCTACATATAATTAGATATAAGTTACAGGGGTAAATTGTAGCTATACCCCTTAGAAAACCTAAATAAAATTCCAGGGAAGAATCATAATTTTGCTCCTATTATCATCTCTTTGTTATTACACTTGGTGTTGCTGGAGTGGGCTGTCCATACCGATGGAAACCTTCAGCAGCCACAACACTGTTGCTGCACCTTGTGGCAGCAGCCTTTGCACTACACTAGTTGGCATTCTGTGTAGCAGTGTTTGATGTTGTTATGGCTACTACCAATAACGATTGATTGTGCTATGCACATGGCTAGGCAACCATTGATAGTGGCTATTGCATCCACATAAAACCAATTTTCTTTTTAAATTTCAATGGTGGATTTAGATTAGAGGTAAAACACTTGACCAGATCTGGTTCGAATTGTAGCTAATATTTTTTTTAAATCATTAGAGATAAAATTATTTTTGGGAAAAATAAATTTACACAAAAATTTAATTTGCAATTAGCACTAGTAAAAATTAAAACATGCATTCAATAACTCTAGTTGTCCAATGAAAGTTATGATACCACTGTTAGGATTATCAAAAAGTATACAAACATTGAAACTACAAGTTTATAGTTTTTTGGGAGTTTAAAAATCCTATTAGAATGATAAGTTGTTTAGGGTTTTCATAAAAATTACTTGAAAATCAAATATTCTTTCAAACTTTGAATAATTGCTTAAATATTGAGTTGTCATAAATCACAAGTTATTAAGTATCCTATCTTTAATGATAATCTATACAAATCACTGGTAAGAAATCTATTAAACCCTTTTAGAAGAAAGAGATTGTTATACCGTTGAGTGCTATCTTTTATATATATATATATATATATAAGTGTTTATGTATTGTATTGTTGTATTATCATTTAATGTCTTTCATAAAAAATAAAAGGTATAATATTCTATTAATAAAAAACTTGAAAATCCTATAAATAATAAAATATCAATTTGTCCATTAAATAATATCACATATATTATTTTAAAAAAACTATAAAATTTTATTCAATCAAATCCCTACATAATTTTTTATAGGTTAAGAATTGTAATCCTCTGTATTACATATATTATAGTTCTTAATTTTTAAAATTTATTTATAATCATGTTATTCTTGATTAATCATTCCATTATAATTTCTGACTAATAGTTCTTATATACATGACTTATTAGATTCCTTAATAAGTTGACCCAAATGTAAATCACAATCCTAAATAAAATAAGATTGAATAAATTAAACAATTTGATTTATTATCAATTTAACAATAAATGGATTTATATTTGAAGATTAAATGTAATTTCTAGTAATCTATCATAATCCCTCAAATATTAAAAAATTCATAAGTGATTTGACTTAACCTGTCAGTAACTAGTTTTTCAATGTAATTTTTATGTTTTCATCAAGAATGTTTCGATTTAGACATTATAACATGAAGAATGTCTTCTTTGTTAAACCATTTTAGTTTTCAACACTATAATCATTGATTCTTTTCATGAGATTTGAAACTTTTTTCAAGTTTCATTTCACTTTAGCCAAAGATTTCACAATTAGTACTATTTAAGAACATATAGAACACTATTATTATTTCACCTAGAGTAATAAATCTACTCTTGATTATTCAAATATCTTTTTATATATTTTATATTATACCCAATATTTATTCGCTTATTACCTTTTATTAGGATAATGTGTGGTCAGGATCAAAACATAATACTATGATACAATCCAAACAAGGTCAGATTTGGATTTTTGACATAAAATTTCATACCATCCAGTTTTACATTATTGAATATAACTCCTTATCAAACCATTAGATCAAGTTGAAACTTTGCCAGAAAATTTTAGAGGTATTTTTCTATGTTGGAAAAAACTTGCAAGTGAATTGGATTTCGGGAAGGACTTGTGATATAGGTTAAGATAGGTTGTATAAATTTTGTTATTTACTTTTTGTTTGACAATGATCCCTTTACTTGTGATATAGGTTAAGATAGGTTGTATAAATTTTGTTATTTACTTTTTGTTTGACAATGATCCCTTTTCTACATAGATGTGACAATTTGTTTTGAATTTTTTTTTAATTCTACAAGGATCTTTAATGAGTTACAACATAATTTCAAGTGTAGCAAGAACTCATTAATATTCTAAAATTCTTTTCTTACAAGAATTCTTTATTCATCCTAGCTATATAAGGAAAGAAGAGTTGGTGATATTTAATGATATAATGGTTTTCAAGATCACTGGATAATATTATAGGCTATAAATAAGCTTTATATCAAACTTGTAATTTTTGATTTTCTTCTTCTCTTCTCACAACAACATAATGGATTAACTTATGAGTTTTATTTTTATTATTTCAGTTATAGCTTAAAGCTTATTTGAGCTTAAATAATACTTTGTTTTCATTTAGGATTTGAGTCTTGTTTGGATCAAGGTTTGAGTTTACTAGTATATGTTTTGAATTAGTTTCATAAATGGGTTAATTCAATCCATAAGGGTAGATCCATTATGATTAATTTTTTTAAAGTACTTAAACTTTTGTAAGCTTAAGTTTTGACAACCTTTGATGAATAACACTTCTCTGAACTTTTTGGTTTAACATCTAAGAGAGATTTTTGCATTCTTTGGTTCTTAAATGAACTAAATCTAACTCATTAAAGATTAATTGGTTTCATTATCATTCGATTTCATTCTATTAGTGATGAAGTCTTGGGATAGGGTTTTATTATGTCACACTCTTATCAGATCTCTTTTGACTTTTTGAATCACATTTCTAAACTTTTCAGTTTTAACATGTGAGAGAGATTTTTGTATGTTTTGGTTCTTAAATGAACTAAATTTAACTTATTAAAGATGAACTGGCTTTGAGACATCATTTGACTTCATTCTAATAGTGATGATGTCTTAGGTTAAGTTTTTATTATGTTATATTTTTATCAGATTTCTTAGACTTTCTATAATCAAATCTCAATCTTGATTGTGGGTTGCATGATTACATGATCATGAGGTTTATATCACACTGTTTATATAAAATAACTTAATGATATCAAGTCTAAGGATCACTTACATAACTATTATATAAGCCTTTTCATAGACATAAATGATCTCTTCATATAAAATTATTTTGCAAGTTAATTCAGTATACATGTCTTCTAATAAGTATCCGCATATTAGTTCCAAATATTCCTTAAAACTTAATTTATGAGAGTGGCTACTTCCTCTTATAAAAAAATGAATATAATATGCATCAATCTCAATAGCTCTAATAAATGTACAGTCTTAATAGAACAATGACTAGAAATATTTAGGAATAATTTTTTGATGCAATTAAAATTTTTAAAAATATAAAAACTTTATAGTTTTCTATGGAAAGTATTTTTGTTCTAGGAATTTTATCTTCACTCTAAATTCATTAATCAAACATTAGATTCATAAATCAAATATAATTTAATATTAAAGATAAAGAAAGTCTTTATTTAATTAATATGCTTTACATTAATAAAATTATTATTTCATGTAAATAATTGATTGGTTACAAGATATATTCAGTAACGTTAACATCATTTGATTTATTGAAAGAATAAACTCTATATAATTTTAAGTTTGAATATATTTCTATAACTTATCAATAATAGGGGTGATCATATGTTCAAATGGTTGGGTTTTGAACAAAATTCCAAAACAAAATGAATATTTTATTTTTTGAAAATTTAACTGAAATTGAACCAAATAAAAGAACAAAATCAATTGATTTGGTTTAGTTTTTATATTTTTAAAAGCTCAATAAGTCTAATTTAATTTAAGAGTATTTAGATGGGTTAATTTTTTCAATGAGCTTAATTTATAAAAGCTTTTGTTTGATTTTTTTTCTTCTAAAATCTGAAACAAAAGCAAGCCAAATCTTAAGTTTTTTAACATACATTATTCAAAAGATTCGAACAATCATTCCGTGTGATTAATTTTAAATCAATTTTGACAAATATTTCAATTGATTTGCTCAACCCTAGTCTATTGCATGAAAATGCTATTTCACAGTGTGTGATTATCTCATAATCATTATTAAAATATAATTACCCAAAATATAGATTATCTTGGTATAGCACATGTTCGTAGTTTCTGGAGCATGCCGAACATTGTGATACCCAGAACAGGTGCCTTTTTTTCAGTTCATTGATTGTAACATAGAGGTATTTATTTTCTTTTCAATTGAAGATTTTAGTAACAACCGGTTTATAAGTCAGCTTAACGTTTTTTAACTTTCGATATACATGAAGTTGAATGACTCTGTGTTTCGACCAAATCATTGAATAATTTGCCTAATGTTACAAAAGAGTGAGCTCCATAATTTTCTCCAAACCCTCCCCGTATGTATTTTAGTTTCTCTGAGGATCACTCAGATTCAGATGAACCCAAAATATGTGCTGGGGAGTGGATCCATGTCTCTGTGAGCATCTAGAAAATCAAAGTTTTTGTTCTGTCTAGAACATGTTTTTGCTATTTGACTTCCACTCAGGCCCTTCCCTGCCTGCCCGCCAGGTCAATTCAAAATTGTTCCTGTCGTCCTTACATGGTTTCTCCCCTTCAGTATAAAGTATTTCTTCACAACAATTATAGCATTTTAAATGACCCTTTGAGCTAAAATCATCTTAAGAACAAGAAATCGATGAGCAATTAGGAAGCTAATTGATACTGAAAATGATCCATCCTCACACTGTAAACAGATTTAACAATCCGAGAACCGGCACAGGCATATTCCTTTTCATGATGTGTGTATAAATCATGATCGGAATCGTGGGATCGCATACAATCGAGATCAAGCGTATACATATCCCAACGTTAATTAGTGCTTTCCGTGTCAATCTTGCCACTGCCACTGCAATATAAAATTGTTTGAAATGGACCAAGGCTGCGTACTGGTAAGGATAATAACAGTGCTGGCTGATACATTTGTGGAAGCCAACAAGGACTGATTAAGTTTTGTGTCAACATGGTAACATTTATTTAATTTATTTGGCAATAATTCCCTCTCCTCTTAATCCGTGGAAAAACACCTGTCCATGAGAAGACATGTTCTCTTAATTGACTAGAAATAATGCAAATAGAGAAACAACTATATCTGTATGGGAAGATGACAAATGGAAGATCAGTAGCATTGGCTTTCCTTTATTTTTCTTCTTCAGCTGCTCAACGTTGACTTCAGGATTTTCATTCTTCAATAATCATGAAAAAAACATTTAAAGTGCTATCTATATTTTCTTGTTAAGTTTAATAACGAATTGGGAAGCTAAAATTTGTGTTCTGTTCTATCATACTTCAGAGTGAACAAGGTTTTTTTCTCTTCTTTTCTTTTTGGGAGGTCCAATTGCTCCGATGGGAGGAGTTAGCGGGCCCTGCCACAGTTAACGTCCGATTGTGGCAGTAACAATCACAGGATTACCACTAAAGTTGTAATTCATTGACTTGTAAAGTATTACCACTCGTGAATCAAAACACACTAGCGCATGATGCTAGTGGGGGAGCTTTCGTCTGTCAGAAAACAGAACAGAAATTTATTGTGGTTTGTCTATGCATGAGATGGAGACTGAAGCAATTAACGAATCAGAGAAGGAAGTAGATCGATTCTCTTGACAGATATTTGGGTACAATGAATTGGCTAGGTTTTAGGATAATTTAACAGTAACCTTTCCTTTGTTTCTCTAATAGAAGGGATTCGAACTAGACTTCCTCTTTTAAGGCATTTCAATTCAATTTTGTGTGTGAAATACACGGCCGGGTTTTCTTGTGTGCCTTGGTGGTTTTGAATTATCTGAAGATTTTATAGTGACATGAGTACCGTGTGATACTGGTGAAGCAAAAGATATGGAATCATCATATGTCTTCACAATAGTTTGATGATTCCATTTTCACAGATTTCAAGCAAATCACATAGTAGTATTGCTTTCATGGATAACTTGATGATGAGAAGCCCTTCTTTCTCATGGTTAATGATTTTGCTAATTAACATCCGTGATATCTGTGTTCTAATAGAAAGCTTAGCAACAAAATGAAAAAGGGCACTCGAAAAAAAATACAATTTTCATGCAATAATTTTTGCCCATCTGAAATGGGTTTCATTTAGGATCATAGGTATATTTGTGCGAGCTGCTAAAAGTGTAACATTTCAAATATTCAGCTCTTAGGTAGCCAAGCTCTTCTATTTTCCATACTTGGCCTTGTAGTCTTTCCAAAGCTGATCAACTGTCTTCCCGAGCAGATCAACAAAGTACTGAGCACTATAACCAGTCTTCATTTTCTTGTTAAGTTCAGCAACAAACCCATTTCTAAGACCATTACAGTAGTCCAGAAACTTAGCTGTAACATCATAACCTTGATCCCACCTGTCACCTTGCCCTGCTTGCACCCAATGGCTAGGTGCATAATTAGCCTTCAACCTTACAAAATCAGCAATCCCTTCAATTAGTCCTCCTGGTGTTTGTCCATTACCATTCCATTGCCATATGTGTGCCATTTCATGGTAAAGCACCCCAGTGATTTCTCTTCTGACATCACCTGAATAGTTTCCTATATAATCGTTGCTAACATGGATTTCATTGTTGGTTGCATAGGCAACACCACCCATGACATCTATGAATAAGTTGACTGTTTGAACATTTTTTCTGTCGGCGGCATTAGATTGCTGGAAGGTTCTCCATATGAAATCTGTGGCTGATGCGAGTGTTTGCTTGCTGTAATCGACCCCGATGTCCCTGGTGAATCGGGCTCCACCAGAGGTTGCACTGGCTCTGTTGGTGACAGTGTAGTCCACTGCGGAAACCGCGTTGATTGCTAGGAATACTAGCAAAGAGAGTACATAAACATGGCGAAACATAGTCAAGCAAGTGGTAGTGAAACAGGTTTCTTATGGTTGTGTTTGATTTGCATAAGATATTTGCTGTAGCTCTGTGGTTTATGTAGATAGTTGGGATGCAAGTGGTGATGCATTAATGTAGGAAGCTGGATGTGGTGCAAGACAAGTCAACATAAAAATAAAGAAGGCAAGTGGCCCAATTGAACACGTAACCTTGAATGTGGTCACGAGGATCGACCGAACTATATAGCGCACACCAGACAGGTTTTCAGTAGGTTGCGAGCAGATTTGTTTTACATAAAAAGATGTTAAAATAATGTAAATTTTTTTTTAAAAAAATAATATTATAGTCGTTAACTGGTTTAATAAAAAAATTAATTTACTAATGCAATTGAAAATAAGATATTGACAAGAAATAAAAAAAATCCACCAATAATTCAATACAAAAAATAAACTCTTGTCAATATTATAAAAATATATCTTTACAATATTTATAAAAGGTCTTAATAATCTTATTTGTTAACAAAATAAAAATTAAATAAGAATGAAATAACTTCATAGAAAGAAAAAAATCTAAATCTCAATTCTTAATAAATAAAATATTGAATGAAAAAAATTAAAATGAAAACATTTTTAAAAAGAAAAAAAAGAAATTTACCAAAGTCTATTCGAGGCAGCACACTAAATAAAAAACCTAGTTTCGAGAGTGAGATAACCTTGTAGAAAGCAAGTTGAATAAAATTATGAAGCTCAATTCTCAAATCAATCTTATGTTAAAAGGAGAAATGAAACAATTAAAATAAAAATACAATAAAAAAAGGCTCTTGTCAACCTTAGTGAACTTGTCTAATCTATGACAACATGAGATCAGGATAACCTTATAGAAAAAAAATTAAAAATTCAATCTATAACCAACTCCATATTGAGAGATGAATTAAAATAAAAAATAAATAAAACAAAGACTTAAAAAGATCGAAGCCAACCAAGTCTAATCTTCAAAAGTTGTGACATGGATTATGAGGTTGCATTACACCATAAAAGGCAAACCCAAAAAAATAATAATGTCAAATTCCCAACCAACCAAAATAATTAGGATAAAATTGAAAAGTAAATTTAAAAAAAAATTAAAAATAATGAGGATCAAATTTTTCATAAGAAAATGAAATCAAATTATAAGCGATGAAATTAAAAAATAATTTTAATTAATAAAGGGATAAGAAAAAAAAGAATGAGAACAAAACTTAATATAAAAATCAAATGTCAATGGATAAAATTGAAAAAAAAATCAATAGAGAATTCAAGACTAAATATATTGCAATCAAAAAAATGAAGACCTAATTTGATTCAATGAACAAATGACCAAACTTCTTTGAATTTTTACAATGCTTAATGCACTATTCGATGAGGGGGAGAGAAAAGAGGGGGGAAGAAGAAATACATCGTTAAAGTTCAACTGCTACTCATCTGGATGCGTAAACCATACCACTATGATGGGGGTGGTGAGAACATTGAATGCTACCCTGAAAAGCAACGTTTAAAGAGTTAACACTTCTTCTTCTTTTTTACCACCTTGGTCCCTATCTTAATAGAAGTCTAAGTAATCAGATAATTAATCTAAGTCTTCTTCAATTCTTGATCAAATTCATTACCACCTTAGCCATTTTACACATGAATGACTAAGTTTTATAACCACACCTTAGTTTCCGTTCTTATGAATGACTAAGTCATTTTTTCCATATCACCTTAGTCATGCCTTTGCAAATGTCTAAGCAAATACTATTCACCTTAGCTTTCCACTACTTTGGAAAACTAAGTCAAAAGTAATATTCATATCTCCTTAGTTTTTGATCATTTAGACAACTAAGTCATATGCATTATCTTTTATATTAATTAATTTTATTAATCAAATAATCCTCTTCGTTTTTAGCCATGTGCTCTTATCATTTTTTTACAATCATGACACAGTTCGGTTCTAATAATTATCAAATGTAAATAACAAAGACAACCCAATCATATATAACAAAAACAAAAGAACAACTACAATAATTTTACATAGTTAAAGAGCGAAATAGCTACCTGCAGCTCCAGGTGTTTAATCTTGCTCTACTATGGTTCCAGCCATAAATGCTCTTCTTATAAATATAAGGAAGGTATGCTTGTTACAATATTCATATCCAGAGTTTGCAACAAGTATATAATTTCATTGCCATGTTACATATTTCAACACTATATATGAAATTAGAATTAAGGGGTAAAATTAGGGTTGTAATTCTATAGTTGGATACCTTTTTGCACAATTATTCTCTTTGTACAAACACATGTTTGTCCACTATTATGGAACTTTGTTGCAAGCTATAATGATATGAAATGATTTGATAAGATTACCACCACCATGATAGTACTTCCCAATAATGAATGCAAAATAAAGACACATTTTCAAAATCCTGAATCAAAGCCTTTGTAGTAATATGTTGTCCTGAAATTAGTAAATCAAATAGCTTCACCAGTATAGTTCACACAATTATACAAGCTTTATTACATTTTATGCTCCTTCTCTTTTATTTCAAATGTAACTAGCATTGTTTTTTTTCCTTTCCATCTTCCATCCTTTATTACTTTGCATCATTATCAATCCATCATAGCACTATGTATCAATTTCAACAATTTCATATTTTTCTCTAAATTCTCTCCTAAGAACCCTAATTCAAGAAATCTAAGAACAATGCATTAATCTATTTCTCTATGTATGATAAATTGTGTTTTAGGTTAATGTTAACATTTGGGAAGGTCAATTTATAAAGGAGACTCTCCCGAATTTTTTATAGCCAATTAATAATAGTAATAAGCTTAATTTTTTTTTTGTCAGGATAGTTAGGGATCAAGGATCATGATATACATATGTGTGTGTGTGTTAAAAGATCTAATTACCTCCTACCCCACATAGTAATTACAAGAAATCCAAAATGAAATGATGAAAACGCTTATGTATACAAAGCCAAGAAAGTTTAATTTTAAGAGCTATTTAAGTCATTGTACTGTGAGAAAAATTAGAAAGTTAAAAAAGCCCCTTATATTTTGAGGATCATTATAGACCTATAATAAGGCCACAAGACTTCATTTATTTTTTCTTAAAACTTTTAACATGAATTATTCATGTTACGAATAATCACCTTCGTATATCTATATTAGTATAAAAGGTCTTCAATAGCTTACTATATTTCCATCTTATTAAGGATATGCAAATGATTTTTATCTCTCATTATTATCATTAGAAAAAAATAACTCACTAGTCCATTCACTCTATCAAAATATCAAATTTTAAGGATTATAAATTCCCCCTAAACCACCTAGATAAATGATTCACAATTTCTTTTCTCCAAGCATTCATACTTTAATTCATAAAGCATTTATCATATCAAAACAAGAACAAACATTTATTCTTAGAATTTAAAGTTCTTTCTTTTATTTACTACAATCTCTTATTTAAAGTCACTAAATTTAGCATTGAAAAGTCTCTAAATCACATCAAAAAAGACTATTTTGTAAATGTTGAGACTTCTACCACCAATCATACATTTCTTAAGCTTTAAAGTCATATTGATATGAACATCTGATTAAGCATTATCTAAACACCAAATAATATTTTTTTTTAGAGTCATATTGACATAAACATTTGATTAACCATTATCCAAACACCAAATAATTTTATTTTTTTAGTATATCAAATTTTAAACATCATCATCAACCATAATGGTTTAGAGTCTCCAGTCTCCACCATCAAATGTCCTCATGAAAACTGTTGTAGGTGTGCGGTGTGTTGATGATCGTCCATTCTAAAAAAATAATGTTTATGGTGTAACTGGAAAATATAGAGAGACAAGGAATTCTTGTCTCTTATCAATAGAAAATTGGAATAGAAGTCGTCACCTAGTATTATGGTTATTAAGAACCCTAAATAGTCTCAGAGATGGGGTATGGAGACTGATTGTATAAAAAAAAGGTATTAGCACCCCAACTACCTAAGATAGGCTACATTGTTTTGTCTGATAAATTCTAAGTTTTGATTATGGTGTCTGAACTTTGTTAATCTGTCTATGGTTTAAGAAAAGTCCTTCTTTGTAAGGAGATCCTTATCTTATCAGGGAAAAACATAATTGTTCTATGTCTTTAATAAAAAAAAGATACTTTTTTAATATCAGGAATACATTTTATGTATAAATTCATAATCCCTGACACTAAAACAAAACAAAATAAATTTTTTGTTGTTTTTGCAATTGTAATCAATGTTCTTTTGATTTTAATAAACTGGTTATTAAAGCCAAAACGCATGCTAAAACATTATTTTTTAGTGTATGAAAAACACAATATGACTTTTTTAGCTTTGACACACTTGGCCGTATATAAAAAAATATTTTTTAAATTGTTTTTTGTATGTTTAGAAGTTTTGATGAAAATCGGGTATTTTAATACCAAATTTATATTTTTACAACATAAAAATACTACCCGTTATTACTCGAAATGACATAAAAACTATGCGGGAAAATTGTAAAATTCTACAACAAATATTTTGAATTTTTTTGTTTTTGTTTTAAAATGGGTTGGGTTAGGCCCAAATACATAGGCTGGGCTAAACTTGGCCCAACTACTTAGGCTGGGCTCAACCCAGCCCGTGTGAATACTGCCCACCACTGTTCACATACTATGTGAATAGTGGTAAGGGTGAAGGAATGAAGCAAAGAAAAACAGATAGGGAGAAGGGTTGACTTGCGGTGTTGCTGTCATTAGCGGAGCTGCTGGAGGTGACAGGTAGCGGTGCTAGTGGCGGCGTTAGCGATTGGCGGTGCTACTCCTTCTTCCCCTCTCCTCTATTTTTTGTTCTTTTCTCTGCTTCTTTTTTTTTTTCTTCTCTCTATCTTCTTTACTTTTGTTGTTTTCTCTCTTCTCTATCTTTTTTTCTCCTCCCTGCCCTCCTCTCTCTCTTGTCTCTCCTTTCTTGTTTTTTTTTCTTCTCCTCCCCTGTTTTTATAGGCAAAAATAGGGGAGAGACATGGCTGGGGCAGACACTATGCTACTGCCCCTTCACCACCCCTCCAACACATGGAAAGTTTCTTTTTGACAAGTGGGGTTGGTCAGCGTCTTTTTCAAGGGAGAGATGGTGGTGATAGAGGAAGAAGAATCTTCTTCTTCCCCTACTTCACACGTCCAAGGGAAGAAGAAGACTCATAATGCCATTAAAATGACATCATTTCAGTCCCTTTTGTTTTTTTTATTTTTTGTGAATAGTGTAAGAAATGGTGCCTTTTTGAGAAAAACACGATGTTTCATTTAAATGAAAAAAACATTAATGTATGAGCAAAATACAAATTAGTCCTCAAGTTATGATTTTTTTGATCAAGTCCTTAATTGCAATTTTGATTGTAAAAATCAATTCAATTACATCTTTTTCAAATTCAATCGTTGGCCTTAAAGTTGACCGCCTTTTTTACTTTGATTAATAGTCTTGAATTAGTGCAATTTGACCCTCAATTGAGTAATAAATTTCTAATTTCTTTAATTAGACCCCTGATTTGATTTAATTATAGCCCCTCTATTTACACACGTTTTTTTTATTTTGGTCCTTGGTTTTGGATTTCTTCAATTAAGTCCCTTAAAAATTATAATTTGGCCTTAAAACTTTAATTTCTTCTAATTAAAGCCCAAATTAACTCAAAAATAATTTTTTCTTGCAATCAAACCATCCATAAATTTAATTAAAATTTAAATAAAATTTAATTGAGTTCATAAACATCCGATTTTTTACTTTTCTTCCTCAAATTGACTTTTCTTTGTCATTAGGGCTCTCCTCAGTCAACAAAATACTACCAAATTATAATCTTTATGTTTATGAATAATATGTTTTTTAACTTTCTAAATCAATTTTTAACTATTTTTAGGGCGTTTTGACATCCTTTTTCACTATTATGTTTTTCAATAATATGTTTTGATTTTTTTATATTTTTGTCTTTTTTTCTCTTCACGCGGGGACCCAAAAATAGATTATGACAAAAACAATGGGTCCTCACCATGTTAAATGAGCAGCCAATCACAATCACTCTTAAATAAGATAGAATAGGAGACTAGGAGTAAAGAACACCTCATATGAGGTCTATATATATGCTTCATTTTCTTCTAACCTTGCAAATTGCAAACAATAGTCTTAAAAACCCATGAAATTTGTCTAAAATTGCTAGCTAATGTACAATATACTAAAAAGGTTGAGTGCCCCTCTTATTGTTTACCTAGACATAAAGTATTATGGATTGAAACAGTGTAATGACATAGTTGTCTTTACTAAAAAACTTGTTAAGCATGCAGTCGGAGTGAGATTGTCTTTTTCATGGGAAGTATTTGATATTGAAAGAATGATTGGAGATAAAATGGTCAGTTTGAATTTTGTTGGGGCATAATAAAGTCGTCAGCCTTACATGTTAGGGCATAACATGATTGCCAAACATTTGACACTTAGGTCAAGCATAACTGTCATACCCTAAGCACCCAGGTCAGGCAAAGTAGCCAAACCCCAAGTTCTCGGGTCAGGTATAGTAGCCAAACCTAGGGCTCTAGGGGCTAATGTCCAGATCCAAAGCTCTTAAGTTCGGCATTACAGCCAGCCCAAAGCTCTTGGGTCTGGACTTGCAGACTAATCCAAGGCTCTTAGGTTTAGCGTCCAGACCCAAAGCTCTTGAGTTTGATGTTATAGTCAAACCCACTTAAACTTGAGTTAGACATGTTTAATATTATTATTTTTATTATAAATAGTATTATTTTTACTTATGGACTTTCTATTTGGCAATGATCCTTTTTCTATTAAAATGTGACAGCTTGTTTTGAAAATTTTCTAGTTCTACAAAGATTTTTAATGGGTTGCAACATAAGTTTCGAGTGTTGAAAGATTCATTAATATTTCAAAATCTATTTTTTACAAGAATTTTTTTTTCAACCTATCAACACAAGGAAAAAAATGGCTGGTGGTATTTAATGATATATTAATTTTTAGGATCATAAGCATTATTCTAGGTTATAAATAAGCCTTATATCGTACTTGTATTATTTGATTTCTTCTTCTCTTCTCACAACAGCATAAAAGATTAACTTATATGTTTTATTTTTATTATTTTAATTAGAGCCCAAGTTTTGTTTGAGCTTAATTAATACTTTATTTTCATCTAGGATGCAAGGCTTGTCTGGTAGGGTTTGGGCTTATTAGTATATGTTTTGGATTAATTTTGTAAGGGGGCTATTTCAGTTCATAAAGATAGATCCATTAAGGTTAATTTTTCAAAAGTACTTAAACTCTTGTAAGCTTAAGTTTTGGCAACCTTTGATGAATAACTCTTTTAAACTTTTTAGTTTAATGTGTAAGAGACATTCTTACATTCTTTGGTCCTTAAATGAACTAAATCTAACTTATCAAAAATTAACTGATTTCGTAGCATCATTTAACTTCATTATAATAGTATTGGTGTCTTAGGATAGGTTTACATTGTGTCACACTTCTATTAGATTTTTTTGGGCTTTCTAAGATCATATCTCAATCATTATTGTGGGTTGCGGGTTGTATGACCCTGTGATCAGGAGGTTAACATCACACTCCCTATATAAGATAACTTAATGATTTTAAGTCTAAGGGTCACTTACATAACTATCATATGTGAGCCTTTCCATAAACATAGATGATCTTTTTATATGAAATTATCTTGTGAATCAGTTTGGTGTGCATGTCTTTTGACAAACGCTTGCATATTAGTTCCAGATATCCCTTAAACCTCAATTTATGAGAGCAACTACTTCCTTTTATAAAGGAATGAATATAATATGCATTGATATTAACAGCTCTAATTAATATTTAGTATTAATGGAATATTAATCAGGAATAATGAGGAATAATGCTTTGATGCAATAGGTTCTTAAAATTATAAAAACTTTATAATTTTTTATAGAAAATATTTTTATTCCACGAACTTTATCTTTACTTTAGATTTATTGATCAAACATTAAATTCATTAATCAAATATAATTGAATATTAAAGATAAATAAAGCTTTTATTCAATTAACATATTTTACATGAATAAAATTTGTGTTATGTGTAAGTAATCGATTGGTTACAAAACTTATTTACTAAGATTAACATCATTTTATTTATTTACTAAGATTAACATCTTTTTATTTATTGAAAAAAAATAAAATCCATATAATTTTGAATTTGAATATATTTCTATAACTTATCTATAGTAAGGGTGGGTATAAGATCAAATACTTTGGTGTTGACGAAAACTCCAAAACAAACTAATATTTTTTTAAAAAAAAAAAGTAAACCAAATCAAACCAAATAAAAAAACAAAATCAATTGATTTTGTTTAGGTTTTATATTTTTAAAAGCTGAATAAGTCTAATTTAATTTAACAGTATTTAGACGGGTTATTTTTTGTAATGAACTTTCAGTTTGTTAAAGAATAATATAAATTATTTTTTGTAATGAATTTTTAATTTGTTAAAAAATAATATAAATCATATATTATATTTTAAAATCTTTCTGTCCTATTGTCAAAACTATAATAGTTCGAATGGTTTTATTAGTTGCTATATCCCGTGGTTGGCATCTTTGTCAAATCAATGTCCACAATACCTTTTTACATGGCTTTTTGAATGAAAATGTTTATATGGCTAAACCTCCCGGTTTTCTTCATCCTCAATACCCACAACATGTGTGTAAACTTCATAAATCTATATATGGTCTTCGTCAAGCACCACGGGCGTGGTTCTTTTGCTTAACTGACAAGTTGCAGGCCATTGGTTTCAAAGGCAGTCAAGCTGATCACTCCCTTTATGTTTATCAACATGGTTCTATTCTTCTTTATTTTCTCATATATGTCGATGACATCATCTTAGCAGGTGTTGATCGCAATTTCATTAATCACGTGATAAGCCTTTTGCAGCATGATTTTCCAATAAAAATTTTGGGTGAACTCAGTTTTTTTCTTGGCATAGAAGCTATTCGGAGTGATAAAGGTCTTTATTTGTCTCAACGCCGCTACATACTTGATCTTCTTCTTCGCAACAAGGTCGACAAGTCCAGACCTTCTGTTACACCTCTGTCCACATCCCAAATCTTCAACAAATCAGATGGTGCCTTCTTTCATGATCCATATTTGTATAGAAGTATTGTGGGAGGACTTCAATATCTTTTTTTTACTAGGCCAAAGCTTACATTTGTTATTCATAAAGTTAGCAAATATATGCATGACCCAAAAGAACCTCATTGGGTGGCAGTTAAACGAATCTTGCGATACTTGAAAGAAACCATCTCCCATGATATTTTAATTCAACTTGATCATCTTCTTCAACTTCAGACTTTTTGTGATGCAGCTTGGGCGTCAGATCAGGATGATAGAAGATCAATTAGTGCTTACTGTGTCTATCTTGGCAAAAACTTAATTTCATAGAGTTGTAAGCAGCAACCAACTGTTGCCCATGGCAGCACTGAAGCAGAGTACAAGGCTTCAGCAAATGTAGCTGCGAAAATTCAATGGCTTAAAACTCTGCTTTCAAAGCTTCAAATCTCGACTGTACATCCTCCTATTCTTTGGTGTGACAACATTGGAGCCACTTATCTCACAAGTAATCCTCTCTTCCATGCACGTACAAAACATATTGAAATAGATTTTCATTATGTCCATGATCAGGTTCTCAATGGTCAATTAAATGTTCCGCTCATCTCTACCAAAGATCAATATGCAGATGCTCTTACAAAGCCCTTGTCTTCTTAGCATTTTAAACTTCTACATGACAATCTTAGGGTCCACTCTTTACCCCTACGATTGCAGGGGCATGTGAAAGAACACGTCAACATGGCCACTTCAAATGAAGATGAAGATTCAATAAATCTCTTATCTGCAAAATCTGTTAGTTAGGCATGTAATCTATTTTTGAATTCAAATCAGATGATGTATAGGATAAGTTTGTTATTCTGTAATCTATTTAAACACTTTGTAATTCACAAATGAATTAAGCAAAAAGTATTATTTAAAACAACAGAGCTTCTTCTTCTATATGGTATCAATCAGCCCGTGAAAGACCAACGTCTGATCCTATCCTTTTCTATTTTCTTCCCTTTTCACATCTAATGGCTTCTTCTTTTTCAAAAGTCAACATGAACGATTCAAATGAAGATGAAGATTCAAAGTTTAAAACATCTGCAACAAATCTCTTATCTGCAAAATCTGTTAGTTAGGCATGTAATCTATTTTTGAATTTAAATCAGATGATGTATAGGTAAGTTTGTTATTCTGTAATCTATTTAAACACTGTGTAATTCACAAATGAATTAAGCAAAAGGTATTATTTTAAACAACAGAGCTTCTTCTTCTATATGGTATCATTCAGCCCGTAAAAGACCAACGTTTGATCCTATCCTTTTTTATTTTCTGCCCTTTTCACATCTAATGGCTTCTTCTTCTTCAACTACCCTTCCCGACATTGCTTCCCCGTTCTATGTTCCCTCTCTTTCCCATTTATCTCTTTCCCTTAATGTCAAACTAAATCATTCAAATTATCGTCTTTGGAAAGCTCAAGCCCTCCCATATTTCTGTGGTTAAGGTGTCAAAGATGTATGGCGTGCTTTTTAACAAATGTTCTCTTCCATTTCACGTGCTAAAGCTGTTCAACTTTGTACTCAGCTTGCCACTACACGAAAAAGAGCCATGACTGTTAAGGATTATTTTATTTCCATCAAACGCATGATAGATGAACTTGCACTTGCCGGCCAACCTCTCAAATCAGATGAAATTCTTACTTATATACTTGCTGACCTTGGTCAAGAGTATGACTCTTTGGTCTCTACAATTACCTCTTGTTCTGATGTTGTCACCTCGGAGGAGCTTTATTCTCTGCTTCTTATTACTGAGTCAAGGATCAATCAGCATTATGACATCATTCAAGTTACTGTATTTGTGAATATGGCCACCAGACAACCTCCTCATTTCTAATCTCGCCCTGGTAACATCTATCCATCCTCTAATCGAGGTCGTGGTAGTAACTATCGTGGAAAAGGTCGAGGTGCCGTTCAACAATCCCTGATTAAGGAGCATATAGCTCGCTTATCTGCCAGGTATGCCTCCAACCAAGTCATTATGCACTTAAATGCTATCATCGTTTTGATCTCTCTTCCTAGGATCAATTCCACCAACATCCCCCTCAAGCTTTTCTTGCTACCCAACATCACCATGTTGTTCACGAGTGGCATTCCGATACAGGAGCCACACATCATCTCACCAATGATCCGAACAACATTCATCTTCAAAGTGATGATTATAATGGTTTTCTAATATGATATCAGAGCTTTAATAATCAAGTGATTACGAGTTTGAATCTTTTTATTTTCATTTATTTAATAAAAATCAAGCATAAAGTAATGTGAGTCTATACAAATTTTAAGTCTAAAGAGCTTTCATTTGAGGGAATGTATTAAAAAAATAATATAAATTATATGTTAAAATCTCACTTATTAGCTGAAACTTTTATGTTGAGATAATTCTTTGACAGCCTTCAACCTTACAAAATCAGCAATCCCTTCAATTAGTCCTCCTGGTGTTTGTCCATTACCATTCCATTGCCATATGTGTGCCATTTCATGGTAAAGCACCCTAGTGATTTCTCTCCTTACATCACTTGAATAGTTTCCTATATAATCGTTGCTAACATGGATTTCATTGTTGCTTGCATAAGCAACACCACCCATGACATCTATGAATAAGTTGACTGTTTCAACATTTTTTCTGTCGGCAGCATTAGATTGCTGGAAGGTTCTCCGTATGAAATCTGTGGCAGACGTGAGTGTTTACTTGCTGTTATCAACCTCGATGTCCCTGGTGAATTGGGCTCTACCAGCGGTTGCACTGGCTCTGTTGGTGACAGTATAGTCCACTGCGGAAACCGTGTTGATTGCGAGGAGTACTAGCAAAGAGAGGACATAAACATGGCGAAACATGTTCAAGCAAGTGGTAGTGAAACAGGTTTCGTATGGTTGTGTTTGATTTGCATGAGATATTTGCTGTAGCTGTGTGGTTTATGTAGATAATTGGGATGCCCCAAATGGTGATGCATTAATGGAGGAAGTTGGATGTGGTACAAGACAAATCAATAAAATAAAATAAAGATGGTAAGCAATTGAACTCTTAACTTGAATGTCGTCGTAGTATAGTTTTGAAACCTGGCCTGTTCAGAGAGTCAACTTGGAATTTGATAAACCCGAGGTTGGAATCGGGTCGAGTTGAAAAAAAGAAATCCAGTGTGACCCGACGGGTTCACCTGCTCAAAGGTCCTGTTATACCTATTGACTTTTATTTTTTTACTAAAATAACATCATTTTAATTTCTAAAAAAATTGACCTAGACAACCTAATGACCCGATCAAATCCTAAAACCCATGCCTTGAACCTAGTCGAGTCTAAAAACTATAGTCACAAGGATCGAATAAACTAGATAGCATACACTAGATAGGTTTTTAGCACACAATGATCAGATTTTCTTTTAACATAAGGATGTTAAAATAATGTAAATATTTTTTTAAAAAAATAATATTATAGTTATTAACTGGTTTAATAAAAAAATTAATTTAATAATATAATTAAAAAAAATAAGACATTGATAAGAAATAAAAAAAAGTCCTCCAATAATTCAATACAAAAAATGAATTCTTGTCTATATTACAAAAATATATATTTACAATATTATAAAAAAACTCTTAATGATCTTATTTGTTAACAAAAAAAATTAAATAAGAATGAAAAAAAATATAGAAAGAAAAAAAATATGAATCTCAATTCCTAATAAAGAAAATATTGAATGAAGAAATTGAAAAGAAAATAATTTTAAAAAAGAAAAAAAAATTATCCAAGTCTTTTTAAGGAAGCACACCAAATTTATAACCTAGTTCCTAGAACGAAATAACCTCATGGAAAGCAAGTTGAATAAAATTATAAAATTTAATTTTTAAATCAACCTTATATTAAATGGATAAATAAAAAAATAAAAAACAATAAAAAAAAGGCTTATGTCAACACTAGTAAACATGTTTAATCTATAACGATATGAGATGAAGATAACCTTATAGAAAGGAAAGTAAAAAAAAAAAATCAATCTCCAACCAATTAAATGTTAAGGGATGAAATTAAAATAAAAACTAAGACTTAAAAAGATCAAAGTCAACCTGGTCTAATTTTCAAAACTCGCGATACATATTATAAGGTTGGATTACACCATGAAAAGCAAACTCAAAAAAATAACAATGTCAAATTCCCAATTAACTAAAATAATTAGGGATAAAATTGAAAAATAAATTAAACAAAAAAATATTTGAAAATAATGAGGCTTAAATTTGTCATAAGAAAATGAAATCAAATTATAAAGGATGAAATTAAAAAATAATTTCAATTAATAAAAGGATAAGAAAAAGAATAATAAAAATAAAAATGAGGATCAAACTTGATATAAAAATCAAATGTCAATGGATAAAATTGCAAAAAAAAAAAATCAATAAAGAATTCAAGACCAAATATATTGCAATAAAAAAGAATGAAGACCTAATTTGGTTTAATGAACAAATGACCAAACTTCTTTGACTTTTTACAATGCTTAATGCACTATTCAATGAAGGGGAGAGAAAAGAAGGAGGAAAAAGAAATACACCTCTAAAGTTCAACCAATGCTCATTTAGATGCATGCACCACACCACTATGATGGAGGTTGTGAAACACATTGAATGCTATACTGAAAAGCAACGTTTAAAGTCTTTATGATTTCACACGCGACACTTAAAAGAAGCATTTAAGATATATATATATATATATATATATCTGTCTCTNCCAAAATAAAATGATAATTACAAGAAATCCAAAATAAAATGATGAAAGTGTCCATGTACACAAAGCCAAGAAAGTTCAATTTTAAAAGGCATTTAAGTCATTGTACTGTGAGAAAAAATAAAATGTTAAACAAGCCCCTATATTTTGAGGATCATTATAGACCCGTATTATGGTCACAAGGCTTCGCTTATTTATTTTCAAAACTTTTAATATGAATTATTTGTGTTAAGGATAATCACCTTCATATATCTATATGTGTATAAAAAGTCTTCTAAGAGCTTACTATATTTTCATCTTATTAACGATATATAAGAGATTTTTATCCTTTATTAATATCATTAGAAAAAAATAAATCACTAGTCCTTTCACTCCATCAAAACATCAAATTTTAGGGATTATAAATACCTCATAACCACCTAGATAAATATTTCACAATTTGTTTTCTCAAAGTATTGATACTTTAATTTACAGAGTATTTATCATATCAAAATAAAAACAAATAATTTTTCTTATGATTTAAAGTTCTTTCTTTTATTTATTATAATATTTTATTTAAAGTCACTAAATTTAACATTGAAGAGTCTCTAAATCCTACCAAAAAAGGATTGTTTTGTAGATATTGAGACTTCTACCACCGATCATACATTTTATAAGCTCTAGAGAAGAATACATTAACCTGAACATGCAATTAACTATTATCCAAACACCAAATAATATAATTTTTTAATATATCAGATTTTAAACATCATCATTAACCATAATGGTTTAGAGTCTCCAGTCTCTACTATCAAACATCCTTACAAAAACAATGGGTCCTCACCATGTTAAATAGCAGTCAATCACAGTCACTCGTAAAAAAGATAGTATCGGAGACTAAAAGTAAAGAACACCTTATATGAGGTCCATATATATGCTTCATTTTCTTCTAGCCTTGTAAGATGCAAATACTAGTTTTAAAAACCCATCAAATTTGTTTAAAATTTATGGTTAATGTCTATTATTAATTTGTCATTGATTATACAATTTACTAAAAGGGCTAAATGCTCCTCTTATTGTTTACATAGATATAAATTATTATAGACTGAAGCAATCTAATGATAGAGTTGTCCTTGCTGAATAAACTTTTTGAGCATGTAGTGAGGGTGAGATTTTATTTTCCATGAGATGTATTTGGTATTGAAAGAATGATTAGGAACAAAATGATCAATTTGGATTTTCTTAGGGCATAGTAAGGTTGTCATGCATTACGTGCTAGGGCATGGCATGACTGTCAAATACTTAGCACTTGAATTAGATATTGCAGTCATACCCTAGGTGCCTGGGTCAGGTATGGTAGCCAGACCTAAGGTTCTAGGGTCTAGCACTCAAACCCAAGGCTCTTGAGTCTAGTACCCAGACCCAAAACTCTTGGCTTATGTGTTACAACTAGACCTAACGCTCTTAGATTCAGTATTACAGTCAGCCTTAGGCTCTTGGGTTCGGCGTTGCAAACCAACCCAAGGCTTTTAGGTCTGGCATCCAGACCATTTAAGAGGGACCCAAGACTCTTAGGTCTAACATTTAAGAGGGGCCTAAAGCTTTTTAGTTTGACATTGTAGGCAAACCTACTTAAACTTGAGTTAGACAGGTTTAATATTATTATTTGTATCATAAATTTTATTATTTTTATTATAAATAATATTATTTTCACTTGTAGACTTCCTATTTAAAAATGATCCTTTTCCTACTAGAATGTGACAGTTTGTTTTGGAAATTTTTTAGCTCTACAAGGATTTTTAATGAGCTGCAATATAACTTTCAAGTGTAAAAGGATTCATTAATGTTTGAAAATTCATTTTTCACAAGAATTTCTTTTCCATCCTAGCAACATAAAGAAAAAATGGTTATTGGTATTTAATGATACATTAATTTCTAGGATCATAAACACCATTCTAGGTTATAAATAAGCATTATATCATACTTGTTTTGTTTGATTTTATTCTTCTCTTCCATAACAATATTGGTAATTAACTTATATGTTTTATTTTTATTATTTTAGTTATAGCTCATGCCTTGTTTGGGCTTAATTAATATATTTTGTTTTCAACTAGGATCCAAGACTTGTTTTGCAGGTTTTGGATTTATTAATATATATTTTGGATTAGTTTTGTAAATAGGTTACTTCAACTTACAAAAATAGATACATTAGAGTCAATTTTTTAGAAGAACTTAAACTTTTATAAGCCTAAGTTTTAGCAACCTTTGATAAATAACATTTCTAAACTTTTCAGTTTAATATATAAGAGACTTCCTTACATTCTTTGATTCTTAAATGAATTGAATTTGACTTTATGGCATAATTCGACTTCATGGCATAATTCAACTTCATTATAATAGTATTAGTGTCTTAGAATAGGTTTTCATTATGTCACACTCTTATCAGATAATTTTTAGCTTTCTAAGATCATATCTCAATTTTGGTTGCGGGTTGCATGACCACTTGATCATAAGGTTCATATCACGCTCCCTATATAAGATAACATAGTGATCTTTAGTCTAATGATGACTTACATAACTATCATATGTGAGTCTTTTCATAAACATAAATAATCATTTTATATGAAATTATTTTGTGAATCAGTTTTGTGTATATATGTTTTGACAAATACTTACATATTAATTCCAAATATTCCTTAGATCTCAATTTATAAGAATAGCTACTTCCTTTTATAAAGAAGTGAATATAATATGGATTGATCTCAATAGCTATAATCAATATCTAGTTTTAATGGAATATTAACTAGGAAGAGTTAGAAATAATGCTTTAATGCAATAATAATCTTAAAATTATAAAAACTTTATAAATTTTTATAAAAAGCAGAATTTTATCTTTACTTTAGATTCATTAATAAAATATAATTGAATATTAAAAATGAATTAAGTTTTTATTTAATTAACATATTTTACATTAATAAAATTAGTATTTTATATAACTAACTGATTGATTACAAGATATATTTACTAACATTAACATCATGTTATTTATTGAAAGAATAGAATCCATATAATTTTGACTTTGAATGTATTTCTACAGCTTATCTATAGCAGGGGGGTGAGCATACGTTCAAATGCTTTGCTTTTGATCAAAACCATAAAACAAACTGATATTTTTAAAAATAAATTTAACCCAAACGGAACCAAATAAAAGAACAAAATTAATGGATTTGATTTAGTTTTTTTATTTTTGAAAAGCTAAATTAGTATAATTTATTCAAGAGTATTTAGATGGGTTATTTTTTGCAAGGAGCCCTCCGTTTATAAAAGTTTTTGTTTGATTTTTTTTTATTTCTAAAATCTGAAACAAAAGCAAACCAATTCTAAAGTTTTGACAAAATATTCCTAGTAATTCAATTAATTTTCCCAATCATAGTCTGTTGCATGAAAATGTTATTTCACAGTGTGTGATTATCTCATAATAATTATTAAAATCCTTATTCTAGAATTTGTTAGGAGTAACTGGAATCACCCAGAATGTAAATTTTCTTGGTAGAGCACATGTTCGTGGTTTTTGGAGCATGCCGAACATTGTGTTACCCAGAACACGTGCCGTTTTATCAGTTCATTGATTGTAACATAGAGGTATTTAACTTTCTTTTTAATTGAAGATTTTAGTAACAACTGGCTTACAAGTTAGCAAAGAAATTGAAGATACATAGATGTCATGGGTGGTGTTGCTCATTAATGGAATGATCGTTGCTGATTTATCCAATCAGCAACAAATAAGTTCAAGCATAGGATATGGAATCATGATATTTCTTTCACAGTAGTTTGATGATTCCATTCTCACAGATTTCAAGCAAATCACATAGTAGAATTGCTTTCATGGATAACTTGATGATGAGAAGCCCTTCTTTCTCATGGTTAATGATTTTGCTAATTAACATCCGCGAGATCTGTGTTCTAATTGAAAGCTTAGCAGCAAAATGAAAAACGACACTCGAAAAAAAATACAATTTTCATGAAATAATTTTTGCCCATCTGAAAAGGGTTTTATTTAGGATCATAGGTATATTTGTGCGAGCTGCTAAAAGTGCACCCTATCAAATATTCAGCTCTTAGGTAGCCAAGCTCTTCTATTTTCCATACTTGGCCTTGTAGTCTTTCCAAAGCTGATCAACTGTCTTCCCGAGCAGATCAACAAAGTACTGAGCACTATAACCAGTCTTCATTTTCTTGTTAAGTTCAGCAACAAACCCATTTCTAAGACCATTACAGTAGTCCAGAAACTTAGCTGTAACATCATAACCTTGATCCCACCTGTCACCTTGCCCTGCTTGCACCCAATGGCTAGGTGCATAATTAGCCTTCAACCTTACAAAATCAGCAATCCCTTCAATTAGTCCTCCTGGTGTTTGTCCATTACCATTCCATTGCCATATGTGTGCCATTTCATGGTAAAGCACCCCAGTGATTTCTCTTCTGACATCACCTGAATAGTTTCCTATATAATCGTTGCTAACATGGATTTCATTGCTGCTTGCGTAGGCAACACCACCCATGACATCTATGAATAAGTTGACTGTTTGAACATTTTTTCTGCCGGCGGCATTAGATTGCTTGAAGGTTCTCCATATGAAATCTGTAGCAGATGCGAGTGTTTTCTTGCTGTAATCGACCCCGATGTCCCTGGTGAATCGGGCTCCACCAGCGGTTGCACTGGCTCTGTTGGTGACAGTGTAGTCCACTGCGGAAACCGTGTTGATTGCGAGGAGTACTAGCAAAGAGAGGACATAAACATGGTCAAGAAAGTGGTAGTGAAACAGGTTTCTTATGGTTGTGTTTGATTTGCATAAGATATTTGCTGGTTTATGTAGATAGTTGGGATGCCCCAAGTGGTGATGCACTATCGTAGGAAGTTGGATGTGGTGCAAGACAAATCAGTAAAATAAAAAAGGCAAGTGGCCCATATCAACCATAATCTCATTTACCTTTTCTTTTACATCCTCATTTATCATATCGTTTTTCTTCCTTGTCAATGGAAATAAAAAAAAAACCAGCACCGGTACGGTCATATTCTTTCCTTCTTTTATTAGCTCATGAGTGTATAAATCAAATGATGGACTGGCTAGCAAGTGCTGCTGCTAGACCTCCCCTGAAAGAGAGATGACCTAATCTTTAATCATTGTGAAAGGGATGATACAGGTTTATCAATTCAAAACTCCGTCTGCTAGATTAAAAGAAAGAAAATCCATCTGTACGTAATTATGAAAATACAGATGGATCTACCGTGGTGTGAATGCACTAGTATAGATTTTTTTTTATTGTATATATAAAATGTCCTTTATATTTCTTAAGTATTATCATTACATGGATGATCTTTAGAACATTAAAATGTGGGAGAGGATTTATGTCAAGTTTTTAAAATCTTTGGGAGGTCCATGTAACCTCTCATACTTGTGGCAGATTATGGTAATGAAAATAAAAAGGCAAGTCATTAACTGGTTTGATAAACACAGTTAATTTAATAATATAATTAAAAAATAAGATATTGACAAGAAATTAAAAAAATCACCAATAATTCAATACAAAAAATGAACTCTTGTCAATATTATAAAAAATATATCTTTACAATATTTATAAAAAGTCTTAATGATCTTATTTGTTAACAAAATAAAAATTAAATAAGAATGAAATAATTTCATAGAAAGAAAAATAAAAAAAAAATCTAAATCTCAATTCCTAGCAAATAAAATATCAAATGAAAAGGTTAAAAAAAATTTCAAGATAACCTCATAGAAATGAAAGTTTTTTTTTAAAAAAAATAATCTCTAACCAATGTAATACTGAGAGATGAAATTAAAAAATATATAAAAAAACATAAAAAAAATTGAAGTTAGCCCAATTTAATCTTTAAAACTCGTGACACAAATCATGATGTCGGATTACACCATAAAAGACAAACCCAAAAAAATAACAACATCAAATTCTCTACCAACCAAAATAATTAGGAATAAAATTAAAAAATAAATTAAACAAAATAAAGATTTGAAAAGAATGAAGACCAAATTTATCATAAGAAAATGAAATCAAATTATAAAAAAAGAAATTGAAAAACAATTTCAATTAATAAAAGGATAAGAAAAATAATAATGAACAATCAAAAGAATGAGAACCAAACTTGAAACAATAATCAAATGTTAATGGATAAAATTAAAAAAAATTAATAAAGAATTCAAGACCAAATATATTACAATAAAAAAAATAAAGACCTACTAACCAAACTTCATTGATTTTTTACAACACTCAATGTGCTATTTGAGGAGGGGGAGAGAAAAGAGGGGGGGAGAATTAGAAATACACCGCCAAAGCTTAACCACCGCACTTTTGGATGCATACACCACACCACTATGACAGGGGCGATGAGACCCATAAAAAACCACCCTAATAGGTAACATTTAAAGTGTCAATGGCACTACGCGCACCATCCAAATGGTGTAGGTGGTGCCAATCTTTTTTATTTACATTATATTTTATATATATTAAAATATTTAATTATCTTTGACCATGTATTATAATTACAAAAAAATCCAGAATGAAATGATAAAAGCACTCATGTATGCCAAGAAAGTTTAATTTTAAAGGACATTAGAGTCATTGTAAAAAAAAATCTCATGATACAATGATTATTATAGACCCATATTAGGACTACAAAGTTTTATTTATTCATTCTTGAAATTTTTAACATAAATTATTTATGTTAGGAATAATCGCATTCTATACCTATAAGTGTTTAAAATGTCTCTCAATGACCTACCATTTTTATCTTTCATGAATATTATTAAGAAAAAATAACTTACTAATCCCTTCACTTCATTAAAACATCAAATTTAAGAGATTATAAATATCCCTTCAATCATTAAAATAAATAATTCATAATTTTTTTCCTCCAAACATTTATACTTTAATTCCCAAAGTATTAATATTATCAAAACAATTACAATATTTTATTTAAAGTCACTAAATTTAATATTATAGGGTCTCTAAACTAAAAACAAAAAACTGTATTACAGATATGTTAGTACTACTACTTGTATGTTTTCTAAACTCTAAAAAAATAACCTAAATAATCGATTAAATACTATCTAAACATTAAATAATATTAATTTTTAGTATATCAAATTTAAAAAAAAAATCATCATTAATCACAATGGTTGAGAGTCTCCGGTCTCCACTATCAAATATCCTCATGAAAACAATGGGTCCTCGCCACGTTAAATGAGCAACCAATATCAGTCACTCTTATACGAGGTCCATATATTCGCTTCATTTTGTTATGGCCTTGCAAGTTGCAAATACCATTCTTAAAAACCCACCAAATTTGTCTAAAATTGCTGGCTAATGTCCATAATTAATCTGGCATTAACCCCTACTATTTCTAGATGGCAAGAAGACAAATGTGACTTGTATTGTTGTAATTGGATTATAACAAATATATTAAAAGAGATGGTGAATTCTCTGTAGCTATAAACACTTCATTATTTATTAAAATAATGGAGTGATGTATATGATCTTGGTTAAAAAAATAGTTGTTTTTTATTTAGGAATGATTTGGTTTTTTTACACGTGTTTATTCATCATCATTGATTTTAAATATTATTTCACCCAAAAAAATTATATTATTTTCTCATTTATTTACATTTTACATGCTGATTGCGTATTTTTATAGAAAAATTATAGTGGAGATGAAAGGATAGAAATTATTGGAATTCTATTTGACAATGCTTCGGCAATAATAAAACACCTAGGAGTATTTTGCTTGGAGGTATGGTGAATTTTTATTTTTTTTATAAGACTCATATAAAAAACATATATTTTTTATTTTTATAAGATATGGTGTAGGATTGTACTTTACAAGAATTATACCTTTAAAAATAATCAATCACACCTCCAAACCAAACCAAATACAAATATAGTGATGTTATCTAAAGACTGAATCCTTCAAACTATCCTCTTTTGCTGCATTTGCTGACTCAAACTGTGAAATGCATATGAGAATTGGTGGGTCTATTTTTTTCTTATTTTTCCTTTTGATGTGCAAAGCACAAACATACCACAAAAAAACAGAGCATGGGAGAATATAAACGGCAATCTTTTCATTGCACAATGAAGATGTTATTTATAATATTCTATATTCGATGAAAGATTTTTTTTTTTTTCAGATGGTATTTATCCCAAAGACACGGAAAGATAAATTCATTATTTCATTAATAAGGGTTTGGGATTTTAATTTTCAAGATACAGTGTAAAAAAACGAAAACCTAAAATTTTCATTTTATAAAAGAATTATAATATTCAATTTAAAAATTCATCACAAAAGCTAGTGTGCATGAAAAGGGAAATATTCACGACATTTAATTGATTTCTATATATTGTTCATCATGGATAAAATTCGGCTAAATTCGGCAACGTACGTCCAGTACACATGTAAGAATTCTCTTACATTTAAGTTGATGCAGGTAGAAGACGAGAATCTTGTTAGACCATGTATAATTGTATTTAATTGCAAAGAATTTTCATGTTCAAACAAGAGGAAGATGCTAATTTTCCCTAGGAACACGTGGCTAAGAGGCATACTCTCGTTTAATGCATATTCATTTCTGTCCTCGTGGTTAGTGACAAGTAATCAGATTCGACCAAAAAATAGTGCATTAGGATGGAGCAACCAGTTTCGGGTGTATCAACCCAATCTAAGGTTCGATCAATCCAAGTGATTTCAGCGAGCCCCATATCCGACGGTGTTGGCATGTTAGGCCTCATAGACACTCGGAATTCGATTTGAAGATGGGTGTTTTAAACTTACTGAGTCATTGGAGCCCTCAAAGGCTTAAATCAATGCCGTATCATTCCTAAAAAAATAATAAATAAAAATGAAAATATCAAAAGAATTTTTTTGATAAATTTTTTATAGATTTTATCAATAAAAATATTTACGTGGTATATATCAGGGGAATTAAAATATAAAAAAAATAAAACAAAGAAAAAAAAAATGATAACGNCAAAGCAAAAAAATAATAATAACGTGTTATTTTTTATAAAATTTCATTGGTAAATTTGGTAGTAAATTATGAATACCGCTTATCATATCAATTACAAAGAAAATCACTAACAGAACTTTCTATCGGTATTTTTTATAGAACTTCAGAACTGTTTATTTATTAATTAGACTATTAATTGTTGTTTTTTACGGACAAAATCACCGATGAATTGAAACGTTGTTGATGTTATTCGGCACTTTTCTAAAAAAATTCAATTAATTTAAAAATTTTAATTAAATATTATAGAAAGAATCACCGACAAATTGAAAAATCATCATTGATTGCTGGCAATTTCTGAAAACTTTTTATGAAATTAAAATTTTAAATTAAATATTACAAATAAAATTACTAATGAAATAATTAACAATATTAATATTTAATTATTTATTGGTAAACCTGTCGCTAACGTACTCTAATAAAAAGCATGAATCATCTTATTTCACAAGAGACAAACTCATTTCTTATTTTTATTCTTATTCTTCTTATTCTTTTTCTTTCCTATATATAAAAAACATCAATATCTATTTATTTCTCTTCTCTTCTACTCTCGTCATCTTCTTCTCTACTTCTTCAGGCTCGGGTATATCTTCTTTTTCTTTTTTCTTTTATCCTTTTAGTTTTTTAATTAATATGCTTTACAAAAAAATGTTATCTCCTTAGTTTCCCTTACAAGTACATTAAAGTCAGATTTTTTAATATTTTTTTTCATGATTTTCTTCACTATATTTGTTTTTATTTTATTTTTAATTGTTTTTGTTCTTAATAATTGTATGAATGTTGTTGTGAGAATTGTTTTTTCATATGAGATCAATTTTTAATTGATTTATTAATAGGATTTTTGAATTTTTAGCAATCGCAACTTTAATTTTTTTCATATAAATTTTTTTAGTTGAATTTATTATTTTATTTTATTTATTTGTTGCAAATTTTTTTGAGTTGATTTTCTTCTCTCTTTTTTCAAGCATTTTGAGTATATATTATAGAGTGTTGATTTATGTTAATTTTAATTATTTTATAATTTTATAAAATGGATTTTTTTAAAATGCTTTTAAATAATTACAGATAAAATTACTGATGGTATTTGTTTAGGGATATATTAAAGAAATGAAGTGGGTAATTTTTTTATACATCTGTTCTATCAATTAATCCATCTATAATAATATTTTTATTACCAACAGATTTACCGACGGATAAAAAATTACCGATGAAAAATTTGCCAACAAAGTATTTTCATCATTGATTTTGTTAATAAATTAATTACTGATAGAATATATGTCTTACACCAATGAAAAAATTTCATTAATAAAATTGTTAAACATTATAGTGTATGTTTTATGTACAGAATACATGCTCCAATAAGATTCATGATTTATTATGACTTTAGACCCATACCTCTCCATATCTAATTTCAAAGAGATAATCCATCACCTGGCTAGCATGAAAACCCTAATAATTGCTTATACTGGTTCTCTTTTACATTCATGTGAATGAAAATTATGAAATAAAATTAGTTGAGAGTCTTTAAAATCTTGTTAGATAATTCTAGAGTTGTTTGATATTTATTACTTGAAGATATAATTTTTTATTTACCTTGAGTATTTTTTTAAAAACTAGGTTATCGCAAACCATAAGTTATTCAATTGTCAGGTCTCCAATGGTAATCTACACGAACCACCTATGAAAAAATTTTTAAATTCCTATTTAGGATTTAGAAAAGAGGAATTGTTATGCTTAAAGTGTAAGTTCTAATATTGTGTTTACATATTTTTTCTATCTAAAAGACAACCACTCCTCATTTTTTCACAAAAAAAATAAATAATAGACTTAACTTTGTATTTATAAGAAATCCTAAAAATCCTATAAAAGATAAAAATATTTATTTGCCCCTTAAATAATATCCATATATTAATTAAGGATAATTTTATAAATTTAATCAATCAAGTTCTTGATTTTTTTAGCTCTAGAAATATAATTCATGTATAATCCTTAATTTGTAAAATTTACTTTAATTAAGTCATACTTAATTAAATCATCCTAGTTTAATTTCTAACTAATAATTCTTAATGTGTCTGATTTATTATGTTCTTAATATATTGGTCCAAATATAAAATATAATTCCAATAAATTAAATTAAATTAAACTATTTAATTTATCATCAGTTGATTGATTTATATTTGAAAATCAGGTACATAATCCCATTTTTCAGTTTAATTGATATCATTTTATCAATAATATTTTAATTTAATATTAAAGCATAAAGTATGTCTGTCATGTAATATCATGTTTATTTTTTATATAATAATCATTGATTATGTCTGTCATGTAATATCATGTTTATTTTTTATATAATAATCTTTGATTGTTTGAATAAGTATTGAAATTCTTTTCAAATCTCATTTCATATTGACCGATAAGACCAAACCAATAACAATGCTTTAATGCAATAAAAATCTTATAATTATAACAACTTTAAAATTTCATTTGCAATGTATTTTTATTCTATAGACTTTAATATAGTCTAGATTTATTAATATAATATTATATAAATAATAAAGATAAATTAAGTTTTTATTATTAATAAATAAATATATTTATATAAATATAATAATATCACATGTAATAAACTGATTAGCTACAAAGTAAATTAATTTAACACCTTAACCACTTATTTCTATAAAATTTCAAACAAATTCCTTTCTCATGGTATTTGTATTTGGTCACATCAAGTAGAGTCGGTCAAAACCCAGGGGCTATTTGGTCAATGGTCCAAGGCCTCCGATTAATAAAAAATCTCAGGATAGAATAAATAAGATATATTTATCAATTATGTTTTATGAAATAAAAATGGCCTCTATTAACAAAAGACTTCAATTATAAAATAAAAATTATTGAAGGCCTTCGTGGATAGACATAAAAAAAAAAACTAATTCTTAAATATTTTATTTATAGCTTTGCTCAATACTTTTATTCACTTTATGCTTGCTATGAGATCAAGTGCTTGCCATTTGCCAATAACCACACCATTTCATACATAGACTAGGAAAGGAATATCTGACCCAACCATTTGCCCAAAACTAAATATTAAGGAAACCCAATACATCTTTTGCCCTGGTATTTTCTTTTGTCCGGCAGGAGACCTAATACCAGTGGAATGAGCACTGAGATTACTATTATTAAAACAACTAAAAGGTACTGTGTTAGTTTAAATGCTATTACGAAAAATAAACCATATTAATAATTTATTGTAAGTATTTTATATCAAGTTCATGTTATAGTTTCTCAATCATTTTTAAAATAAAGTTATAGTTTTTTCAAATTCTATTATTTAATATAAGGTTTTTATAGAATTTTATTTTTTAATATTAAATTAATAGTAAATCAATTTTCATACTTTTATTATAAAATAAAATAAGAAAATTAAATCCACTCAATAAATTTTATAAACCTAATATAAGTTCGACAATTGATTAAATATTAATTAAAAATCATGTCAAAATTTTTAAAATTTAAATTATTATACCAAATTTAATGAGAATGCTACAAAACTAAAAACCATTTTTACGTTCCAAAAGAAAATTAGAGTCCAATAGCAATCCTTCAGAGGTGTTTGAAAGTTTAGAAGATTTTAAAATATTTTTTTCATAGAAATAAATTAAAATAAAATTATTTTATTTTAAAAAAATATTTGTAATATTAACAGTAATTAAAATAATTCAAAAAACATAAAAACATTATACTAAAAAATATTCAAATATTTTCAATAACACAATTCAACCACAACATAAAACACCATCCCTGTACTGTACAATCAAGGTAAGCCTTCCTCTCTAACCACCAAGCCCTCTACCTCAAGACGGAGAAGGTTTGAATCTCCTACCATAAGTTACATTTTGTTTTTTCACCCTTCACCTCACTAAAGAGGTCGAATACCCTCGAAACCATAGTTTTAAACCTGGTTGAAGAGTTTACTTGATTAATGGATTGGATCTCAAATTTTATGCGTCAATTAAGTTAATTTGATCGACTCGAATCCATCTAAAAAACAAAAAAATATTTAAAATTTTAATATTTCATATAAAAACAATTAAAAAAATTCATGTGAATATAAGTTTTATATATATATATATATTATAAATAATGAAGTTTAAGAGAATATTTTAAAAAAAAATTTATCCCACAATAAAAAGATATTATTTTAAATTTTTAAGTTGAATTATGGAAACTAAATTTTTTTTATTCCACATTAAAGAAATAATTTTTTTCTTGAGAATATAGAGTATATATATTAATGGGTTTTAAATTTTACATTAAAAAGATAATATGGTATTCCTTTAAGTTGAAGTATTTAAACCAAAAACTTTTAAATCTCACATTAAAAAAAAACATAATTTTTTTCATAAAAACATAAAGTATATATATTAATGGATTTTAAATTTTACATTAAAAAAACATAATTTTTTTCATGACATATAATATATATTACAAATGACTTCAGAAAAATTATATTTTTTTAACGTGGGATATCAAACTTTTTTGTTTAAATATTTTAACTTAAAAAAAATTTTAAATTTTATATTGAAAAAATATTATATTATTATTTATTTCACGTTGAAGAAATAACTTTTTTCTTGGAAACATAAATTATATGTACTAATAAATTTTAAATTTTACATTAAAAAATATAACTTATTTCTTGATAACATAGATTATATATACAAACAGAGTTTAGATTTCACATTAAAAAGATATTATATTATAGATTTCACATTAAAAAAATATTATATTATCGTTTTAGGTTAAAATATTTAAATTAAAAAAATATTTCATATTAAAAAAATATAAATTTTTTTTGTAAAGATATATATTTTAATAGTTTCAAATCTTATATTAAAAAAATAAAAAAAAATCATATCTTATTTAAGTTCATCTGAATCATGGATTGACCTGCTAAATTAACAGTATTTTACCGGATTAATGTCCTAGCCAATCTTTTATTAAATCCAGATTAATACAACCACCAAATTAATTGAATCCCGAGTGGATATCCTAGGCTGGACCACGTGTTATAACTAGAATCTCGAAACCTTAGCAAACCGCCAATATGTAGTTTAAAAATTAGACGTGCCAATTTAATAGGCGAGGGGCACTGGACTGACCTCAACAAGAAGAAAGATGGGTGCTCAAGAACCAAGGACGTGGTTCATTACGCTGTTGTTATTACAGCCAGCTAAGGTGTCATCAAACTCTCGATGATTAAACGAAACAGTTAAACTAGCAACCAACCCTTCTTATCGGAATTCGCATTGATAACTGGTAAACCCTGGAAAAAGTACAGGTGTAGGCCATGCTAGCAAGCATCCATGCCATAAAAGCCACATGCATCCTCCCACCCCAAAACGAGTAGAGAAGCATCCTCCTTTTTCCCTTCTCCACTTTTCATTACCCTTCCAAAACTTTCACCTAATTTACATAAAACATGGGCAGCAAACTCTTTTCACCAGAAGTTCGATTTTTTTCCATCGTATAGGAGTCCTTTTGAACTTTACTTCCTGTCTTTTAACCCTTTCTTGACCTTTTTCCAAGTAGCTAGGATCTCAAAAACTTAATGGTTGCTTAGTATAGATTCACTGTTCACTTGATGATAATCAGTTACCCATTGTGGCGGGTGACCAGAAATCAGCACCATTGCTGTTTGCAACGGGTAGAGTGCAGTCCACGGAGACCAGACACAATCCCCTGCTCCTCAGATTCTTTATCGATTCCTCTCTTCCGTTTTCTCCGCCTTCCTAACATTGTTTAACCATTGTAAAAAAAGACAACAGAAGCCATGTCAATACCGATAACAATTGACTCTTTATCGGAAAAACCAAAATTGTTTCACCGTGGTAAAATTTTTTACTTTATCTGGTAGTCTAGTCAATAATAAGAGGGACCTACGCAAGGTGGACCCACATGCTATGATGTTGATTCATATGGTCGTTTTCAAGAGAGCGTAAAACAGGACAAAGAAGTGATGTGTACTTTGGTACTTACAGGTAGGCTTTGCAGGTATGGAGTGCACAGAACCTTAACCTGATCCTGTAGGAACCTGATGTATCCCATCGCTTCATGCAGCACTGATGCTGTGTCTGTCTGCAAAATTTCAATTCCCAATTACATCGTTGCTTAAGATGTTGGCAAAGCTACTCTTCATCACCCACAAAGAAATTTAAAAGGACTCACTATAAAGATAGCAATTAAACTTGAACAGATTAAATATAGATAATTAGCTTAATTTTGTGTATTTTTGGACCTTGCCAAAGGGTGATACAAGCTCTTGCAATGCAGCGATTCTGTCTCCTAGCTTCTCTCTCTTCACCTATCATTTACAAAGAAATTGTTGATAAGAACCATCTAGTCAAAAAGAAAAATATATGCGACACGCATGCAGGAATGTCCTAGAAATTAAAAAAAAACTATAAACCTTGACCTTCGCATTTGCAGATCCGGGATTCTTAGTTTCGGTCCTTTTGCTGTTTCTCTGACTTAGAAAAGGAGTTTTGGCTACGGTGTTGGTGCACTTCATTGGTACTTCTTGGGTTGACCCGTTTCTTTTTCTCTGCGAAAGTAGCAAATATATAAAAAAGACCACGAGGAAACCCAAAGCAAATTAGGCAAATTCAATCAGGCACTCACATTTGATTTGGAGATGGTACTGATGACATTAACACTGTTGCAGTTGTTGCTGCAAGATGAAGCAGAAGACGAGTCACTGCATGTGACCCCAGAGATTTGAGGTTGAGGGATAGTTTTTGTTTCTTCACTAAACATCACAATTTCACTATCATTTCGATAATTGTATCCCCCAAAACAAAGCATTGTGGGAGATTTTTCAACGGAAGAGAAATGGAAAGCATGGGCTACATCAACACCCACAAAATCATCCTCAGTAGAGAAGAGCAATTCAGAGAAACTAGGAGGATTACCCTCTGGTACAAGATGATTCCCCTCGAAAAAACTCTCCCTCCCAGCCATCTAAAGCAAAGCCTAGAACCACAGAGACAGCGCGGAGCAGATGGTGTCCTTCAATATTTTTTGTGTGAGTGTGGTGGTGTGGTCGATCACTGGTCAGGCGAGAAGAGGTAGCAACCGTTGCCTTAGCGAGGGTGAAGCGACTGCTGTGTTGTGTAGTACGGGAGTGAAGTTTGTGGGGGTAGGGGTACTTCCAAGATCGGCTTTGGGTTTTGGTGTGTTTCAGTCAAACACACCTAGCCCGAGAAAACCGTGGTTTAGTCCTCCAAAGCATTTGGTTTGGTTAAAAGCCAGTTAGATTTCAACTTTCATTGCTTGGCTTGGAGACCAGACGAGTCATGGCCATTGAATGCCAGTGGCTATATTGACTAGACATCATGCCGCGAAAAAGGAAAAAAAGAAAAAAGAAAACGGGGTTAACACTTAAACTTTAAGAATAGAATGTGTAAGACGGGGTTAAGTGTTAAGCCTTTGATTTTCCCTTCACTCTTAAATAAATGCCAAACATGCTTGAAAGGTGTTTGAAAATGAATTTTAATTTATTTTTATTAAAATTTAAAAAAATAATTAATATTGTAGAATTTTTTATATATTAATTTTAAAAAAATAAAAAAATATTATCTTAATATTTTTTTCAAATAAAATTTTTATCACATTCTTGAATATTAATATTAATCCATTAACATTTATTCTTCTCTTCATTTAAAACCAAACACAAATCAAGGAAGTGAGGATTATATATGGATGGCAGTCTTCGGAAACTTACGAATCATTTCGCTATAGAATATTATTGACCGGATAAGATTTTAAAACAAAAAAAATCTCAAGGACCCATTTTGTATTTCTTTCGATTGACATGTGACTAAACAACTACCCTTCCTCTAATCATTTGTCTTAGAAGTAGTTCATTTTTAAATTATTGATCAAAGATGTCCTGATCATCAAACTAACCTTCTTCATCCGTCAACTAGTTCATTTTTAAATTATTGATAAAAGATGGCCTGATCATCGAACTAACCTTCTTCTAAGCATTTGTCTTGGAAATATATATTCTTTTACATTATTGATATCATGTCCTGACAAAATTTATAAATAAAGCTATTGATTTGGTCTTTCAAACTAGCTTTCAATTTAATTGTTATTGATATTATGGTTGCTATTAAAATTTGAGAAGACATTGTATGGTTACTGCTATAAAAAATAAGGGATAAAGATAATATAAATAAAAATATATTTGATTAAAGAAATGATATGATCAAAAGATTGATATCTTATTTTAAATACAGAAGTGTCAAAATAATAAATAATACGACAAGATAGGAATCGAACCACAGAGAAATAAACTATATAAAATTATAAATAATAAATGAAAAGGAGTTGAAGAGAACTTTAGAGGTGTGATATTGATATAAACTTTTTTTATTAATCAACTAGAAACCACACACAAAAAAAATTCTAATAAGATGATTTATTGTTAATGATTTATTATAAATTTTGAACATGATTATATTAATTATTTTATTTTATTAACAATAAACTTTTAAATATTGCCAGGAATTCATAATGTTAATTTATTTTAACAATAAATCAAGTTCCTTTTATAATATAGATGTCGGTTATACTATACAGTAAGTTATGAAATTATCAAGTATTTATTGTACCAAGAGTTATATAACATGAATGTTGATTAATCATTTAACAAACAAAATATTAAGAATTAGTAAGATAAAAAAAAAGACATGTTAATAACAAATTTTCTTGGATATAAACATAGAAATCCATGTTGATTTTATATTATACATATTCTAATACCATTAATGAAATCTTTTCACCTTAATATAATAAACTTAGCAAAATATTATGAAGAAAAAAAACATAAATAAACTAGATAAGAATATAGTTATGATGGAAAACATAAACAAGAAATTAATGAAAATAAAACTTAAACATTACAAAAATACAAAGAAAGAAAACAAGAATATGATCTTGATATGAAAATTAAGATGTCTAAATGTATGATAAATACCTCATTTTATAGGCTAAAATTTAAAACTATTAATTTAATGACTAATTATTGAGTGGGTGACCACCTCTTTGACTTGGTGATAACTCTTATCTTTTTATCTAAATAAAACATCATTGCTAACATCAAAATTTAAATTAGATAGTCTATATGAAAGTTTTAAAAAATTATCTCAGCTTTCTAACAAAATAATAATGAGCTCATTTGAACTTCTAAAACTTGAGATGTGAGTTGAACATTGAACAATATCGGAGCTGTATGACAAATTCCAACTTCTTTTTTATTGCTACAATTGAACTTGAAACCATCCGTTTTGAATCTTGAACTCTCATGAAAGTTTTAGGCTTATGTCTTAACTTTCCATCCATATCAACCAAACCTAAATTCATATTCTGTAGCTTTAGTTATGAACCAATAACCGAATGATGTTCTAGTTTAAATTAAACCAGCATCTCTTCTTTAAGCTTAGCCTTCTCTTTGTCTTCTTAATTTTAATAATTAAGCACATCAATCAATTTTTTGAATTGTGAGATATGCTTGCATTCAAAATAAATATTTACCATCAATTAAAGATATTTTATGTTATCAGACTTATTATTATAAAACATACTTAAGTTAAGGAATTTAATGATACATTAAATGCAATATGATGATATAAAACCTTAATAAAAATATACTTTTAAGTATCAATCAAAAGACAAAAACATAAAAATAAATTTATCTTTCAAATAATTTTAGAGTAAGTTTATGTACTTTTAAAACATGAGGTACAAAAGTAATATGTTTTTAAAAAATAATATTTATCTTTTTATATTTCTAAAATATTATTGCCAAAAACTTTAAATTTTAAAATTATCCAACTAAGACATGTAATGATAAAAATAATTATTATCATAGATTTCAAACTCAACTTGAGGGTCAATCTTGGGTCACTAGTTGAGGCTCAGGTCACAGTTCGGGTTGACTCGAGTTAGCTAAAAAATAAAAATAATTATTTTTATAATTTCAAAACCTTATTTAGGTGCTGATCAGGGCAAGACCCGGGTCACGCTCAAAGTTAACCGTTGACCCAACTCAATGCAAAGATAAAATAGTTATTATCATAGTTTTAAAACCAAACTTAAGCTAAGGCCCAAGTCATATGCCAAAAGGATCAACATAAAATAAAAGAAGTTATTATCATGGTTATAAAATTTAATTCTAGGGTTAACTTGTCAAATTAGCCCTAGTATTTGACTAGGTAAAGTTGAGACATTAATTCCTTTTTTTCTTCTTAAATTCAGGCAAATCTAGGTCTCAAATCAACTTATCAAATCAGTCTTAGTTCTATAATTAAGATTATTATAATATTATTCATTTCAATACTTAAATAAACTAAAGTAAAAAAATATCTAATTATTTTTTTAAAATATATAAGTTTGACAATAATGCATATAAAGAACAAAATATACTTTTTTTATATTTTATTATGTTTTATTTATCATCACCAATCATGATACAAAGACCATTATTTTATCTTATATATACTACTAAACATAGTTTTGTCTCTATCTCTTATTTTATATATATCTTATCTTCTCTATCTCCATCTTTTCTATCTAGAGATAATAACAAAATGCTACCTAAGAAATTCTCATGGATAAAATAATTTGAATGCTTGTTATTGGTCTAATCCAAAACCAAACTGGAAAAGAATATATTATAATGTGTAAAAATAGATTAAAGATATTGTAATGGCTAAAACTAAAGATAAATAGTTCTTCATAAAAGTTATTTAATGTCAATGTTATATGGTTTTTTTTTTAAACAATGAGCTTAATGATAGTTTCATCATTTAAATGGAAAAATTAACAATAAAAGACATGACTTATGTTAAAATAAAATGCATATCTAAATGTGAGTGAAATTGGAGTTGTTGTACACTTTGCTGGGTTAAACAAAAAGGCATGTGAAGTTGTAAAAGATAGGGTATGTGAGTACAACTTTTTATTGTTTTTGTAAAACTAACATAAGGCTACAAAACAAGATTTGTATTTATTATTTAGGTTTTAGCATAAAAAAATTGGACCAACAAGATGGAATCATGAAAGATCATTAACGAAAGATTGATAGGAGTTTTGTAGGAACTTAGCACAATAGGAAAAAAATTAGTAAAAAAACACAATTTGTTTTTTAAAAATCTACCACACTTGATCAAGTTGCAGATAGTATATATGATATGAGAGTCACAAATAACACCTATGAAAAAAGATTTGTATTCATTATTTACGACTCAACTAAAAGACATATCCTAAGATATTTTTTTTAACCATTAACTCCTTGCCTAAAAAAACCACAATTCTTATAATTCAAGTAATCAATTTTCTAGCATCAAAATATAATTATCATAAGAACCACATAATATCTTCAAACATAAGTAATAAAATTATATAAAAGATTAACATAACATAACATTATATTAAAACTAAACTAACTATACATCTAATTATATTTCTCATAATATATAATAAGATATAATTATATCTAATAATCACTCCAACTCATAAAAGGCAAGCACTCTTGGATAGGTCTAAAGTGTCACCCCAACTTATTTAACTTGAGAACAGATTTGTAATATTTATGTAGCTGTGAGAGAACCACTATCACCCCAGCATATGGATGGACTTAGAATTCTCATGGATGAGTCTAAGATGATTGTGGATGGGCCTTGAATTTTTATGGACAAACTAGTGATTAGTAATTAAAAGTATATTTTTATCAACGTTTTACACTAAGTATCAATAACTTTTTAACTAAAGCATGTTTTATAATAACAAGTCTGATACTATAAGATACCTTTAATTTATGGTAAATGTTCATCTTAAATATAGGTCCATTACATAAATCAAATGATTGATTAATGAGTTCAATTACTAAAATTGAGAAGATAAAGAGAAGTTGAAGCTTAGAAAAGGGATGCTAGTTTAGTTTAAACTGGAACACTGTTCAATCAATAGGTCATATCTGAAGTTGTAAATCTTGGATTTTAATTTGATTTATATGGATAAAAAGCTAAGTTATAGGTCTAAAATATTCATGGAAATGTAAGAATCAATTCTGGTATTTGGAATTTCAAATCTTAGCAACAACAAAGAAGTTCGAATCTGTCATAGAGTTTAGACACTATTCAGTGTTTAGCCCATATCTTGAGTTCTAGAAGTTCAAATCATCTTAATGTTTTTTGGTTGGAAAGCTAAGACAATTTTCTAGAACATTTATGAATCAATCTTTTTGGGTGTGTTAAGTTTTTGGTGTTGTTATCGGGGAGGTAAATTATTATATAAATTATAATTTATTTCATTTTCTCTTTTTACTTTTTTTGTATCTAATTTTCTTTTTTTACTTTTCTTTTATTTTTTCTCTTCCTACACGTGCATGAAAGTTTAGTCACGTACATTAAATGATAAACTTTGTATGATACCCTTATCATTTTTTAAAAAATATGATCGAAGATGATAATCAATCGCTTCTTAATAAGAATAATAAGAATAACCAAGTTAGAACACTTAGATACCATATGAATCCTATAAGAATAAGTGCACTCTTATGCATATTTTCCCCTCCTGATGCATCTCATTTTAATTTTAAGCTAGACATTATTCAACTTTTACTTTATTTTCATGGTTTATATTTAAAAAAATCTATACTTTATTTGAGGGAATTTGAGGAGGTGTGTAACACTTATAGTAACTTAAATTATAGCATGAACACCATTATATTAAAGTTTTTGTTCTTTTTCATTAAAATATAAAGCTAAAACATGACTATAAAATTTGAGACCAAGATCCATTTGTGCTTGGGATAAAATGCAATAATAATTTTTAAAGAAGTTTTTTCCATCATATAGAACAAACTCTTTCAAAAGACAAATCACCACTTTTACTTAAAAAATAGGAGAAATATTTTACCAATATTGGGATAGGTATCAAAATTTGCTTAATACTTGCCTTCATCATGGTTTTGAAACATGGTGATTGGTTTCATACTTTTATGAAGGGTTAATACGTAAAGATAGATAAATGATGGAATTGATATGCAGTAAAACTTTTAAAGATAAAGACCTCAATGAAGCAATAAAATACCTATACTTGTTAGCCAAAAATGCTCAAAATTAAAACATTGCAGGTATTTATAAGGCACCAAGTAAAACTCAATTTCATATATCTAGTGAAGATATATACAACCTTAGGGAAGATCATTACCTCCAAACCAAGTTTGCATATTTAGCTAGCAAAATCAAGGCACTAGAATTAAAAAAGAGTTGTCAATTAAAATTTATCCAAGACATTGTGTGTCAAATATGTGAAACCAATAAACACTCTAATAATGACTGTCTATCTTTACCTTCTTTTAAAAAATGCTTTCATGAACAAGCTCATACTTTAAACAGTTTTTAAAGGGTCAATCATAACTCATACTCGCAAACATATAATCTTGGCTAGAGAAATCACCTAAATTTTTATTAGAAGAGTGATAACAATAATGCACAAACTTCACAGCCAACATTTCAAGTACACCATATTTTTTTAAAATTCTCATGGATATGTATCTCCTTATGCTCTACCTTCTAAAAAAATTATAAGAAAACATTGTATGCATTCATTAAAAAGTAAGAAATAATTGACATTCAACTTGCTCAAAATATGACATATTTTAAAGATACTTTTGTAAAATTGACATTTGATCTCAATTTTCAAGAGAAAGGTAAGTTTCCATCTCAAAATAGCAAAATCCCAAGGACAATAAATTTCAAATGCAAGTAGTTTTGAAAGCCAACACATGGATAAAGTAAAATTAGTCATCACTCTTTGCAGTGATAAGGTTATTGAAAAAGCCCACTCTTAAACCTTATGAGAAAGATGATGAGTTAGTCTTTAAAGGTAAGGAAGGGGTTAAATTTGAACATTATAAAAAAAAACTGAATCCTCGCCAACACTTCTATTTTCTCATGTCATGAACAAACAAATAAAAGTCAATCACAACTCTGAAATCTTTAAAACTTTCAAGCAAGTACAAATCAATATACCTTTTTTGGATACTATTAAATAGGCACCTTTTTATGTTATATTTTTGAAAAATCTGTGCACTGTGAAGAAAAAACTGAATGTGAAAAAGAAAGCCTTTTTAATTGAACAAGCAAGTGTCATTCTTCAGAGTAATAATCCTTTGGAATATAAAGACCCTAGTAGTCTTACAATTTCTTATTATTAGAGAATATAAAATTAAAAAAACTTCACTTGATCTTGGAGCTAGTGTGAATTTACTTTCATATTTAGTTTTTTAAAGTATTAATGTAGGTGAGTTAAAACCAACTTCTATAACTTTCTTACTTGCTGATAGATCTATAAAAGTACCTATAGGAATAGTTAAAGATGTGTTAGTACAAGTCAACAAATTCATTTATCCTATGAATTTTATTATCTTAGACACATAACCTATTGAAGCATGTAATTTATTTCTTGTTATTTTATGATGTTCTTTTCTGATAACTTTTAATAGAAATGGACTAATAAAACTATCAATTGAAAATATAACATTAAAGATGAATATTTTCAACATCAAGTAACCTAGAGATGATAACGATTTACAAGAAGCATATCATATTGAAAAATTAATTTATGATCAATTTGAATCTACCTTATATAAAACTGAGTTTAATGAATTTGAAGAATTGTAAATGATTTTTTCTTAGGAAGAAATCAAGGACAGAAAAGGCACCAAAAATATTAATACAAATCATTTATCAAAATTGATAATAGATTCAACATTTGACATCATATTAATCGATGATTACTTTCTTGATGAATCTTTACTTTCTCTTAATTTAATGCCTTGGTTTTTTAATCATATTAATTTTCTTTCTTTAGAAGATTTGGTAGCTCATTTGAGTACACAAGATAAAAAAAAGTTTCTAAACAAAATAATTTTTTTTTATTGGAATGACACTTATTCAAATATTATCCTGATCAATTATTTCAAAAAAGCATTCCTAACAATGAGGTAAGTAATGTCATTAATTTTTATCATTCTAAGGCATGTGAGGATCATTTATCATCAAAGAAGACAATTACTACAATCTTACAAAATAGATTATCATATTCAAGGAAATGTATGCATTTTGTAAAACTTGTGAAAATTATCAAAAAGTTAATACTGATGAAAAAATTTGCTAAATAATTCTCGACTCCATGTATTTCTTGGACAGTTAAGATCAAGATGGAGCAATACATTTATTGATAAATATATGTATCCTTATAAGGCCTTTGATATTAAGAATCCAAAAAATGACAATATTTTTTAGGTAAATGGATATTGTTTAAAAGCTTATTTTGATAATTTTCTAAGTGAAAATGAATCCATTAATTTGAATGATCCTATAGATAAAGGTTGATTATTTTATTTTTCTTATGTTGTTTTTATGTTTGTTTTTTGTAACTTTTGTTTCGCTAGTCTCTCTCACCCTAGTCAAATGACAGATATCCTTACTCCATGACTTTTAAGTTGGTTCTTTAATTTCCTATAATAACTAATATCTGTACATATTTTTGTACAATTCTTTACTTTTTTTCCCCTTTTTTGAATCTCTTCTCTAGTTCTTATTTAAAAATGGACACCACTCTTAAAAAATTAAAAAAGTATTTTCCCGTTCTATCTTGAAATGCGATTACAAAAATTTACCTTGCTAAGTGTGCAAGATTGAGGTTATTAATAATCCATGAAATTCCTGAAGATATTCGTTAAATGATTGAAGCAAAGATCTGATTATCATATAAGTTTTCCAATTCTTTTATTTTATACATGCCTATGATAGGTAAAAATATTTTTGCAAAGAAACGTCATGTAAAATGGCTGAAAGTCTATCATTGATGTGCTAGATGAACTTGTAATGCATAATGTCATTCTTTAGGAATGGTATCTATAAATCATGAAGATAAAATACAATTTATTAAGGATGACCTGAGTAAAAAGTCTTTAGATAATTTTCTATTAACTCCTGAGACGTATATTAGTAGAGATGTGCATCGTGCAATTCATGATTTATAACCCCATTTTTATAAAGAACATGATTGACCTAGTTTTAGAAATCTAACTATAAAAGACCTTATTTGCTGGTTTTTTTAAAAAATAGATGAGAAGTTTATCCCAGACCTATAAAGGGCGTTTATGCCATTCTTTGATATAAAACCAAGGAAAAATATAAGCCACAATCACAACTACGATTTGAGTTTTAGTTTATAAAATTTTTATCTTTTGGTTTTATTAATAGCATAATCTTTTGTTTCATTATTTCTTATATTTATTTAAGTGTGTTTCAGGTTTACTAGTGTTCATTATTTTAGGTGATATCTTTTATACTCCATCTTTCTATTTTAGAATATTGAGGACAATGTTTCATTTTTATTGGGGGGAGAAGGTAGTACTTTATATAAAAAATTAACTAAAAGTGTTTTTTTTTCATATAAATCATTTACAAAACTATTGTTACTAGGATGATAGAGTAAATGAATGTTTTTATTAAAGTGACTCTTGAAACGCATCTCAGTAAACATTGTTAATAAGGTCTATTAAAGTATTTCTTAGAATATTCAAGTTTACAAACTCTGGCAGTATTATCAATTGATTCTGCTCATATACTTATTAAACATATATTTCTAAACCTTCATTTTCACACACACTTTAACTTATGATTGTGGGTTGCATATTGGATTAATACATTATTTATGTTCTTTTATTAAAGGTGACATACAATTTACAAAATAATGATAATAATAATAATAATAAATGTAATTAATTAAATAAAAAACATAGATAAATTTGGTTTCGTAGCCTCCCTAACCTAAGTAATTAAGCCTGAATAAGTGTTTTAACACCTAATACTTTAAAGTCATTGACTTGGGAGCAATTAACTCGAAGCTTATTACATAAGTTAAGGAGAAAAGCTTCAAGGAATCAAAAATTGTACTATATATATTAGTATCTTTAACCCAAGTTATTAAGCTCATAAGGGTGTTTCAATACTCAATGCTTTAAGACCAACTGGTCTAGGAGTCATTAGCTAAAAGTTCGTTACATGAGTTAATGATGCATTATGTTATATGTATATATATTAAAAGAGAGAGAGAGAGAGGGAGAGAGGGAAGGAAAAAACAAAGATAATAATCTAAACTCAAGAAAGTTAACCTTAAACATTAGAATAAAATTTTGTTTTTGACCAAGTAAAGTCCTATAACTACGTGTTGATATATTAAACATATAAGAAAGGTTTATTAATATCTTGGTAAAGAGGTATTGAACAAATATATAAATTTAATAAGAATTTATTTCTCTAAATAGATTAATAGATTTTAAATGATGAATGTCTTGCTTTGTGGAACTTACAAATTATTTTTTCTATTTTAACACTTTGATTACAAGGGACTAATAATAAGCTAGTGGGAGAGTGTGATTAATGCTTAAAAGTGTATTTTTATCAAGGTTTTATATCAATATTTTTGCACTTGAAGTATCAATGACTCTTTAACTAAAGTATGTTTTATAATAATAAGTCTGATACTATAATATACCTTTAATTTATGGTAAATGTTCATCTTAAATAAAGGCCTATCACATAAATTATAGGATTAATTGATGAGTTCAACTACTAAAATTAAGAGATAAAGAGAGGCTGAAGCTTAGAAAAGAGATTTTGGTTCAGTCCAAACTGGAACACCGTTTAGTTTTTGGGTTATATTTAGAGTTGTAGATCTTGAATTTCAATTTGGTTTGTATAGATAAAAAGCTAAGACATAGGCCTAAAACATTAATTGGAATGCAAGACTCAATTCTACTGTTTTGAAGTCCAAACCTTAGCAATAATAGAGAAGTTCAATTATGTCCTACAGCCTAGACACTATTAAGTGTTTAGCCCATATCTTGAGTTCTAGAAATCCAAATAACCTTAATTTGTTTTATTGGAAAGTTAAAACAATTTCTTTGAACTTTCATGATCAAGTTTGTTCAAATTCTTATATTAGTAATAACATTTTGTTCAGACAAGAAGATAAGGATTGTAACTAAGTTAAGATGTGGTCACCCACTCAATAATTAGTTAACAAATTAATAGTTTCTAATTTTGACCTATAAAAAGAGGTATTTTTCATGCATTTAGGCATTTTGGTTTTCAAATCAAGATCATGTTGCTCTTTCTCCTTATATTTTTATAATGTTTAAGTTTTGCTTTTATTAATTTCTTATTTATGCTTTTCATTTTCTTTTCTTTACTTAGTTAAGTTATATCTTATTTATGTTCTTATCTTATTTATTTATATTTCTCTTCTTTCATTTTGTTTAGTTAAGTTTATTATGTCAAGGTGGAAAGGTTACAATAATGGTGTAAAAACAACTATAATATAAACTCAACATGGACTTAATGTTTGATACTAATGTGTTTTATATTTTTTATCTTGTTCACTCTTAACACTTTACTTGTTAAATGGTTAATCTAGATTTATGTTGTGTAATACTTGGCACAACAAATACTTATCATTTTCATAGCCCAACTGTATGACCGACACATATACTATGAAAGAAACTTAATTTATTGTTAACATAAGTTATAATTATGAATATCTGATAACATTTTCAAGTATTAATATTATTCAAATAAGATAACTAATGTAATCATGTTAACAATTTATAATCCGATTGGAACCTTCTTTATATATGGTTTCTAGTTGAGTAATAAAAGATGTTTGTATTATACTTGTTTGGAATACCATTAGTGAATGCTCTAACATTGACAATTATTTTATCCTTATTTAATTCTTGCATTAATCTTATATCTCAAAGTCATCTTCAATTCATCATCATCATCATAATTATTTATAATTTATATAGTTAATCTCCTTGTGATTCGTCTCCAGTCTTGCCAAGTTATTTATTATCTCAACACTCTTATATTTGAGAGAAGACATCAATTTTTTAGTCGTGTCAACCAGTATGCCTAACACTCTTATAATAAGCAACTTTATCTTTTGTTAATACTACTCTAAAATGCTTAACCTCTTAAAGTGAATCATTTTTTTGTTTTTCTTTTTAGTTATTTAATTTTTTATTTGTTTTTCTCAATTAATTTTTTATTTTCTTGATTTAATTAGTTTTTTATCACCCCTAAATAAAATATTATGATGAACAAATATAATCTTATGTAGGCATCTATATCAATCATTGAAGTTGCTCTCTAAAAATATGATTTTTTCTAGCATCCTAAAGATCTAAATAAAATATATGAATCATCAACCAATCCTTTCAAGTTTACCTTAATAACTAATATTATACAGCTTATAATTGATATCAATATAATTTAGTATATATCGAGATATTTCAAATTATTACATTGCTAAATATAAACAAATTAGATTCCTCAAGCATATAAATCAAATTAAAAATATCAATTTCTATGCTTTTGAAAATACAATATATATATATGTTTTGCATTTAATTTATATAAATCATTTATTGGTTAAATTAATTTTATTTATTATTATCTAAAATTAATAGAAATTACAATATTAATCACCTTATTACCCCACCTATGTAGATATCCACTGTGAATCATAGTAATCATCATCGGAAATTTTAAATTTGAAGTTGGTACAATCTGATCGGGAGCTGACTTGATCAGGTGTTATGACGAATGAAAGCGGTGAACAGCTACAAGACAAGGTACGCTTTGAAGTCGCTTGCACCCTCGCACTTTGTAGTTTGTACAAATTTCTGTACTTCCCTTTCCTCCGGTCCACTTCATTTTTTTTGCCTGATCTTGACAAGGGGACGGTATTTTTAGAGCAATTGTGCTTATCTCGGATGAGTTTGGCCGTATTAATGCTATATCCTTTTGTAATCTTTCAATTCAAAGCAAATCTCAATTGACAAATGGAGATTTCCAGCAATATAGAAACTACCCTCGACGTTTATGTATATTGATTTCGAATATATAATCTGAATTTTTAATTCAGGATTCAAATAGATATTAAGATCATCTCGAGGAGGCAATGCTAAAATAGAATATCTATAACCAACAACACTCCTTTCTGTGGTCTGGAGTTGATTTAATTACATGCATCCTAAACCTAAACTACAAGGGTTTTAATTACCTCTCACTTTTCTTCCTCAACTTTTTATAGTAGCAGCCTCTAATTTCCTTACCCTTATTATCTACCATATAATAATTCGTTACGAGTTCTATACCATCCATCTATCTTATATTTAATAAATAAATAAAATATAAAAATAAATTTTATAAAAATTAAATATTAAATAATAAAATTATAAAATAATCTAAAAATATTAAAATTAACCGGCGTTAACCTTTGAAGAATGAAATATTAATGGATAAAATTTTAAAAAATAAAATAAATATCAATAAAAATAATAGAAGTTAAATTCAATAAAAAAAACAAAACAATGATAAAAAATGAAATTGAAATAAAATTTAATTAATGAAAGAATTAAAAATATTAAAAACATGATGACTAAATTTGATATAAAAATAAATAAAATCTAATTATTATGGATGAAATAAAAGAAAACAAATGATAAAAAAATTAACAAAAAAAATTAAATTGGATGTAAAATATAAATGATAGGACATTATAATACCTTAGCCAACCACTTTTTCTTATTAATCTTTTATATTTGTAAAAAGCGAAATTGCCTCTAAACCAACTTGATACCAATGAAAAACCAAAAATGCAAAGAAGAAAAAGCCCATTAAAATGTGTAATTTAATAAGTTAATTGTGCTAAGAATAAAATACCTAAAAAGCCCCTAGATGCAAGTTAATGTTTTTTTGGTTGGAAGGCTAACTACGTACGAAGTAGTTTTGCCCCGAATCAATTTCCTAATAACTAATTATCAAATTACTCCTTTATTTATAAGTTAATGGCTTTTTACAGGGACAAAGTAGGGAAAGTATTGTCCACAGTACTTTTCCTGGAAGACTTAATTTATGTTAATAATAATTTGATATTTTTTTAAAATTGAATTAATCTATTAAAATAGAAAAAATAGAACAATTGCAAGTAAAAAATATATAATAATATTTGATAAAAACGATAAAAAATTTGAAACAGTTTCATAACAATCAACATTACAAAAAAGAAGAAGAAGAAGCTCTTAACATCTCATCTATTTTGGGATACAACCTTTTTTCTATTTTTCGTTGCTATTTGGTACTTTTTTAGTGTTATGATAAATTTAATTTTATTTTTTTCATATTTATTTTATTTTATTGACATCTTTTATTTTAATAAAATTACTGATCATGTAATGAAACCAAATAACATATTTTCATGATAAAATTGGAATTATGACTCTTCTAAGAAATCTATGTTGGCCTTAAGACCTTATTCGTTGTTCTTTAAGGTATAGTGAACCTTTTTTTATACTTGGACATCCAATTTCAGTTGGTATAGAAAAATAGAGTTTTCCAATAAATTATTTTTGAGTTTTCTACTACACTTATAAGATCTTGTTCAACAATTCAACCTATTCTAACTTGACTTATTTTATCTTTTTTTTAGTCTATTAAGCAAAACCTTATTCATCAAGTTAACTTGATCATTGGTTTAAAGATGTAACACTAAAGAGAACTTATGATCAATACAAAAACTATAATAATGCTTTCTCATTATATAGTACTATATCCTATTATTTATTATCAAGACTTTAGAAAGTCCAAATTAATATATGATGTTCTTCTAGAAAAATAAAAGTACTTTATTGGTGGTGATCTTAACCAAGGCTTTTTATTCAATCAATTTGGTAAAATAAATTGGTAATCACCAGAATAAACTATTTTTTTACCTATAACCCTAAGGAATGGACCAAAAATGTCTCTTCACAATTGAGAAAAAATCCATAAGGAGGCTAAGGTGATCATTTATACAAATGGTTGATGAGAAATTAAGATGAACTTTGCCATTAATCATATTTCTTTACCAAATCCATGGCATGCTAACAAAAGCTTGCATATTTCCTCTAAACAACAAGAGCTTTAAACCTTATATTAAGACCACATAAACCTTTATGTATTTCTCTCAACACATAAACACCTTTTTTTAAGGGATAAACACTTTAATAGTGGAGTTAAGGTGGATGTTCCATACAAAACATTATCAATGATACAATACCTCGTTACTTGTTAAGTTAAATGAATAACTTTGTTTCTATTTAAAGGTAATTCTCTAATAAAAAAATAATTTTTAATTAGATTTATCCAATCTTTCTTAATGCTAATGCTAATAATATAAACGACAATAAGCTCTTCCTCACCTACACTTAGCTTCTTTAAGATTTCAACCCAAATATCCATTGTTCTACAGGATTAGAGTTTGCTAAATTAGACAAGAAATTTGCTAGATGGTAGCTTTTGTTGGATTACAAGTGATTGAAATACTTTTTCCTATGTCTTTCTTTGAGAGGTAGTATTGGAGCTTCTGAAAATATTATTGTATAATTGGTTATTTGATTTGATAAATTCCTTGTTAATGACCAACTACTAATTAGGAATCATTATGAATTTAAAATGGATATGCTTTTAAAGTCTCTACAAAGCCTTCAAGAAAACTTTATACTTTAATACATTATTCATGGCTGAGAAATAAAAAAAAACTTCATATTCAAATACTTGTTTTTCAAACTGACAAGTACTTGTTCTTCAAACTGACAAGTACTATCGTAGTTTTATTTCCTTCAACATTAGAAAAGCTGATCACATATAATTTTTAATTAGAGATCATTAGAGGTTGTTCTAATGATGTTTCTAGTATAGTAAAAGAAGTTATAATTAAAGGTGGGGATTGCAGTGTAAGACCTTAAAAAAACCACTTAACAATGAAATCAGCCAAGACTTGACTCTTTATAGTAAGTCAATGTCCATACTAATGTTTAAACTCTCTCAATTAAATGACCCATTTCACCATGCATCCAAACATCTTTGGCTTATAAATGATCTATCATAAATGCTTATATGAGAGCACTATGACTTGCACCAGCTTTGAAATATGACTTCAGATTCCTATAGAGACTTACCAAAGTAAAGGCCATCTTTTCCACTTTTAAATATTTGGTTTTAGCATCATGGAAGGTTTGACTGAAGTAATAAACTATAAATTGTATTCTTTCATCTCTTTAAGTAAAATAACACTCACAACTAAGTCCGACACTTCTAAATTAAAAAAAAAAAACATTTTCACTCTACTTGGATTGAGACAAGATATTAAGGGATGAAAGATGAATTCGAGCTCCTCAAAAGCCTTTTGATAATCTAGAGTCTACTTAGAATTGGTTATGTTTCTCAAAGTCTAGATATGGATATTCTCATATGTCATTACTTCTCGGGAGAGGATGTTGACCACGTTGTCATCATCTACCAACACCTAATGCACTCGATGGTTAGAAAGGATTGTAGAGATGACTAAAACACTTTTATTTAGGAAAGTTATTTTTTTTATCTTATAGAGTGAAGATGATGTGTTTATACCACTAGTTCTAGAGATGAGAAAAAGTAAAGACCTATTTCCTATACTTTATTTTTCTTGTGTGGGAATCACCTCATGGCTTATTTAAAGATGCCATCCAAAATCATGATGATTTTAGATAATGCCAACATTGATTGATTGAGCTATTCCTTTCTTGGCTTGGGGTGGGAATCCCTCTCAAAAAACTAATGGAGACAGCCCTTAGTTATTAATCTCTCAATTTCTTTTTTCAAGATGTAACACTTTTCTATATCATGTTCTTTATCATTATAGAACAAAATAGTAATTCTTAGATGCATGTGTTTACTCTAAACCAACTTAATATTGATCTTAGCTTATGACCAAGCACAATTATATTGGATCTGGAAGATTGTCAAACCCATGTTATCATGGGTTTAGCACATGTCTAAGCTTAAGTATATTAGGTGTGATTGTTTTGTCAAACCAATATTTGCTTGGGTCATTAACTTGTTATGACTTTAGATTTTTATTTTTTTTCAAAACCTTTAAAATACTAAGTCAAAAACACTGATTGACTCATAACTTTCTATACCTTTCTTTAATTATATTCAAGACGAACTTCCATCTTCATTAAAGGTTCACATGATTTTTTTACAAGTAATTTCTATTAAATAAAGTGTATAGACCATATAAAATTAAAATCTTTTGTATTTATCATACAAAATAAATCATAAAAAAACTACATAAACAATTTTAAATATACATGTAAAAAATATAAATAATTCATATATAAATTTTGATATAGAGATTGTCTTCACTTTCATATATATATATATATATGCTTTTGTATTCATCCTTATGATATAAAAAATCTTTATGATAAACTAATATTTTATTAGTATATATTTATATATGTTTACCAAAAAATGTTAGATTAAAGAAAACATACATGCATAATCTTCCTGAATTCTCGATTAGTTAGGCTAACATGCGCCTATCATAAACACGCCCTAATAGAGATGCAATTAAGATGACCAAAGCTAGACCTAGTCATAGGTAGGCTTGACAATGTATTAAGTCTAGGCATATTAAAGTCTTTCATGACTCGTGATATCTTCATTTTTTAGTTGGATAAAATAAATGAAATACAACCTATAATACAATTCAAAATATCACAAAGATAAATTGCACTTCAGTTTCTTATCTTTATAAAATGATAAGATTCATGAGTTATAAATCTATCATGAGACCTTCAAAACAAAAGTTTACAATCTTTATTTTGTACTATATATATATAGAAAGAGTGAGAGCAGCTATCTCTAAAATATTATTGTATTTTTTCTCTTTAAACAAATACTTAGTTAAATATCAAAGAATCCTCATCTCATCAAAAGAGATTTTTAACAGATACTAACCTTAGATCACCTTAACCTATCAAACATTAAGTTTAAACTATTAATTATCTTGTTAGATTAAATAAATAAAATTGTCAAGACCAATTGATTATTCAGTTATCTAATTTCAAAGCCTTATTCTTATACTAAGATTTTTAGGACTCAATCACTCTCTATTTATACATAATGAAACTCCTCTAAAGATGTAATAAAAAATAAAAATAATTTAAAGATAAAGATGATATAAGCTAAAACACTTAAGTATCGACTATCTTTATATTTTTTTTCCAAAAAAAATCTTAAAACTAGTAAATTTTTTATTAAATTTATAAATTTACTAGATTAATTTATATTTTTTTATATAAAGTCAATTTGATATTGCAGTCAAGGTTATTTTTTAAATATTTTTTACTTAAAAATATATTAAAATAGTTTTTTTTATTTTTATAAATTAATTTTTAATATTAATATATTAAAACAATAAAAAAATTAATTATTAAAAAAAAAATTTCAACCATAAAAACAGCCACGACAGACGGAGCAGTCGCAACAGACAGCGCGTGAAAAGTCCCATCGAAGCCCACCATGTTATCCGGTTGCTAGGGATGCATTTTCCACTTTCCAGAGCTTCTGCCAGCTGGCGACGGCGAAAGAGGAGACACATGAAGGCCATGTGGCAATTATGTTAACCAAAAGAGACACCCGGAAACAGACCTATAAACTAGAGCTGCGGTAAGGATATGAGACTGGCAGTCAATTCCTTTCCATTCCAACATTTCCCATCGCATGACACGCCTTTTAACGCCTCGTTGCTCGCTTGCCTCCTATTATGTGCCTTGTCTCTCTGTTTCGTTACCCACTTCGATGTTTTTATGGTGGCCCTGGTTGAAGGTTATTGACGGGATCGCCATGGTTAACTTCATAAGAGAAAGAGAGAGAGAGAGAGAGTAATCACTGTGGTTCTGAAGGTTGCAAGAATTGGGCTTCTAATAAATAAAAAACGCTAATGGATTTGTACAAGTGATTCACTAAATACACAGGAGCTTCTGAGTTCAAATCTCACCTGCTTTGTGTGGCATGCATGCAGCTTCACCCTAGAAAAATAAAATGAACATGCCAACAACCCGATTGATGTGTTCGATATTGAGTCCATAGAATAGAACCTCACAAGAATAATTGTTAATATCCTGTGGTATAGAAAAATAGAAAGAGAGATCATCAAGGAGATTAAAAACTAACCTCCGAGGAATAAATATGAAGATTAAAATATAGCCTTTGGACAGAATGGGGTAAATGCTAACTAGCGATCCTTGATATTCAGACGAGGATGTTAATTTAAGCAAGCCATGATTATAAAACAAGGGTATCATATCAGATTATCAGTTTGTATCACCTTGCCCATCAAACTGATCACGTAAAGTAGTCTCCTTACCAAGGAAGTAGAGACCAGAAGATAGGAAGTTTACGACAAAATGAAATGACCAGTCACATATGAAAGCAGACAACTTGTACTGTAAACCATATTATTATTAAAGCATAAAACAGTTTTAGGAGCAGTTAGGAACTCTGTTAAAAAAAAAAAAACATTCCACAGCAATTTAATTCTTTTATTTAAAATTATTTTTTATATATATTTTTAATGTGTTTTGATTTATTAATATTAAAAATAAAAAATATTATTTTAATATATATTAAATAAAAAATAATTGCTATCGCAACAAATTTACTAAACTTTCTTTTTTATAAGAAACAAATGTATTATATTTCTCTTTTAGACATATGGAAGAAAACTACACTAGATCAAAATGAGATGCTACATTGGATCGACCATGTTTATTGATCGTAACAATATGTCGCTATTCGGTTAGCATGAACATCTTAAAATTATAGAAATAAGCACAGAAAATTGCGTTTGGAACACAAAAGAAAGCGTGCCTACTCAGTGAGGCATGACATCGAACAGCTGGTAAACACACTCATTGTTCCCTTTTCAGCCGCAACAAATCTCCTTTAGCTTATTGGCAGTTGATTCATCGACCGAATACTGCACCAAATAAATGTACCTCCGTCAAAAAAGATCTCTTTAGATTGATCATAGCACACATATATAGACAAGCATTAGAATCATACAAAAAAGAAGACCTTGTTGAGAACCCATAGGGAATGGTTATATGCTCGAAGGAAAAGCTCGTCGAGGAATTGTGTGTCACTGACTTCGACATCTCTGTAGTTGACGAAGTTTTCGCGTGCGTATTTAGCGTAATAAGGCCTTGAGTCCTTTGGTAACCGCCTCACTAGCCGTAGAACCTGTCCATACACTCTCAATGCTTTCTGCATCTCTTCGAATCGTTGACTGCAGTTCCTGACTTCCTGTTCTTGAGATGCCGTTTCGCTGCTATGTTGCTAGAAGTTCAGGCCTCTGTATCTCGTTATTGGGCTCTACTCAATTATTGCCGGCCCGGTAATGGACATGAGTGTGTAGATTTGTAGGTCCAAAAATGATATGCTTGCTTATGGGCCGTAGAGCAACGTTTTGTAAATCACATAGCCTTGCCGTCAGGATCCTCTTTATTTTTTCCACTGGGTAAAACAACCTGTCCTCGGCTTTACAAAGCAACGGCAGGCCGATCAGTCATCTTGTTTTCTGACAGCCAACCACGACACTAAGAAATGTTACAATCTCCAGACGAGATACATACAAGAAGAGTTCAAGAAAGAAAATGAAAGAAAAATATCATGCCTTTATTGCAACATCAAATCAAACACATTAAAAAACGGCTAGAACCACCACTTCTCAAACGTGGTTTCTTATAATGGCATGCCCATTATCACTCACTCTGTCTTTGAATGTATACCGCAAGAATCAACCATTCTTCGCAGTTTCCCATCTCCCAAACAGTCGCTGTACAAACTAAAGTAGCCAAACCCAAGACATTTGCCTGGATTATGGACATTTATATATGTAAGCTACCAAACTCGGAGGAGGGCCAAGCCGGACTCACCGCTCATCTTTGAATTGGCGAGTTTGAAACCTATTAGGATATTGTTATTACTGTGTCAAATTCCCTACTTTCACTTTGTATAAATAGAACAACTCATCACCCACTCGGTACAAAGTAAAAGCACATTTTATGACATAATTGATGTCATTTTTTATAGCTTTTTTATCCCTTTCATGTTGACAAATATGCTCAATAAACTTATCATTAATGTCTATAAAAGAGATATAATTTTAGAGAACATAGTTGTGAGAGTGTGAGGAGAATAACAGAGAAAAAAATAAAAGAGTGGCTGCAATGGCTACTGTTATTGTTGTAACTGCAAGTGCAGCAATGAGAGTTGAGAGTTGAGTAGAGATGATATAATCTTCTTCCTCTATGTATTTGTATTATATCATTTCTCTATCTATAATAATATAAACCTCTCTTGTAAATATAGGTGATTTACCTAACCACGTTAAATATTGTTTTAGTGTGCTTAGCCTCTAATGGACAACTATTAGAACATCACCAATCAAAACCCCTAACAATTGGTATCAGAGCATTTGATTTAAAATGGTGTTTGATTTTTGCTAAAAAATAAAAGTTGTCAAAATTATATTTTGACTATACCACTGTGTAAAGGAGAAAGAAACGAGCACATTGGTGAAAACGGTGAAAATTTTTGAGACGACGAAAAGGCTGCTTGTATGCACTAACACCCCTTACGCGATGCAACAGGTCTTCTTCGCCTCAATGAGCTATACTAACCCAAATACCAGACAAACCAACCCAAGTGACTAACACGGATAAGGATGACATCATAATGATATAATCATGGTGTTATATGCACAGTTGACATGTTATGTCAGCAGCCAATTAGTTGACACATCAGCAAACTAGGATCCCTTTGCCTCATCATCAACTCCAAGCTGAGTGGAGCTAGACCAAGTTTAAGAAGAATCCATAAAAGAAACCTTTTAAAGGAATTCTCATCTCCAAACTTATTGGAGGAATTCAACTCACTTTTAAAGAACTATCATTAGAAGAACTCTCATCTCCAAACTTATTCGAGGAACTCAACTCACTTTAGATAAACTCGCATCTCTAAACTCATTAAAGAAATTCACTCATAATAGAGGAACTCTAATTGGAGGTTGAGCATATATTTCAAAAATTTATAAATGGTTAGGATGAATCCAATAAGACTGATGCTACTATACGAGGGATGCCAAGTTCATCCCATGAAGATTGGTGCTATCGCATTAGGGAGACTAAGTTCATCCTTTAAAAAGTGATTTTACTTAAGAGTGAGAGATCCAAGATCATCCCTATAAATAGCTTAAAGTCCAAGAGCTCTACTAAAGAGTTGTGCTAGTTCAAAACTGTATTGGAGAGGTATGAGATTTAAGATGAATCCCTAATGAATGAGTGAGAGGCTTTTAGGCATCACCTGAAAATTATACCTATCCAAGACTACATTAAAGAGGCAAGAGATTTGAGATCCACCCTTGAAGAACAAGTGAAAGGCCTTTTGGCATCACCTAGAGAATGTTTTAGTCCGAGACAACACTAGAGAATAAAAGATTCAAGATCAATCCCTATCGAATTAATGAGAGGCCTTTAGAAACTATTTGGGGAATGTGTCAATCTAAAACTTCACTGCTAAATAGGTGGTTTGATATCAATGTCTAATGAATTGGTGAGAGGCCTTTAGGCATTGCCTAAAGAATGTGTCAATTTGAGACTATATTAGAAAATAGGGGTTTGAGATCAACCCATAGCAAATTGGTGAGAGGTCCGTAGGCATCACTTAAAGAATGATGCTACTACATTAAGGAAACCTCATACCAATCTATGACAAATTGATGTATGTCAATGAACATTTAGGCTAGTTCAAAATCTCTCATGGTTAAGTATGGATTTTTTTTATATATATAATTTGATTGTTAATTAGCCAGGTTTTTATTTAACGATCCATGAATTAACAGGATCCTCATGGATTAATGGCTAGCTCATCTATCATTACATTTCTCGTATAGTTGTATTACTATGCATGGGTTCATGTTATATTGTGGCTCCATATTTGTTATTTTAAAAAATGATATTAAATGATGCAAATGGTTCGTAATTCATTCGTGAAAAATGATGCATGAGTAATGCAAACAAGTTTTAAAAAAATAAAAGAAAGTAAAAATTTAAGTTATAACACAAATTAAAATTAATGAGTTGGCTTTATTTTAATTAGATAGTAAAAGAAAACACAATGATATTAATTGGAATTTTTTGTCAAAAAAATATTATGATTCCTTGGAAAAAAACAGTGCGAGAAAATTGGACAGGGTCAACAATTATAGAAGAACATAACAGGGAAAAAAACAAACTAATAGAAAAAAAAATGATAATAAAAAAATAAGGGTGAAAATCAAAATAAAAAATAAATTAGAGGACAATTAAATTTTTTTAATTGGATAGTTTAATTGAAAATAAAAATCACTCAAACAAAAAAAATAAAGAAGAATGAAAAAAAAACCCACCATAAACCTAAATCAAATAGCAAGGTCAAAAACCAATAAAACTTTTATAAAAAAGTTAAGGAAATAAATAAAAAAAATTCAAGGAATAAGGACCAAATAAAAAAAAGGAAAAACAAGAAAAATTGAAATTGTAGAATTAAAATGAAAAAGAATAACATTTATTTAAAAGGATAAAATTTTGTTGGGAGGGTTAAATTAAAAAGAAAAATAACTAATATAGCAAAACATATTATCCCAATATCATTTTGATTATTATCACTGTCATTATCATAATTATTACTCTTATTACTATTATCACCGTAATTTTTACAATAACACCACCATAACAATTACTATCATCACCACCACTACTAAGATTATTATTATCACCAACCATCCAGGAGGTGGCTAAGTGGTAAGAACTTGGGGTTGAGGGGTTTGCTTTCTTTATGGTCTCAGATTTAAGTCTTGGGTTGCTCATATGATAGCTACCTAGAGGCTTACATGATCATTAACTTTAGAGCTCATGGTATTAGTTATGTTACGTGAAAGTTGACTCGGACACCCATATTAATTTAAAAAAAAACTTATTATTACCATCATTACTAAGACTACTACTATGAATACCACAACTATAATAATCATCACTACAACTACCACTATCAACACAACTATAACCACCACACTACTACCACCAATTCTTACTACCACTATAATTATCACTATTACCATTATTACTACTATAATCATTATTTTTATTAATGTTTCTACTATTACCCCTCTCCCTCCTCCTCTTTTTATTATTTTTATCACTATTATTATTACCATCACAACTATTATTATCATGATTATAATTATTATTATCATTACTATTATCACTATTATTATTATTATTAAGAGTAGTTGTTGTTATAATTACTATTATTATTATCATCATCATCATTGTTATTAGCACGATTCCTTATCTAACCTGGAAAAACAAATAAAGAGCAGTAGAAGTTTAATAGATTGATGATGACAGTAATCGTAACCACGGATAATCTTGCATGCATTTATCGCTAAAAGATCATACAGCAAAATAAAAATAAGAAACGTAAAACAATTGTATCATATTCGTGGAAACAAAACCCATATGGTACCACACCTCTTCGAAATAACATTAGATTCACGGGGTTAAGTTTGACTTCTTTTATTATATATATATGTTTATTTTACAAGTTGGATCCCTCAAAATGTGTTATTTTTAAAAAATATATTTTATAAAGTACAAAATTTAAACCAGAATATTGAATATAAAATAAAATCCTTTGAAATGAACATTAAAGGTAATTGTTTTTAAAAAAATCAAGACACATACTCAATAAAACAATCTGAATTAATATTTATAATAAATATCAAAGAATAACACCACCCTTAACGTTTTATGAGAAGATAGCATAATATGTTTAATTACAATATTTGAATTTTAAAAAGATGTCTCATTCATTAAAACTTGAGCATTTCACTTCATCATGTTTGATTTCAAAATTTGTATACCACATAGCTAAAAAGTTACAAAACTTAAAATAAAAAAAAAAGAGCTTCTCTCACCACCTCAAATTTATCATCTCACTAAGTGTTTTTGAAGTGTATTTACTTTTATTTTTTATGTGTTTTAAAAATACATTTTATTTTCAAAGTATTAAAAATATTTTTTTATTTGAATATATTAAAAATAATAATTTTGTATATTTTCAAATAAAATATACATTTAAAAAATATTTGTATTACACAACCATATACACGTTAATTAATATGACTTATAACAAAAAACAAATAAAAGAGCACATGCCTATTTTCTCTTTCTCTCCCTTATTTGGCGTTGCGTGAGAGACAGAAATAAATATTTATTTATTTATTTTTATATTTTAAAAGTATTTAAAAAATTAATTTTTTTATTTTTTTATTTTAAATTAATATTTTGAATATTCTCAAATTATTTTAATATATTGATTTTAAAAATAATTTTTAAAACATAAAAAAATTATTATTTTAAAATATTTTCAAATAAAAATAACAATTAATTACAATTACACCCACATACAACCAACAAATCTAATGATAGCAACATTACAAGCTGGTTGCCTTCAATGCGACTTTCCCTCCCTCACTGTTCAAACCTTTTACCCTGAAAATCTATACCGTATGGTTTTTCTACTGAACACTGTTCACATATTTACAAAAAATTATGAATTTATTGTTTAATTTTTAATAATTTATTTTTATCATTGATATTATGCTATTTGATCATAATTGAAGGATAATTAATTTTGATTTTTTTATTCAATAGTGAAACTGGAAGAATAAAAAAATGACAAACATAAATAGCATATCATAAACTCCATGCAAAGTATACTTAGGTTCTCAATCTTTAAAAATAATATAATTCATATCTAAAATTTTTTAAAAATTATTTTGATTTATAACTATATTTTTGTTATTTTAGTCCTTGATTAGAAATAGAATAGAGATGTGTTATTAGATTATGACGATAAAAAAAAAGTTACTATCTACTTCATTTTCTCCCATCAAAATAGGTTTTATTGGTGTTCGAGTTTCTAAAGATGATACAAGCTTCATGGTGGTTGTTTGAAGCTTTGATATTGCATTGAATGTGTTTGTTTTATAGAAAATAATTTCTGAAAAATCATTTTCTAAACTTTTTTATATTTGTTTGCTGTTAAGAAAGTTGATCAACGGAAAATACTTTCCAGTTAAAGGAAATTTTGATTTGGTTTTCAGTAAAATATTTTTCTTTTTGGATGTATTTGTTTTTTAAAAAATCACTTTCCAAACTTTCTTATGTTTGTTTGTCGTTAGGAAAGTTGATCAAAGAAAAACACTTTATAGACAGAGGAAATTTTAGCTTGGTTTTTAAGAAAGTGTTTTCCTAAAAAATTTAAGAGAAAAATACTTTCTGAAAGTTGTAAAAAATTTAGAAATGTTATTATTTGCTGATTATATCAAATTTGATCTTTAAACTTTTGATTACTATATATATTTTGTTTTGAATATTTATTTTTCAATTTCATCTCTTAAAATTTAATTTTTATATTAATTTTGGTCCTTATTTTTATAATTGCTATTTGCTTTTTTTCTTATCATTTTTTTATTGAAATTTTTTATCTATCAAATGTGGTCCTCATTCTTTTGATTGTTACTTATTTTATTTGAAATAAATTATGAAATGTTGATTATTCTTATTTTAATTTCTTCATCTTTTATTTTTTAGACTTGATCTCTATTATTTTGATTATTATTTATTTATTTGAGATAATTTATAAATTATAATTTTTTCAATTTAATTCTCATTCAAAATTTATGAAATTATATTTTTGTTCAATTTCATTCTCATTCAACTATTTAATTTATAAGATTTATTCCTTATTATTTTAATAAACTTGAAAAAAAATAAATTATTTTTCAATTCGTTTCTCATGACATAACCAAATACTGGAAACCGTTTTCCATTACACTACTAAACTTCAGAAAGTAATTTATTTTTCCAGAATTTATTTTATAAAAAGAAATTACTTTCTAGCAAATAAACAGGGTTTAATCCTCAAGCTCGGAAAGCCCGGTCCGAGGTCAAAAAAATTGTTTGATAAATTATTTTAGTTATAGAATAAAGCTATATGGTCAAGTGTAAACATGGCCAAGAACAAAGCATGGTAGCTTAGGACTTCTTAGGTTGGTGCCTGGTGCATTGTTGCTTTAAAGCACTACCAATTTCTAGACAGTTCATAATTGCTATGTATTACAAGCTTTATATTTTGATTGTCAAAAAGATTTTCGTCTTACTATTGATGTCTCCATTTTACCAAGGATGGTTTGGATTTATGTGAAAATCGTTGTCCTGACGTTGAATTTCTTCTGGTGAAGGTTTACCAACTACTTGATGATATCAAGCCAGAATTTGATGATTCTCATCGCAAATATGATGAGAAGTCATATCACAGAGAGCTGGACATGACACTGCAACCGCTAGAGTAAAATATTCTGTGGGTGATGTGGAATGTACAAGGGAATACTTTGCCTCCGATCCTAATCAAGTGATTGCAGCAGAGATTTCCGGAAACAAATTGGGGTCTGTATAGTTTACAGTGTATCTAGATATCTAGACAGGGATAAAAAAGGCAATTGCCCCCTTAATTTTTTTAATATTAAAATATTAATATAATAATTTGATGAATGATTGATACACGAAAAGATAATTATTATTATTAACTTATATCTTAATAATATATATATATATATATATATCCAGTTTATTACCCCTAATTTTTCCATTTATTTCCTTTCCCCTAAATGCCCGAGAGTCTTTTTTTTTTTTTTTGAGCTGTTATTCCCTACCTCTTTCCCGTATGCAAATCTCTCTTCCCCGTATGCAAATTTCTCTTCAAGTATGGTTAAGCAATTAACTTTTTTGACCTTTTGTTTTATGTTTTAGGTAAATTTCTTTTATCTTTTTTTATTTCTTTTATTATTTAATTTTTGTTTTATTCTTTTATAATTAGTTATTAAAAATATTAAAGTTTATGATACTTTAAGGGTTTTGATATGAAAATATTCAAAATAAATGTACGAATCTACTAATTTAATTAATTAAATATTTATTTTCTTATTATAAAGAAATAAATTAATATTCATACAAAAATACTATTCTTAACCTTTCTTATGTTGATGGAATAATTTATTGAAATTTTATATTTTTACATGATTTGTTTATAAGTAAAATTTCAAGTTGAAAACATGTTTTTCAAATGTTGTTCCTCTTATACAAACATTAGGTATTATTTCTCAATTAAATATTTAGAAATAATTAAATATAATTTAATTAATATACTTATTATATGCATATAGATATGAATTAAAATGGGATTTGTTTAATGAATTGATGTGTATTTTGCTATGAATTTCATATGAAAGATTTAGAATTATTGTGTAACTCAACTGATTTTTGTTTAACAATAAATTAGATGACTTATTATTTTTAATTTTAATTGATGAAACATGTGACATTACAATTAAGGAACAAATGACAGTTGTTTTATGATATGTAGACAATAATAGATATATAATTAAATGTTTTCTTGGTATTCAACATGTGTTATATACAATTGCTAGTTCACTCAAGGCAGCTATTAAAATTTTATTTTCTAAACATGGGTTAAATATATCAAAATTGCATGGTCAGGGATATGATGTAGCTACTAATATGCGAAGTGAATTTAATAACTTGAAAGCACTTATTCTAAATAACAATCTAAATGCATATTATGTATATTATTTTGCTCACAAACTTCAATTGTTACAAAGAAGCATAATAAAGTTAGACATGTCTTCACTTTTATTTCTAGCATTATAAACATAGTTGAAGCATCATGTCAAAGGATAGAGGTAATTAGAGAAAAACAATATGCTAGAATTATTGAAGGACTTGAAAATGAAGAAATTTCTAGTAGAAAGGGCCTAAACCAAGAAACTTTTCTTAGAAGGTATGATGATACCCGTTAGGGCTCTTACTAGTTATAATTATTTGTCTACTTGTAATGTTTTCATCAATTTTTGATATGTTTGAGATTACAAGAGAGGATTGGATGAACTCGGAATAAAGAATATAATTAATCATTTTAACAAATATTATAGCATCATTTAATTTTATGTTAATGCTTCATTGTTTGAGAATGATACTAGAAGTTACTAATGAGTTCTCACAAATATTCCAAAGAAAAGATCAAGACATAAAAAATGATATAAGTTTATTGAAAACATCAAATGAACGATTCAAAATGATTAAAGAGAATGATCAGGAATCTTTATTGGAAAAAATGTCATTTTTTTGCATCAAACATGATATTAATATTTTAAACATGAATGATGAGTACAAGCTTCATGGGTGTTCAAAGTGAAAATCTCAAGGGATTACAAATTTACACCATTTATGTTATGAATTGTTAATAATATTATTGACATGCAACTTACTAAGTTGAATGATTGTTTTACTAAGATGAATATGGAGTTACTTCTTTATGTGGCATGTTGAAATCCATGTGACTTTTTCTCTATTTTTAACAAAGAAAAACTTATTTGCTTTACTCATTTTTATCCCAATGAATTCACTATAGTAGACTTTTATAGTACTTGGTTACTAGCTTAATATGTATATTATTGATCTATATGGTGATGATGAATTCTCTGGTATTGAAGGTACTGCTAGTCTTGTAGAGAAAATGATGAAAACAAAAAAGTATTTGATATTTTTATTAGTATATATGCTTATATCAGTTGCAACTGTTATAGTAGAAAGAATTGTTTCTATTATGCATATTATCAAAAGTATATTGCGGAATAAGATGAGAGATAAGTAAATGAATGACAATTTGATTCTATATATTGAGAAATATATTTTCAATAAGATTGATAATGAAGTTATTATGAAGTGGTTTCAAAATATAAAAACTCAAAAAGAACAATTATAATATAAGTTCTTTTGGAACTATTTGTACATTAATTTTACTTGATATAAATTAGTATATATATTTTGAATTGATTTCTAACACATATTTATATAATATAGTATTTATTAATAATTTATCTCTTCGTTTAAAAAACTCTACCTTCAACGCTATCTAAACAACATGATGTTAAAAGTGAAAATTAGATTATAATGGAAGGAAGTTGTCCTGCTAAAAGGATCCCACCAAAACTGAATGCAAATGACAATCCAAAGGGAATTCAGTTTTTCACAATTTTTGATTAACAGATTAATAGAAGTGGAGGAGTAGTTCACATTTTGGATGGCAGGAAGTTGAAAGTTGAAGGTTGAAAGTTCAGATTGGGTTGTTTTACTTTTAGGCCCCGTTTGTTTGCAGAAAAGTTATTTTTTTTTTTAAAAATAAATTTTAGAAAAAGTGAATTATGAGGAAAATGAATTCTTTAAAACAAAATATATATAGCAATCAAATTTGAAATTGAAATTGAAAGTAAACTTATGGCTAAATTTTAAGAAATGAAATTGAAAAATAAATATTCAAAACAAAATATATATAGCAATCAAAAGTTTGAGGATCAAATTTGATATAATCAGCAAATAATGACATTTTTAAACTTTTCATAACTTCTGGAAAGTGTTTTCCTCCCAAATTTTTCAGGAAAACACTTTCCTGAAAATCAAGCTAAATTTTTCTTTGACTGGAAAATGTTTTCTGTTTATCAATTTTCCTAACAATTTGAAAAGTGTTTTTCCGAAAACCATTTTTTCAGAAAACAAACACAACTAAAAAGAAAAATATTTTTTTCTGAAAATTAAGTCATTTTTTTTTACTAAAAAATATTTTTATTGACCGGAAAATATTTTCTATTTACTGGAAAGTGTTTTTTGTTGACCGGAAAATGTTTTTCATTAACCAACTTTTCTAATAACAAACAAATACAGAAAAATTTAAAAAATAATTTTATAAAAACTGTTTTTCAAAAAACAAACACCGACTCAGTATCTTCCTCTTCATTTGATGGGCCATTCACTAAGCCTGTAGATTCCAAAAAGGACCCTGCTTCTGACTCCCTGAGTGCATTGAAGTCAATTAGCAATCTGTCATACACTGATTTACATGCACATCACTTGGATGATTATCAGAGTTTTTTTCATCGTGTTTCACTCCAGCTTTTGAAAAGCTCCAAGGTGTTTCAGGAAAATGCAACTCTGCATGTGAAGAAACTTATGGCTTATAACAACGATTTATCTTTCAAGAGAAGTGAAGATGATACAGTTTCAACAGCAGAGAACGTGAAATCCTTCAAAACTAACGAAGATCCTTCTTTGGTGGAGCTATTATTTCAATACGGTCGTTGCTTGCTTATTTCTTGTTCAAGGCCTAGAACTCAGGTGGCAAATTTGCAGGGTTTATGGAACAAAGATATTGAACCACCATGGGAGTATGTTCAGCGTTACTCCCTCTCCCTTCATAATTTCAATTGCATTATATGTTGTGCATTATCTGTCCCATAGGTCGCTGTCAACTCTTTCCTTTTGTACTCACACACGTGCATGTGTGCCTTCTGTACAACGGACTTCTTCAAGAAGTTGTGTTGATTATCAGCTGTTGGTTTTTAAGGACCATGTCGATTATTTTAGGATTTGTAGTTTCGGAGATTGGTAAATCGGGATTTTAAGATGTCAGATAACTAGTCAATCGGTTGGTAAATTTCAATTAATTGATTTATCTAATGGTCTCGGTCGACCAAATAGTAAGAATTAATTGGCTATTTCAAGTTAAATCAATTTAAAAAATATTCAAGATCAATTGAGTGATATTTTATCGGTTTTATAATTGTGTATTAATTTTAACATTGTAATTTTTTATGCTATATATTATATATTATGAATCATTTTCGTGTAATTTTTATATTCCTTATAGGTTATTCTAATATTTCTCCTAATTATCTTTGTTATTCTCCAATTTAATATATGTTTGTTTTTTACTTTTATTTTTTAGATGAGTGAAATAATCTTTAATATATATGTAATATAAATATGAATATATTTATTTATGATGAGTACAACTTATTATTTTTTAAATATTTATATATATTATTTTATTTTTCAAGTATTAATCCATTCAAAAGTGAAATAATCTTTAAATATTTCAAGTATTTACTAACCAACATATCATAACCAAACACACAAAATCATTTTTCAAAACTCAACTTATAACATCAATAAAATAAAAAACTATCAATTCAAAAGTGTATAATGGCTCATATCAAATATTCAATTTCAATAAATAATCATGTTTAATTACAAATAAGAAATAAATAACAATACAAGAATTACCAAGAAACATGATCAATTTCATATTAACAATTCATTTATTTATATTAATCTTCTAACATATGAAAAATTATCCACTTACTTGACTCAAAAATAAAAAGAACAAAAAAACAGATATTCAAGAAAATNATTTCCTACTATTTTATTTGTTGGTATATCTTACTTATTTTTATAAAATTATTTTTTTATTTTTTTATTTGATGCTTTAAATGCTTTATGAATTATTATAAAAATTTATATAATTTGTTGGATAGGAAATTGTGGTAATAATTGTAATTTAAAATATTAAATTTAAAAACATAAAAATATAAATTTTAATCATTTTTTGAAATTTAAAATAACGCGTTTGGCATCACAGTAACAAATAGCCAGCCATGGGTGTAGATGATGCCTGCATTGCCCGCCGCCAGTACCCGAAATTCGAGTTGTGACACAATATCTACAGTCTGTCTCAGCAGTCAGCCGCATGCACCGACCTCCTCTTTAATGCGAACTGTTTTAGCACCGACTTAACGCGACAAGAAAAACAAACTAAAGACAATCTATCTAGTTTCTCTCGAGATTCCTCTGTCCCGGTATCCAGCTAGCGCCACGTTTATGTGAGAGGAAAAAATTGATTATAACCTCTCACAAAAACAGTTAACATTGAAAGAATTTTGCTGCAACTTGTCTTGCCGAAACTATGGCCACGGATGTGGCTCGAAATCTAGATTCGACGTTGTGTGTACGAAACCGATCCCTTCAAAAAGTTAGTGCCAAAAAAACAGATAAAATGGGTCCACACTAAGAAAAGCAATTGCAGCTACAAGCATTCAATAGCTTCCCCCACGCACTTGCTAATTTATAAGAGTTCACACAAACCTTTTAGCTTTCAGTGTTTACCCCTCTTGTTTTGGTGAAATGGCAGATAAGGAGTGGGTTCTGGTGCAGCGTTCTACAGAGAAGGATTGGTGGAATCCGAGTTGGATGGAGGATAGCAATGGAGAAAGTTCTAAACCATTGAAGGTTACCTTTAGTGGGCCAGCTAAGCATTGGACGGACGCAATGCCGATTGGCAATGGCAGGTTTGGTGCTATGATATGGGGCGGTGTTGCATTAGAAACTCTCCAACTTAATGGTAACTAAAGGAAGATGACTGTTGCTTTTGTTTCAAGATATGGAAATTCTACTTAATGAAGGCTTCCAGGAAAAAAACAATTCTTACTTTTCAGTTGAAAATGAATTTTTGTTGTTGATTATGGTATTTGTGGTTTTAGCGCTCAATCTTTGATTATTAGGAAAAGATCGCTCAATCTTTGGTTTAATCTGGAACATCAGATTTGCATTCTGCATGATTTGAACTGTTTAGATTCTACCAGGCTTGTGCAATATTGCTTTTCTGATTAGTTCCTGTGGAGATCTATTATATGCATGTTGCTGATTGGTTGTTAGAAATTGGAGATAAGGTGCATTTTTTGGTTTTATATGCTTTACGATAATTCAGTTTGCGACCATGGGAAAAAGGTTTTTTTTTTCTTTTTTTTCTTTAATGAAGAACATCTCAATTTATGCTTTATGCCAATTGAATTTGATTTTCCTTTATTTGTTACAAAATAGAGTGAGTGAAATATTGTTGTCTCAGTTCTCAACTTTCGCTATGGATTAGTGAAACAGAGCTGCTCGTCTGCTTTGTCTGATATATGGTAGACTTGCCCCTCATCCTCGCTTTCTCTTTGAGGAAAGCTCACAGTATTACTTTCTGGACTCTCTTGCAGAGGATACACTCTGGACTGGAATCCCAGGAGACTATACTAACCCTAATGCTCCAGCAGCCCTGTCAGAGGTCAGAAAACTTGTTGATAATGGCCAGTATGCTGAAGCTACAACTGCAGCAGAAAAACTTTCTGGAAATCAGTCTGATGTATGTATCTTTCTCAGGTGTCATTTATTTCGCTCCTTTTTATTCCCTCACAAGTAAGCTTCTGGCAATTTATAGATCTGTTAAGCTTATTGTTAGACTGATGAGCACTCGCCATTCAAAGCAATTGATTTGAAATCCCAGTTGCTTTAATTGTTGATAAAAGATGCAAACAGTGCTTCAGTTATGAATATGTTATTTGGTTAATTGGAAATACGTCAGTTATGAATATGTTATATAGTATAAATTCTGAAAATTTTTCAATATTAATCATGTAGTATTTTGAAGTTGAGTGTAGTGGTGAAAGCTTGTTTAGTTATCCTTCTGAAATATGTGTAATAGGAACACCTCAGTGGCTCGGTGCATATTCTGAGCAGGCGACTCTGGTATTTCTTATTCTAATCATATCATAGAGTAATACAGAATATAAGCTAGGCGATTGAGCACTGACATAGCCAATAGTGGAGGATGATAGATTGGGACTTCCTGGCTCTGGGTTGGTGCCTAATGCATAAATGCTTGGGCCGGGATTTCCGTTGCCCCAAACCAGTAATATTTTCTCTGGCCAGGCCTACTGCAAAAATTTTCTCATAATAATTATTTTCTGCTGTTGAAGGTTTACCAACTACTTGGCGATATCAAGCTGGAATTTGATGATTCACATCTCAATTATGATGAGAAAACATACAAGAGAGAGCTGGATTTAGACACAGCAACAGCAACAGTAAAATATTCTGTGGCTGATATCGAATATACGAGGGAACACTTCGCTTCTAATCCTAATCAAGTGATTGCAACAAAGATTTCTGGGAGCAAACCAGGGTCTGTATCATTTACAGTGTCTCTGGATAGTAAGATGAGTCATCATTCGTATATAAAAGGTGAGAATCAGATTATAATAGAAGGAAGTTGTCCTGGTAACAGGTATGCACAAAAGCTAAATGAAAATGACAGTCCACAGGGAATTCAGTTTACTGCAATTCTCGATTTACAAGTTAGTGAGGCCAGAGGACTGGTTCGTGTTTCAGAAGATTCGAAATTGAGGGTTGAAGGTTCAGACTGGGCTGTTTTACTTTTAGTGTCCTCGTCTTCATTTGACGGGCCATTTACAAAGCCTATCGATTCCAAGAAGAACCCTACTTCAGACTCCCTGAGTGCATTAAAGTCAATAGGCAATTTGTCGTACGCTAATCTATATGCACATCATTTGGATGATTATCAGAGTCTTTTTCATCGTGTTTCACTCCAGCTTTCAAAAAGCTCCAAGAATGTTTCAGGAAATGCATCTTTGACTAGAAAGGAACGTATGCCCTTTAAGAGAGATTTATCTTTGAAGGGAAGTGAAGATGATACAGTTTCGACTGCAGAGAGGGTGAAAGCCTTTCAAACTGATGAAGATCCATCCTTGGTGGAGCTTCTATTCCAATATGGTCGATATTTGCTTATTTCTTGTTCAAGGCCAGGAACCCAAGTGGCAAATCTGCTGGGTATATGGAACAAGGATCTTACACCACCATGGGAGTACGTTCAGCATTCCTTCCTCTATATATTTTTTTTGGTTACACAATCTCTATAATTTTTTATTGCTTGATTTACATTTCCTACACTACATTTATATTTCAGAAAATGTATTGTTCCTCCCCCCAAACAAGAGGGTGAAAGAAAATAAACAAGATAGCTTTCTTTTGTTCTGTCTTTCTTACTGCACCCCTGGCAGTTTTCTTTTCTTTTCTTTTCTTTTTTGGTGAAAGCCTGGGCTTCAATTGCATTCCTACATGTTAATTTAACAACTTAAACAACTTTCTCTCAGGATAAGTAATTACCATTATTATGATGCATCCGATTTCCTGCAGCTTTTTGCATCAAAAGCTTCTCTCTTGATGGTTCTCTCTCTCTCTCTCTCTCTCATGTTTTTCAGTGGTGCTCAACACTTGAATATAAACCTACAAATGAACTACTGGCCTTCTCTTTCTTGTAATCTAAAAGAGTGTCAAGAACCCTTGTTTGAGTACATCTCCTCTCTGTCAATCGGCGGGAGCAAGACTGCGAAAGTAAGTCTCCTTTCCAACCTCCTCTGCTGGTCCTGGCATTTCTTTTAGTCCATATATTATGTGAAGGCTTTATGAATTTTCTTTGGAAGGGGATTTTCTTTAGTAGTGAGCCTGTGGATAAAATACTAAAAAGATTTGTCCAGGCCTTAAATTTTCTTCAAAATGTCCATCCGCTCCCCTTTGTACCTGGGAATGAGTAACTTTTCTTTTTTTGGTACTGAATATTACAGGTGAACTACGAAGCAAAAGGTTGGGTTGCACATCAAGTTTCTGACCTGTGGGCGAAAACATCACCAGATGCAGGTCAAGCTTTATGGGCTTTGTGGCCAATGGGTGGCGCCTGGCTTTGTACACACTTGTGGGAGCATTATACTTACACAATGGACAAAGTAAGATTCCAAATCTCAGCAACTTGGTACTTCTAGCTGATATCAACACAAGTGTGGCATCTGCTAACAAGGCACACAAAATCGCAGTATTGAAAAATAAGTATCACGGAACAGCTTACTCGGTTTTAGTGATCCTAATGACTCTTCAGAGATCCATGGTCATTTTTTAGCAAGTGTTCCATTGATCTCTTTGTTGTGATAGTAGTTACGATTAGGAAAAGAAAAACAAGAGGCCAAGGGAATGGAGAAGTAAAATCTGAAGCCATAAAACAGTCCCCTCTAACAAGTTAGTGGTCTTTGCTGGTGAAGCACTCAACTCATGATATTATTTTTGCCCTTGTCATTGCTTCAACTTCATGCACTGGTTCAGAAAGACAAGCATTTATACTTTATAGGTCCAGGGAAGTCAGACCTAGGATCCAATCCACAGTAACATTTCAGGAAAGGGTTTGAGTGGCATTATTGCTTCATTGTTTGTTAGGCCAAGAGGCTTGCGCTTAATATTAACTGATTAGTGAAACAACTTGTGTCCCTTTAAAGAAACTGATAAATAAGTTGAGTGAAGATATTTTCGTCTGGAAAATAATTTCTCTGAAGGGGGTAGGAGAATCTCTAAATTGTAGTTACTACCATTGTTAATGGTGGTTGACTTTAGATTTGATGCTCTAAGGAAAGGGTTATAAGAAAAACTCGGAGAGTCAAGAGTCTTGAAGTAAGTTGCCATGGGCTAACACCATTTATGGCATCCATAAGCACCTGTGATGACAGAACATCCATGATAATTGTTTTAACTTTTAACTGCCCTAGGAGACATCATTATTCATCCTGTACCAAAGAGTTTTATATGTGTTTTGCTTGCAAGTTAAAATAGGTATTACAAATTTTATTTGTAAATTGATGATTTTTAACATAGTGTTGCATAATTAGGATTTTCTAAGAGATAAGGCATACCCTTTATTGGAAGGATGTACATCATTTCTGTTGGATTGGTTGATTGAAGGGCCTGGAGGATATCTGGAAACCAACCCGTCAACTTCTCCAGAACATATGTTTATTGCTCCAGATGGTAAACCTGCAAGTGTCAGCTACTCATCAACTATGGACATGTCAATCATAAAAGAAGTATTTTTTGCAATTGTTTCTGCAGCTAAGGTGATACTCTTTTTCCCAGTAACGGTAGTTCAGTCGTTTAGTTTTGTTGACTAATCTGTGTATGCTTGTAATTTTATTACAAACAGATTCTGGGAAGAAATGAGGATGAACTTGTTCAAAGAGTTCTTGAAGCTCTTCCAAGGCTTTTACCAACAAAAATTTCTAGAGACGGTTCCATTATGGAGTGGGTATGTTTCTTGACTTGAGTTTCTCAATTTCGCCTAAGTTAAAAGATCAAGTACAAATAATAATTTTTTGCTATGATAAAAAATTGTATCATATTTCTTGGTTAAGAAGTTTTCTCTATGCTTTGTCAGGCACAGGATTTTCAGGACCCAGAGGTTCACCATCGACATGTATCACAACTCTTTGGCCTTTTTCCAGGGCATACAATAACTGTAGAGAAAACTCCAGATCTATGTAAAGCTGCAGGCAATACCCTTTACAAAAGAGGTATATATCTAATGCCTACATACTGGATAGGTAATTGGTCATGAAATGCGCAGTTTAGTTTAAAGACATTTTCAGAAAAGAGGGTAACTGCACTGAAGTAATTATAGGGCATTTCCCGTTTACTCTGGTTAAGTCTGAAGCGTTTGCTTTACAAACAGGAGAGGATGGTCCAGGATGGTCGACCATGTGGAAAGCTGCACTGTGGGCACGCCTCCACAACAGTGAGCATGCGTATAGGATGGTCAAGCATTTGTTTGTCCTGGTGGACCCGGAAAATGAAGGCAATTATGAAGGAGGATTATATAGTAACTTGTTCACTGCACACCCACCTTTCCAGATTGACGCCAACTTTGGGTTAGCAAAATTCTTTTTTAATTTTTGTGAATGAAAGTGCAAGCTATCATCAGTTCCATATGTGGACTTCTGCAAAACATAGATTCTTGACAAACATTTCGTATTAACAATTATGCAAGTTACTGAAAGATCTCATAGTTTTTCAATATTTATTTTCATTTCAGTTTTCCAGCAGCAATTGCAGAAATGCTAGTCCAGAGCACGGCGGAAGACCTGTACTTGCTCCCTGCCCTTCCTCGGGATAAGTGGGCTAATGGCTGCGTGAAAGGACTGAAGGCACGTGGCAAACTGACAGTCAATATATGCTGGAAAGAAGGGGATCTTCGTGAAGTGGGGCTTTGGTCGAACGAACAGAATTCTCTTAAACGATTAAATTATAGAGGAATGACAGTGAAAGCAAATTTATCACCTGGTAGAGTTTACACATTCAATAGAACGTTGAAATGCATTAAGAAACAACCTCTTCCATCAGCAGCTTCCTGTTGAATGTTGAGATTTAAGCAATTCTTTGAAAGAAAAAACATTGAACTTTCGTGAATAAATCTGCAAGGAACTACAGATTCTTTCCATGCTACCATGATTTTAGTTTAAGAAATCCTGTGTCCTTGTCCTTGTTGCTCTTGTTTATTATATTGTTTTTGGCCAGATATATTGAAAGACCAAATTAGCTTTCATTCAGGCTTAATCGCGTGTAAAGTTTTCCCCGCCTAAAAACAATAAGTCGTTATAAATCCTGTAACTAACAAAGCCAAATCCCACATCCTCGTATAACTAGCAGAAAGAAATAAATAACGAAAATAGGAGAGCATGGAAGAAATCAAAGAAAACCCAAGTATTTCACCACCTCTTCTTCATCTCTAATCTCCTATACTCTCTACACCAAAAACCAAAGTACTCTTTCTATTGCCTTTTCACCTTCTTTCTGAGGAAAAAATGCAGTAGGGGCCAATAAACAGCTCGTTTCGAGCACCTGTTCAAGTTCAGGATTACATAATCAATATGGAACAGACATTCAAGAAAATACAATATGCACCAACAAGGGTGGATAAAAGATCTGGCTATTTTTTCCGTCTTAGCATTCTTAATATGACGAGTGAAAAATGGGTTCATGCTATTCCCGTGGTTGTGTTGCTGTGCCTCTTCACACTCTGGTCGTTCTCTTTTCCAGGTGCTTAGTTCTTACTCTTTTACTGGTTTCTATTCTGTAATATTGTCACCACCCATCATTTGAATCCATGTCCAGCATATAAACAAGGTTTCTCTTAAAGTTTTATTATCTATTCAAACTTAGACAAACATACAAACTTTTGCACCTATATAAATAAAATAGACTTCCCCACAACATCAATAACAAAACTATCCTCTTAATATACAAAACTATCCTCTTAATATAAATTGATCATCTTAATATGATTTTTTAGTAATTTGTGGAGCACTATCTAGATATAAAATAAAAGTATAATTACAACAAAAAAATCAGGTTTTAACTATTCAACAAAAGCAATTTGCTAAAAATTTATAAACCAACCTGAAAAAAATGAATAACAAGAGAGTAGGTTTAAAAACTCAGTAAATAGATAACGTTCAATATATATGTATAAGATAATTAAACAAAGAGAAAATATATAAATTTGACTTTAGGATTTTACAAGAAAGTTTAATAAACAAGTCATAAGAAGGAATATCATAAGGTAAGGTTTGTTAAAAAATCAGAATGCAATAAACAAGTAGCTTCAAACTGTAGAATGATCAGTTATTATAGGCTAGTAACTCTCCTGACTAACTAAAAGGTTTGTTAAAAAATCAAAATACAATAAATAAGTAGCTCAAAACTATAAAATGATCAGTTATTACAAGTTGATAACTCTCTTGACTAACTAAAATTGAAATACAATATACACAAAGACTAACACTACTCTGTTAATATGAGCATCCTAACCAACATATCAAGAGTCAAATCATAACCAAACACACAAAATCATTTTTCAAAACTCAACTTATAACATCAATAAAATAAAAAACTATCAATTCAAAAGTGTATAATGGCTCATATCAAATATTCAATTTCAATAAATAATCATGTTTAATTACAAATAAGAAATAAATAACAATACAAGAATTACCAAGAAACATGATCAATTTCATATTAACAATTCATTTATTTATATTAATCTTCTAACATATGAAAAATTATCCACTTACTTGACTCAAAAATAAAAAGAACAAAAAAACAGATATTCAAGAAAATCCTATTGATGTCTTGCAACTAAAATATCAGGATTATTTGAATACAAAAAAATATTAAAAAACAACTTGACAAGAATGTACAGTATATTTTATATACTTAATTTAAGGTCTAACTTTGAACACTATACGTTTAGAAATCAAAACATAATTATAAATCAAAATTGATCTACCCAGTTGATTTTAAAAATAATCTAAATTGATCGAACCTAAAAAAATCATTCTTCCCTTATTGTCCGGTCAATTGATTGATTGAAATCCAACACCTAATCGGTTTACTGGTTCATCCCAACCAGCGGACTGAAATCCAGCAAGCCAATTGGCCAACCAGTTCAACTTCAATCGATCGATTGATTGGTCGAGAATTTCATATTAGTTTTCTAAAATAGTAGATTATAATCCTTAACCCAAAAACATTAAAATCTAATATAAGCAACCTATAACAATTCAACCTGTCATGCTACAATCAATCAATTCATCACATATAATCAATTCATCCGTTATTTCCTCGATCTAACCCAAAAATATAAATCTAAAAACCCTAAACCTTAACAAACCAAAAATCAAAGCTAATTACTTAAATTACACATCGAAAAAAAAAACAGTCTTACCTTAAATACTTAGCTTCTCCGGTCCTTTTCTCCTATCTTTCTTTCTATTCTCTTCTTCTACTTCCATTGCCAATTCTCTCTCTCAATTTCAGGTTTCTTTTATTTTTTTCTCCCTATTTATATTTATCAAGCTATTTGTTCAATTACTAAAATAATCTGTTTTCATTTATATCTATGCCTTCAAGGCATTGTTGCCTTTTTATATTTATTTCAAAACATCACAAATATTTGTTTGTTTTGCTTAGTTTGAGGTTTCTTGCTTTGTATGTATGCCGTGTTTTTGAACCATGCTACAGATTTTTTGTAATCTAGTATGCAAATGGTGATGGTATGCAGTAATGCAGTTAAAATGTTAATGAGTTGGTTTTCGATGCACTTCTTGAAACTTTTGGTTGTTGATAATGGCATGAATTCAAGTATTGATCGGTTTCTTCTCCTACTTGTTTCAGATTCATGTGTGTGAATCTTGAATCATGATCTTGAATTCAACTTGAATTAATGAACTGCTGTATAATCTCAAATCTTTCCTCTACTGTCCTTTTTTCTTTGATACGTAAATGAGTATGATTCCTTCCTTTTTATAGTGGTAACCTTTTCTTTGTTTCCTTGAACGGGCACTTACAACTTAAAAGATTGTGCAAGAAACTAAAACTTCCCTATTATATGAATGGTGCTTTGAAAGGAGTGATGTGGAGAAGGGAAAGAGAAGTCATTGATTTGAACTGGGGATAGTTAGTAACTTCAGGATACTTTCAAGAGTATTTTGACTTCTGGTCGGCTCTCTCTGAGGAATTTGTTTGATATATGAGACAATCACACTTCATTAAACATAACAATAGCAGTAGGTGCAATTGAATGAATCTGATATATACTGGATCAGTATACAGTTTCATATTCTTGAAATTCATTCAATTAATCTTCCTCCCTATCTAATCTAAGCAATGAAATGGAGATATTCTATTTATGGTCAGAAATTAATCTGAGAACTAGAAATCACTTAGATATCATCTTATGACTCTGTATCTTTTCCTATGAATTAGCGAACCTGGACATCAAGGATGGCAGAATTGTGGGTATACATCTTCCGATCATGTGACGCCGCCGCCTCTCGATACCAAGCATGCTTAACTTGCTGCATCAGCTACATCCCCACTTGCACAAGTTCCCGAGGACCTCACACTCAGTAATGAAATTGAAGCACTTCCAGTGAGTAATGAATCATTTCTGCTTTACGAGAATGGTGAAGATTTTGTAAAGACTATGCATCGTGCTGATCATGGGATACCACCGACTCTCGATACAAATCCCGTTGCACTCACCACAACATCAGCTACAACCCTACCCGTTCCTCAGGACTTCGCATTCAGTAATGAAACTGAAGCACATCTTGTGTTCTTCTTTATACGAGAATGATGAAGCTTTTGACAAAAGCTAATCATTCTGATCATGAGATGCCACTGCCTCATGTTACTAGTAACAGTAATGTTGAACACACCTTTATTCATATAAAATATATTTATTGTTAATAAAGTTTTTTAAAAATATTTATTTATATTTGATTAATAAATCTAAAGTAAAGATAAAGTTTGAGAAATAAAATATTTTCATCAAAAATTATAAAATTATTATAATTATGAGATTAATATTGCATTAAAATATTAGTCCTAAATGTTCATAGATAATATTTTATTAAGACTAAATATTAATTTGAGTTGTTAAAACCAATGTATATTATGCTTATTTCTTTATGAAACAAAGCAATGCTCTCATAAATTAAGATATGAAGAATATTTAAAACTAATATGTAAGTGCTTATTAAATTATATATTCACTAAATAGATCCATAATAAAATTTCATATAGAGCGATCACATATGTTTATAGAAAAACTCTCATAATAGTTATATAAGTAATCTTTAAACTTGATATCACTAAGTTATATTATATAAAGAGTTTTATACTCTAATCCTAACTACACATTGTTCTAATCAAAGATAACAAACGAATAGATATTAGGTATAACATAAATTATATGGAGATATTTGAGTAATCAAGAGAAGATGAATTAAAAAAAATACTTTATATGTTCTTAAATAGTAATGATTATAAAATTCTTAGTCAAGACAAAACGAGATTTGAAAAGAATTTCAAATCTTATTCAAATAATCAATGATTATAGTGTTGAGAACAAAAATAATTTAATAAAATAGACATACTTCATGCTATAATATCTAAATTGAAACATTCTTTATAAAAGGATAATAATTATATTGAAAACTAATTATTTAAAATATTAAGTCAAATCACTTTTCTAATATGAGGGATCATAACAAGTTGTTAAATCTTGTAATTAATCTTCAAATATAAATCAATTAATTATTAAATTAATACTAAATTAAATTATATAACTCATTTAATCATATTTTATTTAGTTTATAATTTATATTTGGGTCAACTTATTTGGGAACCTAATAAGTTATACATATAAGAACAACTTGTTAGAGATTAAAATGAGATGATTAATAAAGTATAACTTGATTTTAAATAAATTTTAAAAATTAAAGATTAGAATATGATTAATATAGGTGACTATAATTTTAGACCTAGAAAAAAATCTAGGGACTTGATTAAATAATCTTCTAAAATTATTATAAAATAATATATATGATATTATTTAAAAGATATATTGATATTTTGTTATTTATAAGGTTTGTAGATTTTTCTATAAATAAAATATTATATTTTTTAGTTTGTGCACGTGATAGTATAAGAGCACAATAGAAACACCTAAACACAAAAGTAAAAGAATAAGCAATTAAAGGTGTGAAGAGTTTTTATCGGTGGTTTATGTAAAACATTATTAGAGATATTTAAATAATTCATGGTTCGTGATAATTTAATCTTGAAACCATTACTCAAACTCTAAATCTATCTTGTGAAGTCCTCGAGAATCTTAAAAATATTTAAATTTATCATTTCAAATGGATGTATGCCCTTAGAGAAAGCCTAACAGTCTCATTGTAGGTGACTGACTTTTACGGATGCACATTCTGATTTTGTGAGTTTCTGGTACAGTACTGTAAGCCTGTAAGGTGATAAAAATAGTCGTATGAGGTCTATTTGTATTCATACGATCAGTACTGATTTTACTTTCTGTATGAATTGGGCATTCTTTGAGAAAGGAGATGAAATTTCTCACTAAGATTACATGGTCAAAACTCTAATTGTGAGCAGGAGTCCCTTCTTGGTGACTGCAAATTATTTTGATGAGTCAGTAATGAAGGAATCAGCTAGATAAAATTTGACTGCTTTTGGATGATGTTGACATCATCTAGAAATTGCAAAGCATATGAGCTTTTTTTCTTTAAAAGCAAATCATTTTTCTTAGGCTCATTGAAGTGGTATCTGATCTTCTCTGCATTAACAAGTAGAAGTTGATGAAGAACAGCTTATATTATCTGGTGACTCTTCACTAGAAGGATTCGTCAAAAGAACATAAAAATGAATGCTGCGACTTCTCCCACTTTCTTAGTAACTCCCTAGTTGATAATTGATCAGATGAGGTCTCTAAAAGTGATCGAATATGAAAAACATCAGGTCACGGGCAACCAGTGTCGGTAATGGGCGCTCTATCAGGACAAAACATAGTTTACTCGGGTCAGGTTCGGCCTTTCACACAACCAAATGCGATCTTACTGTGACCAACTACCTGTCAAAACAAGCCCGTGAAAAATGAGGGAAAGGCATGACACTTTAAAACCCTATTTTGGGTCACCAGTCAATAAAATCATTTTGCGAATGGAAGTATCAATTTAGGCTTGGATCCAAAATCAAAATAAGGCTATGTAAGTGATAAGTCTTCGAGGAATGCATTAATCTAAATGTGGAAGATCTGTTTAAGACAGCAATTGCTAGTGAAACTTAAAACCGAGAATGAGGTTAGTTTAGTTCTGAGCACGTGGCATGCATGTTGAGGAGATGCCTAGTAAGCCCTTCAACTATCTATCAACAAGCATATATGGGAGTAGTTGCTCTGGGTTTGTTTGAGATGAAAACAACAATTAAATCCGTAATTATCTTCCAGAGTCCTTATTTTGGTCCCTCCTCCTCCTCCTCCTCCTCCTCCTCCTCCTCCAACCTTTCCCATAAAGGGTGAGGATAGAGGAGTTAGGAGTTCAGTTCTCGTTGGCTATACTAGTTTAGGGAGACTTGGATCAATTAGCCTCAAGTTTCTCAATATCAACAGTAATATCGTGACTAGTGAGCAACACTCCTGGCTCCTCAGTTGCTGCCAGTTCCTTCTCTTGCCTTGAAAGAAACACAGAAAGTTAAAAACAAGGGACACAGAGCACGTCAGGGAAGTATGACAAGCCACAAAACAAGACAAAAACAAAATTGTCACTTTTCCTACGCCAAGCTATTTTAAGAAAATATCATTTACAGTCACAAAACAAACTCCACGCTTCCCTTCTTGTTTTCCTTTTTTCTTCTAATTCACATTTTCTTCCTTTATTCACCCACTTGTACTGACAATGGAAAGTGGAGAGTGGGTTTTTGTAACACGACCAACAGAGAAAGACTTGTGGAACCCAGCTTCAACTGAGTTGGAGGATTCCAGACCGTTAAAAGTCACTTATAGCGGGCCGGCCAAGTACTGGACGGATGGAATTCCGATCGGTAATGGCCGTCTTGGTGCCATGGTGTGGGGTGGTGTTTCATCAGAACTTATCCAACTGAATGGTAACTTGTTTTCCCAATTTTCATGTTAGTTAACTTTTTCTGTTTGATTTATTGCAATGCAATAGAATATAGACTGTGATAATAATATTGTTGAATTGTTTTTTTTTTTTTTTTGTAGAGGACACATTATGGACAGGGACTCCAACTGATTTTACTGACCCTGCTATACCACAAGCATTATCAGAGGTTAGAAATCTGGTTAACAGTGGTAAATTTTCAGAAGCAACCAAGGCAGCAGCAGGGATGTTTGGAAAATATACCAATGTATGTTAAAGTAACACACCCTCCTTTTCTTTCTTTCCTCTCTCTTTTCTAGCGTTGATGTTTTCTTGTTCAAGCCCTTCTCTTTTCTAAATGAAAACAGATGATTAAGATCAGTTTTTTTATATATACCATCTTAATTTTTGTGTTCTAGTGTGTTAGTAATGAATTTCTGTTCTGAGGTATTTTAGAACTTAATGGGATTTAATATCACCATTTTTGTGTTACATTCAATTGTAACATTTAATGATTAATTCAATGGAAGAGAGTGAGCATATTCTGATGAATTTCGTTTGATGATTTAGGTTTACAAACTACTTGGTTATATCAAGCTACAATTTAATGGTTCCACATATGCCGAAGGAACATATTATAGAGAGCTAGACTTAGATACTGCAACAGGAAGAGTAAAGTATACCGTGGATGATGTAGAATTCACAAGGGAACACTTTGTATCTAATCCAGATCAAGTGATTGTGACCAAGATTTCTGGAAGCAAAGCACAGTCTGTATCCTTTGCTGTATCTTTGGACAGCATATTAGAGCATCATTGTTACCTAACAGATGAAAATCAACTTGTAATGGAAGGAATTTGCCCTGGAAAAAGGATGACAACAGAAGTGAAGGCAAATGATGATCCAAAGGGAATGAAGTTCACTGCTGTTCTTGATTTACAGATTAGTAATGGCGCACGTTTGGTACGTCTTCTGGATGACAACAAGTTGAAGGTTGTTGGAGCAGATTGGGCTGTGTTGCTGCTGGTGGCTTCATCTTCATTTAAAGGGCCATTCGTGGATCCTTCAGATTCAAAGAAAAATCCTACTTCTGACTCTCTTCAAGCAATGAACTCAATAAAAAAGCTGTCATATTCTCAGCTTTATTCACGTCATTTAGATGACTTTCAGAATCTTTTTCACCGTGTTTCATTGCAGCTGGAGAAGAGCTCTGCTATTGGAGATGGAGAATCAGAGATCAAAAATCTTATGCCTTCAGTGATTGAAGATTTCGAAGGGAACAAAGATGTTGTGATTCCAACAGTAGAGAGAATAAAGTCCTTTGAATCTGATGAAGATCCTTCCTTGGTGGAGCTTCTATTCCAGTTTGGTCGATATTTGCTTATTTCTTGTTCGCGCCCTGGAACTCAGGTGGCTAATCTTCAAGGAATATGGAACAAGGATCTTTATCCAGCATGGGAGTATATTCCATTCTCCAATCTTCTTAATTTTTTATCTCCCTCTTTATTTCTATCTATATATGTGTAGAAGTTAGTTTTCGAGGGGAACATATTCTCGAAAACAGGAGATTTAGAGTATCAGGAATTTGACCTCTACGCTTCTTTATTGCTCAAAAGCACACCTGACTATATCTGAACTATTGGTTATTAATAATATCCAACATAAGTTAAATGATGATTTCCACTTCTTTGAGCATCAACGTTTCATTTGGACTGCTACTTACCCCTGTATCTCTTTCTTCAGTTCTGCTCCAACCTTGAACATCAATCTTGAAATGAACTATTGGCCTTCCCTGCCTTGCAACCTCAGAGAGTGCCAGGAGCCCTTGTTTGATTTCATCAAATCTCTATCAATAAGTGGAAGTAAAGTTGCACAAGTAACATCCCTTTCCATTCTTTCTCATATTAAAAGCATTTTGTTATTTATTTGACCGTTTATTTATAATTTATCCCGCTCTCTGGACTGTTTGATTAGATTTCAATGGCAGTGGTTCTCCTCAAAATCTAGCCAATAATTAAGAAATCTCAGATTTGCAGTCACGAAGAAAGCAGTAATACTAAGATGAGGGGGTGTCTCGTATTTTCACTTCTACATTTGGGGTTTCCATGTCAAAATAGCTAGGCTACCTAGAGAGTCTTGTCCTCAAATCAGCTCTACCTGCTTAGACTCGTCATCATTCTACTAGGAAGGTGCAGCACTGCATATTCATGTCAGTGTAGCATCCCTAGGCCTCAAACCAGCAATCCCAATCTATACCCTTGATCCCTTGTGGTTTTTGTTTTATTCATTCTTCATCCCAGGTGTTTCTTACTTGTGTCTCGTAATTTGCAGGTAAACTACATTACAAGTGGTTGGGTTGCGCATCACAGGTCTGACATATGGGCGAAAGCGTCCGCAGACATGGGAAATCCTAAGTGGGCAATATGGCCAATGGCTGGGGCCTGGGTTTGTACACACTTATGGGAGCACTACACTTATACACTAGACAAAGTAAGAGATATTTTTTTCCATAAATTGTCTGTTACCTCTGTCTTTGATCATTGGCATACTCATTTTCTTCTCCGTGAACTAAATAGCTGTAGCTCTCCTTAATAGCTGCTGTTATGAAATTTTGGACTGCTAGTACATCCAACCCTTAAAGGCATTTTCAAAGAGAACTTGAAATTCTTCTTCCTTTCTTTCACTTTCAAGTGATTCATCAATGGGGACCGTACCATGCATTTTCATCTGACTGAGGGGGGCAGGCCGCCGCATTTTTTTGGACAAGATATTACTAAGATTGGATGGTTTCTGTGTTCTTAAGAGGTTCTGTTGCGACTTACATCAGATTATGCCTTCCCCTTTGTTGTTATTTACCATATTCTTGATGATCATCTAATGAAACTCCAGAAATTTTGTTTCTTATTTCGTTCCAGGTTCTCTTTATAAATTTTTGTTAATAGCATAATTTACTTTGTAGGGTCTGTTATGCTGATAATTTCTAAATGATAGGATTTTCTTATAAATACGGCATACCCTCTGTTGGAAGGATGTGCATCATTTTTGGTGGACTGGTTGATTGAAGGGAATGATGGATATCTGGAAACCAACCCGTCAACATCTCCAGAACACATGTTTATTGCCCCAGATGGTAATTCTGCTTCTGTGAGCTACTCGTCAACCATGGATATGGCTATCATCAACGAAGTATTTTCTGCAATTGTTTCTGCTTCTGAGGTAAAGCTTTTATTCTCAACGGCTGTAGTAATCACAATTGTATTTTCTAAATTGTCTACAAACTACGTATGTTGAAAAACTGTTGATAAAAAACTGTTGAAACAGGTTTTAGGCAGAAGTGAGGATGCTCTTGTTCAGAAAGTGCTAAAGGCTCAACCAAGGCTTTATCCACCAAAAATTGCTCCAGATGGTTCTATCATGGAATGGGTAAGCGAGTAGTTTTCTATATTATGGGTTCTAATCCACATAATGAAGTCATTTCCTGTATTTTAATTGCTGAATCTGACAAGTGAAATTCTCTGTGGCGGTGCAGGCACTCGATTTCAAGGATCCTGAGGTGAAGCATCGACATATTTCACATCTATTTGGGCTGTTTCCAGGGCACTCAATAACCTTGAAGAAAAATCCAGAACTTTGTAAAGCCGCAGAAAATACTCTCTACAAAAGAGGTTAGCATAGATTAATTGTGACCTTTTCCCTTCAATATAAAATTAGACTAGAGGCATTTGAGTGGAATTGTTCCATCCTGTTGCATTGCTTTTTCTATTCTTTCTGTTTCTGATAGATTATATGTTTGAGAAAGGTTTCTTACATCAAATTATAAAACTGTGCAAGAGTAGCTTTCAAACTTCAAAAAAGTTGCCATGCTTTGAACACGGAAGCTCTTGATGCAAGCGCAAAATGATATAAAAAAGGTGCATTTTGGTTTCGCGGATGATCATTGTGCATGGTAAATGACTTTTAGTTGTTTCAATCTGAATCGAAGAATTCACGCAGCTACAGAATTTCATTGAAGTTCTTGGTGCAAGTGTGCAAAATGATGATATAAAGAGTCATATTCTGGTTTCAACATCAATAAGCATGCTAAAGCATTCCAAGTTTACTTTCAATGAATTGTGCAGCTGATATACGTTGTCCGCAACAGGGGATGGAAAGTGTCTTCGAAGTTATTATTTGATCCTACATAAAATATTATGCTGTTCAAAAAATCCATCTCATTCAATGGTCGTGGTTTTAATATTTGAAACTTCAGCAGAGGCATGGCATTGCTCAGAGTATAATAGTCAGGTAATGTTGCTTTTTCATTTAACAGGAGAGGATGGCCCAGGATGGTCGACTGTATGGAAAACTGCTGTATGGGCACGTCTGCAGAACAGTGAGCACGCTTATACAATGGTTAAGCATTTGATTAGGTTGGTAGACCCGGCTGATCAGAAGATAGGTTTCGAAGGTGGACTATACAGCAACTTATTTGCAGCACACCCTCCTTTTCAAATCGATGCCAATTTGGGGTAAGCAGCATTGTCTGTGTTGTCGCTGAAAATGCAATGAACACTTCCCGTTCAAAAGGGCTCATCTTGATCTGGGAGACCATCAGATACCACAAAAATCTGTGCGTTTCTGATATTAATGATTTCACACAGTTGTTGTTCTTCTTCCGCTTCTGGTTCCAGGTTCCCAGCCGCAGTTTCGGAGATGCTTGTCCAGAGTACCATGACAGATTTGTACTTGCTTCCCGCTCTTCCTCGAGACAAATGGGCAAAAGGGTGTGTGAAAGGATTGCAAGCACGTGGGGGGAATACAGTCAACATATGCTGGGACAAAGGAGATCTTCAAGAAGTTGGCCTTTGGTTGAACAAGGATGGAAGTTGTTCTCTCCAAAGATTACATTATAGAGGAACTACAGTTACGACAAGCTTATCATCTGGGATAATTTACACATTTAATTCACAGTTGCAATGTACAAAGTCGTTCTCGCTTTCGGAAGTGGCCTTCCCTCGAGTTTAGAGATATTCTTTGTTCAATTTCAATCTCCCATTAACAAGTATTAAATTCAATCAACCTGGTTTTTTTTAATTTAAAAATATATAAATATATTTTTTTTAACATTAACACATATTTAAAAACACATAAAAAATTTAATTTGAAGCAAAAAAAAGTTAAATTTTTTAAAAATATTTTTAAAATACACAAACAAAAAAACTAGTTTGAAAATACAAAAAAATATACACAAGGTTTGGGTCCGTATCTGTCCATAGCATGAAGTAATTTTATCCTTGATTTTGATTTTGAATGTAAGGATGATGAAAATTTCCAGAAAATGTCAATTCATAACAAAAGAGAAAACGCTATCTCTTAAAACAAAAATATTTTGATGATTAAGAAAGAAATTGGCAAAGAAAATAACTTACTACTTCAACAATAATTGTTTTGATAAAATCACTCAAAAGAAAATAATTAACAGTGCAAGGATGAAATCATATTTTACTCCAAACTAATACAATGGCAAATCAGCAACGACCCCATTTGCTTTCGTTTCCATTCCCCACAACTAGAGGTGAGCAAGCGCCTTCCATTTATCTGAATTTTTCGAGCTAATTTGGGCCTGAAAATTGTCAGAAGGAAAGATTTGGGGACGCACTTTGGAACACCCTTCTCGTATTAAAATCATTGTTTTTAATTTTTTTAACCTTGTGTCCTTGAGATTTATCCCAGCAACTGGATCGATTGTTCGGCTAAATTTCAACGGAGTAGGGAAGAGGTTCTCCTCAAAACTCTGGTCAATAAGTAAGAAATTCAGTTGTTGCCGTCAGCACTGTTAGCAGATAAGGGAGAATACATTACATACGAATTAGAGTCGCGGCCAGCTTATCATCGAGAACAATTTGCACTTTCTAACAGTGTGTAAAGGCATGCTTCCTCCTCTCATGAGCGCCGTTTTGTGAGCTCTCTCGTTCCATAATCACAAGTTAAAATAAATATAGAGGCAGGGAGGAAGGAAAGTTCTCTCATCTATAGGAGATTTTGCTATAAGCGTTGGCCCACGGCCCGCTTCACAGGCAACTTAGCTCAATTGCAGGCTATCAACATGTTGGGCCTGGCCATGGGCCGAAAGATACAGCTGTACCCTACACCTTCATTTTCATTTCACACCTCCCTCTCATTTCCGCAAAAACCGTTCCACGTTTTCTGCTCTCTAATGGCTTGGCGCAGTGGAGGATCACTCTCGCGTTCGCTCATGTCCGCCGCCAGGGCGCCGACCCCCCGCTCTTCCGCACCACTCCCCCACCTCCGTCCGCCGCCTACGTCCTCCCCCCGTTTCCAATCTCGCCGCTTATCCTTCGGTCCTTCCAGGTAGCCGTTCCTCTTACATTACCCATTTCTTCTCACTGCATGTGGCTTAATTAGATCGTTTGAGATGGAAGGTTAAGCATTGTGGATCCTTAATTTAGAAAATTTTCAATGCTAATTCTAGATTTTGTAAGAAATCAAGAAAATTTCATTTTTCCTGAACAAATCTTGCATATTGTTCATCAATGGCCAGTTTTCTTTGTATTGTGTTTTTGTAGGAACTTGAGAGAACTGGGATGCACGCATTCGTTGTTGCCTTTGGTGGCCTCGGGGCACTTGACATCACGTCTCAATGCTAATCTGCGGGCTTTCTGTGAGCTGTCTCATGGTACCTTCTGCCGTACTTGTCCGGATCGTTAATAGTTTCTTTGTGAGTCTTACTGTTTCTAGGGCACACAACAAAGCAAAAGTTGGTATTGAACTGCTGCCCTGAATAACTTTGATTGGGAAGAGTAAAAATTTTTGAGTTCTTTCCTCAAATTTGTCAAACTTACGTTATGAAGTAGATTTGTTTTTGTGTTGGTTTCATGAAACCTGGTTGATGAGAGGAATTGGAATTGGGGTTGATAAGGAGGAGGAAAAGATGGGTGACGTGGACTTGCTGTCAGCTAAAGGCGCAGAATTGATGCCACAATTGGAGGTTTCTCGTTTTGTTCTTGTTTCTTGTTCGTAGAAAACATAAATGTAGTGCATCTGTATTGAGTCCAAAGAGAAACCAGAGTCTTCAAGATAAGTTTTTGAGGCATATAGTCTATTGCTTCATGCATTTCAAAATGACCGTTTGCAAGGTTTTTATGTTTCTAGATTCTTATGCTGGGAGATGAGATATCTCTCTCCTGATCATTTTAGTTGTTAATATTGAAAGGTTTCTGTACAAATCTGTTAATATTACTTGGGCTGAGACTTGTCTCCATTTGCTTCTAAGATAACGAACACATTGCAATTAGTAGCATTTTTTCATTTATTGTTATTGCTGTGTTTTTTTCTAATATTGTCATCATAAATTGGTTTGCAACCCACTCGTGCATATTCTTTTTTCTTTACTGCTGATAGAAAAAATAATGAGAAATAAATCTTTTTAGTGTGTTAGTTTTCTCAGTATGGTTGCATGTAAGTGTCATTGCTTGATCCCATGGGAGACACATCTCAAGTGATGCATTTGGAAGTTAGAATTCAATGGATTCTCTTCTGTCGACATGATAGGCCAGATTCAGATTTTGTCTTCTATTTTCTTCCTTTATTGTGTATAGTTTCCTGCAAATTACAAGCAAAAACCAAGGTGTATTCCTTTTCTGTTTTTGTTACTTGACAGTTCCATCGCAATGAAAATTAAATGTCCCTATAAGCCACTAGATTCAGTAATCTGCACTGGAAAGGCTGACTACTAAATCAATTAGCCAGTTTTCATGTGGTTATTAGCAACAAGGATTATTCCAAATTTCAGATTAAGATCTGAAATTAGAAACCTTCGAATTCAATACTTTGCTGCTATTGAACTCTAAGTATCTTACTGCTTGAAGGAATTATGCCCCAAAAAAACTACGGTTTTCTGATGCAGAATTCCTGCATGGATTTTGAACCATTTACGCTGTCGTTGCAGGTACTTGAAGAGCCTTTAGATTAGCACAACCAAGTGTAACATTGTTTGAAGGAAGTCGGTGAATGGAGTACCCTTCGGGTTTTTAGGATGTTAGGCTTTTTGGCATATGCATATTTAATAAAGATGTAATGTTCTATGCTACATCTGAGATCAATGTTAGATTTCCTATGCTCTTGGGACAATCAAATTTTATGGTTTTATAGGCAACTATATTTGCGTACAAGTTTATTTGCCTGTTCCTTTGATTTATACCTTGTTTCCGCAAGGTCCTGCTGTTGATGCTTCACTATCACTATCGGACCTGCTTTAATTTCTGGAATTTATGTCCCTGTTTATTAAATGAAAGGGTTTTTACGGGCCATCCACTACCCCTCTGTAAGTGCTAGATGATGTGTGGTGCTATCATGGAGTACCCAAAAGTGGAGGGGAATTCTTGGGACGTGGCTTTAACATGGTTCAAAAAAAAGCTTGGAGTTTTAACTGGACATCCAGCATCAGTTTTCATAAAACTAGATGCTAGATCTTTCAAGTATGGTTTGTAGAACTTGCATTGGTGTTGGTGAGATTCTGTTCCGTGCAATGGCTGGGTTGCTCTCCAAGGAGAGAGTATGTATTTCCCAAAAGTTATTGATGGTGACGGGCAAGGTACAGTCACGTAGCCTTAGGTTGAGATGCCGCATCTGAATTATGTTTACCTTTTGACTCTCTTGTGGAGGAACACCTGCTGAACGCATGGGATGCCGCACCTGACTAGTGTCTCATATTAGTTGTATTCTAGGAACAAACAGCACGAGGGCTGTCGTTTTCAGCTCGTGCACCTGGACCCCGCTCCATATTGGTGGTGTCAATCGTGTAGCACACTGTGCATCCATATTTTGGCGTTAATGTCATTGCCATTTGTGAGGATCTGAGAAGGTGCCACCTCCAAACACCTTCATTTTAATGCGACTAATGCTAGTCTAGAAGCTGAAAAGAGAGCTCTCTACTATCTTGAGATCAAATGCATGCCAGCTCCGTGCAAGTATAGATTTCCAGTCAGAGTGTTGGTAGCTTTTGATACATGGGAATGAATTGGGATAATACAATCTTACTCGTACTGGTGTTTTAGTGAATGGAGCTCGTGCGGAATGCAACGAAAGACAGTTTTAATCATATCTCGTGTCCTGTTTTCTTTCCCATTAGACAATCTTATGGTGCTCAGTTCCATCTGCTCATCATATACATACTGAGATCATTCAATCCTATGGGCTTGCTGAGAAAAGTCAAGAAGTTTGACGAATTTGAATGTTAATGAGGAAGCTCAGAACCCGTCCTGTGCAACAAAGAAACAACCGAATAAGCTCTTCAGATGATTACCACTCGTTCTCCTTTGAAGCTTGTGCCATTCTGCAACAGGCCATTGGCTAAATGAAAGCAGTGGAATCGATACTCGGTGAAAGGGTATATAATTCGGGGCCACATTCACTTGTTAAACGTCCATATTCTGCATGAACTGATCCCAGGAAAAGCCAAGTCATGAATGAACAAGTGGTTGGCATTTTATCTTATAAGGGAGCCAAGTTTGTTTGTTTTGCCTTTGGAAGGTAGTTTTAAATTTTTTTTAATTTTTTATTAAATTAATATATTTTTTATATTTTCAAGTTATTTTGATGAGCTGATATTAAAAATAAATTTTAAAAAATAAAAAATATTATTTAATATATTAATAAACAAAAAAATATTTTAAAAAACAATTATAATAAAATTCTCAAACACCCATGGTCCACTGAAGCAAGCCATCGGCCCCTGAACAGGGATGGATCTCCTGATTGTCCCAATTACGTAAGAACTTTGCCTGCCAACAACAGAAAACTTGTTCCTAGAAAATTTGCTTCTTTCTTTTTTCACCGACAGCGCATGAAATGAAAAGAACTTTCACAGCTGGAAGTGACACACAAGAGTAGCCAAGCGGAGCTTTAACCACGGAGATTCTTGTTTATCCTTCTCCACCTCCGAGCTAGTTCTTCCAAGAAAAACTAACGTGAGCCGAGTTTGTAGAAGAGATGGACAGGTCACTTTGCATCACCACAATTCGTGTTCCATTTTTATGCACTTACAGTGGGGGCATTGATTAAAACCATTTTGTGTCGCTCTTATTTGACCAATCGTACTGTTGAAGCCCCATTCAACCATTTTCAATTGCTCTCCAATTAACAGATGTGATGTGTCACCAAATGATGCTGGCATTTTGCTTATATCAAATATTTTAAGTTTTAAAAATATTTTAAAAAATAAATAAATATTTATTTTACTTTAAATTAATTTTTTTTATTTTAGATGATATACTAATACCAAGAATAATTTGTAAAAAATAAAAAATAACATTATTTTAATATATTTTAAATAAAAAATACTTTAAAAAACAATCAAAAAGATTCTCTCATCCAAGTTCTAAATCTCACGGAAAATACAAGCTGTATTTTAATGGCCACTGTGAAACCCACGATTTGCCAGCGTAAAAAGTTGATAATTACCCACAACACGTTTGATCTAACTATCAAGCGAGGCAGTGTTTCAGAGGGGAGACGCCCAGATACAGCTATTGAAGTCCCAAAGCAAAGGAGAATTCTAGTCTCAGAAAGAGTGCTGTACGAAATCCCTTTCGTTTATGTTCGAGTCTTCTCCGCACAAACCCTTCTTAACACTTGACATGAGATCAAATGGGAAACTTCAAACCTGAAAAACTCCATTAAAAAAAGAGTTCAAAAGGACTCTAAAGCATTGTCCTGTGTAATATCAAGTGCTACATGAATAATGGGTAAGGAATCAGAAATGGATAGATTGAGAGGGTTGTGCGTTGGTTAGGAGTCAGAGATGATCCTGATTGTGAATAATAGAAAGTTGACTAGAGCAGTGTGCTAAACACCAAACAATAGACCTAACTCCAAGATTGTCTTTACCCAACTGTTCATTTCTACATCCTCGTGACGTTAGTCGAGCATGTAATTATGCATCAAAGGATAATATTCAGCACCGCATATAGCTACAAGAAAAAACAACCAAGTTGCAAGCTTCATAGACCAAAAAACAATATACCTTTTCAAGTGCTCCAAATCCAAGGAGTATGGGACAATTCTCAGTGTTTGCCTACTCATTTAACTGTCAACGACACAACCTCTTATCCTCGGCCTGTTCCCACAGGTCTCTAACCTCTCCAAGGGCACGCTTCTCTCAAAGAAAGGGAGAACAAAGAATTATTATATTATAACATTCCAAGCTCCAAAATAAGTACAAATGGCTGGTAATGCACTTCTCTGTTTGTACATAAACATTGGCCACCAAGCGTTTAAAAAATCAGCCCGCCAAACTCCGAGACGAAGACCCCCACATGGATACTCTTGTCTGAAGGAAAACAATATTAAACTGGCAAGAGACCACTCTACCTTATTCTTGCTTTAAACACAATTATTGGCAATTCCTTGCTCCCATCACGATTCAGCCCCCACCAACATTAAATCAAAAGGCAATCAGATAACAAAGGAACCCTACCACCACTGAAATCAATATTTCCATAGAGCTTTGAAGCTTATCTCTTACTCCCTTCTCCGAATAGTAAATGCATCTTTTCAATGTCGTTATCACATAACATACCGACTTGACAGCATTGAACACTACAAATGTCCCTCTCGGTAACTTGTGCCCACCATTATAGAAATATATTGTTTACCTTAGATACGCTGAAGAAGAAAAGCATTGAAACAGATAGTTATTGTGAATAAGAATCATTTACTGGTGATCCTATCTGCAGAGATGGATGGCTTGCTATCAACAAAGGGATCCAACTGTAATCAAAATCACTTAAAAAATGGACACTTCTGCATGTTCACATTTATCTACAAAGGTGAGTAGATCCACCCATCATCTACGTAAATAAACCCGAATCTTAGAACCTTTATACTGAAGACAGATAAGCAAGCAATTTTATATGTTTACGTGATATAAGAAGCACTGAAGGCAGAATCAACTGATTTTAAGATCATATGAGTTTGACGACGGATGGAATTATTTTTGATTGTCAACCATAAGTTTCCTTCCTTAATCCAAAAGAGAACCATGTAAAGTTGCCTTGGCTTGAGGAGTGAAAAGGTAAAGAAGGTGGAAGAAAGTGGGGAATCCTAAGCTTGACAAGGGCAACGGTAAAATGACATAAGCATTGCCCCATGATACACCAAGCCACTAGTGGGGTTGCTGAATTGAGTCCAAATAAACTCAACTTCATTTCCATTGTTAAATCTATCTCCGTTTGTTTCCCCTCTCCTACTTCGGTCTACACCTTCAAGTCTGCCGCAATTCTTCCACCCTTTCCCTATTCATCTCCCCTCCACACACCTCTAAGAAAGTTCAGATTGGTGAAGATATGATCTTCCAGGAAGAAGCAATTGAAATAAAAACCCTCAAACACCAAAATGAGATGTCGAACGGCAACAATAGCAATGAAGGGTATGATGATAACAATCCAGGAGAGTGGCTGAATCTGAGCCTAGGTGGAAATTCAGCCTCAACAGCAGGAGACTATGACTCACAATCAAGACCTACTTCTAGCAAGGTTTTCTCATGCAACTTCTGTAGAAGGAAGTTCTTCAGCTCACAGGCACTCGGGGGTCATCAGAACGCCCACAAAAGGGAGAGGGGTGCAGCGAGAAGATACCACTCCCAGAGGATGATGACAATAATGGGTTTGCCAGTGAATTCTCCGATGGCTAGATCACTTGGGGTCAGGCCCCACACCCTTGTGCACAAGCCAAATAAAGATGGAACGGCTATTGCAGGGAGATTTAATGAAGCCAGTTCAGGATTTGATATGTCATGGATGCCCTTCACAGTTGATGATACAACGGATTTGACATGGCCAGGCAGCTTTCGCTTGGATCCACAACCACCAGAGACATCATCAGAGTCACTCAAGCTTGACTTGAACCTTCGACTCTAATCAATCCCTTTGTTGTGGTTCCAAATTTTCTTCTCGCAGAACAGTTTTTGACGAACCATCTAATACAGAAACTAACACAGGTGGGCAACCAACCTTTTGAAGTGTTAAAAATCATACAGATTCTGCCTGGTTCTAGAAGAAACATGGAAAATGCTCTGCCAAGTGTGCACGTCATGTACGAGAAACCTAGAAAATACCCCAACTCTTCAGTTCAATTTCTGGAAAAATAAATGCCAGATAACCATATTTATATGGCAGCTAACCATAGGGATTCCTTCAATCCTAATCATCAACTTCCAGTTTTGAGCCACTGTACATTTCTTTTCTAAGTGATAATGAAGTTTTTTTGGTACAATAATCATACCATTTCATGCCATCAGTTATTAAGCTATCATTTTTAAAAATAATGATAAAGCAGTTTAACATTATTAGACATTTTTACTTATTTTAATTAAAGCAGTTTAACATTATTAGACATTTTTACTTATTTTAATTAGAAGTTGTATATGCAGTTTTTTTTTTTTTGGTGCAATGATTATCTATTTTACACCACAGGTAATTATTCTTTTACACAAATAAGTTATCTTAACGTACAAACATTGCTTGGAACATCCTAACACAAACCAGATAAAATGCAAAGAAGGGAAAGATGATAATGGAAGGAAAAAAAATAGCATCCTAACAATATGCAATATGGCTCTCCATGTGACATCTTGCATTTCACATTACCTTTTTTTTCTGCTTATATGTTCCAAAATTAGTAAAAAATCACAAAGATCCATTTCGCTGACCCAACTAATTTGGGATTAAGGTTTGGTTGATTTTTTTTTTTTTTTTTTTGTATATGACCTAAAGATAGCCTGGCATAGACAAAGTTAAACTGGTCATAAGAAAACAGCAACTACCTGAAGAAAGGTGAACCTGAATCTAACCTCTGTACAATACACCAATACTCTAGTCCATGGAATTTGACTACCCAAGAAGCAAAGTAAATTTGATATAATACATAAACTCTTCTGCTATTCATAATGGCACACTTTTCCTTGCCTTTATGGCCCTTATCTTCTTGCATAGCATGTTTAGCTTGTATCAGTTTCTCCAATATTGCATACAGCTCTTTTATCCAGTGCTCAATTGATTGGTTTGCAAATTCCATTCCAACATGCTCAGTAAACCATACTCGCTCATAGGCATAGTTTTTCAAATACAACTCTATTTTATAGGTATCAATCAGTTGAAAATGTCAATCTTCTAAGGCCCAACTTGAATTTCTCCATGAATATGGTTAGGAAACACCAAGTAGCAATGTCACATATGGGGATATTTTCTATCTTTGATGGTGGCTAGGTTTTCTTCACCCTTGTAAAGAGTTCTGTGAACTCTTCGCTTCCCTGTTCTCTTGTCATCTGTGCACTTCTTATCCTCCTTCATTCACTTAACAGTTGTGATGCATTTCAGTTGATAGAAACACTAAAAAAGCTTTCAGGCCTTCTTATTGTGCTTCTTTTCTACACTCTAAACATGGCTCATATGTTCTCCTAGTGCTTATATATATCAGTTTATCCTAGTAGCAATGTCATTTTCATGAATTCCAATTAGTTTCTACATCATATTCTCACCTGATTCATGGAAACAATTATACAAACATGTACAGAGAATATCTTAAACAATATCATTGTTTATCCAGAGGATTTTTTTTTTTCCCCTCTTTCCACAGATAAATCCATAAGATAGCTTGTTGATGTAACAAGAGTGACTTAAAAACCCACTAGGAGAATTGAATCCACCAGAAAGGACTTGATTTCTATATGACCTCAACATAGTAAACAATTCAAATCTTCATGCACAAAGACAATTTACAGCCTCACAAGTTCCTGTGGACCACAAGCTTTTGAGTCTTATGCATGATAACAGGAAGCTTTTGGCTGATGATGCTTGGATCACTATATGAAGCAGCATCAGTAGGATATCCTTTCTGCAAAAAAAAAAAAAAAAAAAACATTACAGGAATAAAATGCACGAGAATAGGAAAACAGTTTTTACATGTTACACAAGTCAACCATGCAACATTTAGAAATATATCTATGCAAGGCTCTAAATACCTACAGGAAAAAAAAAAAAAAGGCTGATATCTTTCTGAGAACAGGAAGACAAATAAAATTCAATATGAGCCGATTTAGATAGCCTATGTGGATGCATCTTGAGAGATCTATATCCAAAAACATAATGAATTTCAGTATAATACTGTGATATTATATCAATGCAATATATTTACATGTGCACCAGGCCACACACTTCCAAGTAGAACCAACTTATGTGGAAATTTTGTAGAAATACCCAATAGTGAAGAAATTACAAGATTCAAAGATCTGTAAAGAACAGAAACATGTATTTTAGACAGGAGCATGTCCTGTGCCTAAAGTTTCGCAGGAGCTGCTAGAGAGCTTATTCAGTTCATCCTCGAAATATTCTGTATCTGTCTTTTTTATCCAGATTTGCTTGCCTTTTCGCTCCTCACTCTTTTAGATGCATTTTTTGAAAGCTATTTGCGCACTACTGCTATTTTTATAACAAAAAACAGGTGATCATTCCCATGATGACACTCAGAAAAGAATCCATCTCTATCATGAAAGAGTAGAAACTTGGAAAATAAAGCTAATGAAATAGTCATTCTCATGAACACATACAAGCAAACATGTTCAAAGGCACACATCTAGCCATACACGTGCTCATTATTATGGTTGTGTGTGTGTGGGGAGAAGAGAGAGAGAGAGAGAGAGAGAGAGGTTACAGCAGCCAGAGCTTGAAAGGTGGCTTCTCTCCAGCAGCTTTCTTGAAGAATGACAGGATTTGCACTATCACTAAAAGCACAATGCATACGAGTATCCCTTAATCTCATTAACACTCCATCAACTCTAAGCTGTAACAGAAGGGGGTGAAAAAGAGAGATTGATTTGGTGTAACAATGTAAAAGGTGAAGAAAAATATGTCCCCTTTCAGGAGAAAAAAAATTGTTTAGAGCTTCTTTAAACTAAGCACTGATGCATGCACACACGCAGATGCATAGAAATAGAGCTGTTTTTACAGCAATGGATGAGAAAATCGAGTAAATAATGACAATTAACTCACCCAGAAGCGCAAAAGAAGAAACCAACAACTTGGCATGACTCTCTACAAAATTCAAAGAGGACACAAACAGTTCTTTAGCATCTGATTATCAGCAGAATATCATATCAGTGCTTGGAACAATTAGCAAGTATTTTAGCATTTACCACTTTTACAGTTAAAAGTGAAACCCCATTATCAGCCAGTTCATCTTCATACAAAACTACCTGTGGAAGTAAACAGATTATTTCATCAAGATACACCCACAAATGCCAGGAAGAGAAAATGAATATGGTTTAATGAATTTATGATCCTAGTGTAGCACAAGGGGTCAACCTCATCATAGAAAAGAATAGGTTCTTTTGATGCAAGTGCTACCACATCAATTTGCTCTTCACAGTCTTCCCAACAGGGACTGCAGCTAGCCTCCAAAATTTCCCCACTGTCTTTCTGATCACAAAACCAAGGATATGATCTCATATTGGCATGAGGAAGAGGATAGCCATTTTTTTTATATTTAACGAAAGCTTAATTACACTATATCTGAACCAACTTATGACTGCTATTCATCAGAGATCAATCTCAGCCATAAATAACATAATTAAAAAAAAAAAACCATCATTTCATAGCCTTTACAGTAAACCCAAACATCCTAAAAAAAGTTTAAATCAGGAACTATTTTAGAAGCTATCAACGTTTTGAAGGGAAAAAAATGACAGAATGAAGCATAAATGACGAAGAAAAGAAAAACAGAAAATTTAACATTAAAATAAAAAATGCAAACATAAAAATTCTCAATGAGGACATGAATCAATCCATCAAGTCCGCAAGTTGTGTTGAACATGGCTTCAACAAAATATTTTATTCCCCTCCAAACACAACACAACACAACAAAAAAGTTTTTTGAGTAAAAGAACAAACCTTCTCCATATCTAATCCAATTGTTTCAGAACCACAATAAGGCGTCGTGAATGTATAATCATAATCCAATATCACCTGTTGGAATGGTTTGCTGCAAATTAAATTCAAAAGTGTTAACATAAGCCAAAAACAATCTCTCTTAGCTAAACTCTCACACATTACTAAATCAAAAATTCAAACAATTCCACTGTCTATTACCGCGGTGCACTTCAGGATGCCGTACATTTGGATGAAATTAATTCCAAACAAAATGAAACAAATACATAAAATTACCTTCTAAATTTCCATTGTGCAGCAGCAGGAACTTCAACCGGCGGTAAAGCCTCTTTTTTCCATCCAGTCAAGGCATCAAATGCATTAAAATGAATTTTGACACCACTAATTACATGTTTAAGCACCAAACAACTTTCTCCAAAAACCATCTCCGGTAAATGAGAAGTTTCTAGCTTCTCTTCCCATCTGCAGCGTTCACAGCAAGCATCAAAGACTCAAAAATTAACAATTTGTAGTCAGGTGCTCATGAGAAACTTAAAATGATTGCAAATTTGAAACTAATTTAGAGAGAAAGAGATAGAGAGAGAGAGTACGTGATCACAGAGGAGGACTTGAGAATGGAGCCCTTGTAGGACACGATTTCCCAGCCTTGGATGCGTAGTCCATGGTGGCCGTCGGTTAAAATCTCGGCGCCAGCGGCTTTAAGGTCTTTGTCATCTACTTCCAACTCCATTGCCGTGATTTTTTTCGGTTGCGTTGCAGCTTTTCTGCTTTGCTTTGGCCTTCCTGGGTTTGAAGTTTTAGGCATTTCGGGTACGAGATTTGGCGGGTTCGGGTTGGGCCGAAAAAGAACCTCCAATTTGGTAATATTTTTCTAAAGAATAAATTAGGCAGTCCATCAATGATTACTTTTCTTTAACTTAATTTCTATAGTTACTTAGAATTCTTCTTCTTTTTTTAGCAATGATAAATTTAAATATATTAAGCAAAAACATTTAATAGTTGGACCCACAATTTTATTATTTTTATTTTTATCCTTCTTTTTTTAATTTATTTTCTAACTACAATCTAAAATGCCATTTTATGAAATCAGTCCTTAACCCAATGCTGAAGCATGTAAAAGAGATTCTTGATATATAAAACTATGCTAATATAATTTTAAATAATATAATTAGAAATAGGAAAAAATGTACAATGAATAATATCATAGACAGAGTAAAAATTGCATGAAATGTTGTTTTGTTTTTATTGTTAATTTAATAAAATTGATTTAGATAATAATAAAATAAAGAAATGAAATGACAGTAAAGGGTGTCATTAGCTGGATCCGAGACGCTAATAAGAAAACTAATCTACTTACTAATTCCACACTTATTCCACTGAACTTCGGGTTTGTCAATGGACAGGTTCATGGTCTTCAAACATTAGTTCGATCAGACTGGAAAAGGCGAAGCCCTTGTCTCAGTGATCTTCACCCAGGAATCAAGATGTTTTTTTAATCAGTAGGTAAGAATAACATCAGTTTTTGGCGTGGAACTGAAGACTTTAGTAGGCCGAACCAGCCATCGGTACGCGGCAGCTCTACTTAATTTTTTTAATATATATATATATATATAAAAATATCAAGAGAGTGAGATTTTTTTAATAATGCTATTAAATAAGCAAGTAAATTTTAAAATTTATTAATCTCTTCTAATACAAGTTTTTAATTAAATCATATAAAAAAACCTAATATGAATTAACTGATTTAATATATTAAAAGAAAATTCAAATGAACGAAAAATACATTGGCCAACTTATAAAAAACCAAAAAGAATTTTATTTTTTAAAATATTAAAAGAATAGCATATTAGATATCTCTTATTATACCCAACTGGGTTAATAAATAGTTGAGTTTAATAAAAAAATTAAAAATAATTTTTATTTAATTATATATTAAAAATTAAATGTTTACAATTATAACATCAAATTTATAATAGACATTTGAACAAGACTATGATAATTCTAAATAAAATAAAGAAAAATGTTATTTTACAATTAATTCTACATCAATGAATAATATATATATATATATTATTACTATAAACATTAAGTAAAAGGACCATATTGCCTATAAGATGAGTATCAAGCCCGTGAAATCCAGCTCTAAGAGTAATTTTTTTTGTTAAAAAAAAATTAAACCTGAGTTAAATATTATTTTGTATTTATATACATTATAGCAACTTAATTCGAATTAAAAAACACAGTAACCTCGATTAATTAAAAAATAGTAAACTTAACTTGTTTCTCGTCTAAAGTTAGTTTTGTTTAATACTTAGAAGGAAAAAAAATTATTTAATTATATGGATTATTTCATTTAAAAAACCATCAATCTTTACTTAATTAAAGAAGGTTTATTGAGAGTTTTTTCAAGAACAAAACCATCAATATACTATTAAAACACACAATAAACAAAGATTTATATGCAGTGTTTTTCCACCAGAGATTTGTAGAATTACATCGAGCCAAAGTATTTATTTGTTTAATTTTCTATATTTGGATTATTTCCGAAAGAATAATGCTATTTCTTGGGAAAAGAAAAACAAGACAAGGAAGTTATAAATCATTTGATCAGTAAAACCCACCAGTAACTACTGCATTGATCACCTGGCTGGATAGCTGCTTTTACATCTCCTCTTTTCACTCTTGCCAAAACGGGCATGCATTCTTCGACTTAGATCAGAGACAATAATCAAAATACCTTCCTTCATGTCCCCAGTTAAGGAAGTAAAAGACCACTGATTTTCTGTTAATTGCCAAACATGACTTTTCTAAGATGTTGTTTCTCTATGTTCTAGGTTGCATGCCAAATTCCATGCTTGAGGCAATGCAATATCGAACTAGAAGGAAATTGTGCATGAATTGGTGGCTAACACAGAACAAATTATAATCTCATTGAAAAAATGAAAAATAAAGGAATTGATGATGAGCTGGACTCGCTCAACATTTTTTTTTATTATTGTAAAATTCCTTGTGAATGGAGTTGAATTAAAATAAGGCAACTTACTAATAAAAGATAACAGCAGTGAACGAATCACCAATTACAGCACAACAGCGGCGTCATGGCGTCACCTTCATGGCAGAGTTAGCCTCGTTCGCAATAAAACCAGTATAGCATCTCCTAGCATCTTGTTCTTGCAGAAGGTAAATGGTCAGTTTGTCTACTAGGATCGTAGAATAAAATAGATTTCCCGACCAACAATTTGCACAAGAGCTTTGTGCAAATTGAAAGGAGACCTCGGCTTCCTCCATTCATGATTCAATAAAATATTTTTGAAGATCTACCTCACTATCTCCTGGATTTTGGGGTACTAGTTTTTTGTTTATTGCTCTTTCGGTTCTTCGATTCACTATGCCTCACATGCCCATCACAGCTACCCTTTCCTGAAGCACTTTCAGCTTTACTTGTGGCTTCAGGTGATGAATGGTTGAAGCTCCAACGAGCATTCATGAACCACTTGTTAACCTGCATGATACAACTTCTACATTAGGAAAACCTGAAACTATGTTCTCTTATCTTTCACCCAAATGAAAGTTAATTTTAAAAAGAATTAAACAATTTTCAAGTTGTATGACCTGCTCAAAAGTAATTCCTAGCTCTTCTGCCAAACTTGCCTTTGCAGCATGGTCAGGATACTGATTTTCCTTGAAGAAACTGTACAGTTTCTGCATACAAGAATGATCATCGCCTTAACCTTGTCATCCTTTGCGTGTATGTGTGTATCAGAAAGAGAAGGAGTTGGGGGGGGACCAAAAATGAAGTTGCAAGATCTATTATTGTTCCAAACAGAACACTGACAAGGGTATAACACCATGATATCAAAAAATTCTCGAAACCAGGAGCTGGCAAAGACTTGATTTCAACATTTTTCACATTGAAAATAAAAAATAATCTCCCCAGTCTCCATATCAATCTTTGATATTTTTCTTTCTTCAACAACTAAATACGCAGCTTTTGCAAAGCACTTGAAAAGTTTCTTATGCAATTGAATCATTTCTGAACCTTGCATGCACAAGTATAATTTGTTAAAGCAAACTTTGAAGCCTAAAAATAATGCCAACTCAACACAGACCGGCATACAATTGAAGGATTAAAGAATAATATGAAACACGGAGGACAAAGGAAAAATCATACTGCACATTTTCAATAATACCCAGCACCTTGATGAGAAGATGATACCGGATAATGGCATATCTTCAACTCACAAGAGGTTTTATGAATTATTAGTACTATTGAACATATTAAATAAATAGCTCACAAAAACATACCTGAGTTACAGCTTCTCCAAGTTTTTTATAAGCAGAGGGCCTAACTCTTTTAGTGCTAGAACCAGAGAGAGATTTGCCTCCATGTGTTTTTGCTGGGGAAACATTTGTATCTTGAAAGCTCGAGTTTTGGTGAGTTCTCCCAGAACTATGCTCATTTTTCTTTAATTCCTGATTCATCTTCCTGCTATTCATTCCATTCTCAGTAACAGAAGCATCTCCATTTGCTATCCCCATAGCAACATCTCCAGTGTTTTTCCTCCTCTTCCTTGGTGCAACAGTATCAGTGTAATCATCATCACTTGAAGTAGAAATGTTTCCATACGTTTCCTTCACAAATAGAGAACAGAAACAAGAAATCGAGCTATTGAGAGAAAAAATCATATGATTAAAAAGTTGCATCATATCAAAAATAAAATCTTAATATTTGAAACTAAGGTTATACCTCTATGGGGACAGAAGGTGGGCAGAATTTAATGTGAAATAATTCCGAGAAAGTTTTTGCCTGAGAAGCTTTATATTATTGTTTATGAAAAGAAAAGATTACTAAAGATTTTGATATATGTAGCGTAATCTATGATGTGGCACAAACTATTTTGTACACAAATGTGTGGGCACTACATACATTCATATGGAAGCATTACCATTATATTTGCTTCCAAGAGTCATCCATATATGGCATTAACATGTTACAAAGAATGGAAAATTCTGCTTTTATAATTATCGTAATTCCATGAGTATTATAGTGCATGACATCTATCAATAATTCCTTCCCTATATTTGATGCTCTTCTCTGAAAAGGAGCGGAACAGACACTAGTCAGGTTAAAAATAGTTTTATTTATATGGCAAGAATCACAATGTCTTCGCTTCTCAACAAGAAGCAGGCAAAACACCTATTTGAAACAAAAGACCAGGATTAACTCTAATTATATGATCATGCTTGAAATAACAGTGCATTAAGCAACAACTTAGAAAAACACCAAGACCACATAACAGGAATCCTGTTTCATATGCTATAAGATCAGAGGCACTCACATCATAGAGCTTCTTGTAGTCCAATCTTTCTATATTTCTTTTTCCAGAAAAAGGTGCAGACTTTTCTTGGTGAGTATCTGGTTCTAGCATGCATAAAAGCTTGCTGTTTGAAGAATGATTCTTCTTTCCACCAAATCTCGATCTTCGCCCATTAGAATCTTCATGAGGTTCGATAGGCATGTGGTATTCATCTCCTAAAGACAACCCATCACAATTAAGAGTGGCATCAAAATCCTCAGAGTCCGACGTAAAATCAGAACTGGAACTTTCCTGCTTCAGCTTCTCCTCGAGAACTGGAGCATCAGGATCATGGTCATCATCCTCTGAATCATCAGAAGGGAGCCTCAAGTACTGTTTATCAGCAGGTGGAGCCTCAAATTCATCAGATGCAGAACTGAAGTCAGATTCGTCAGAGCTTGATTCCTCCCGACTCTTCTCATCAATATCTGGACCATCAGGATCATAATCATTATCATCAGAATCATCAGAAGACAATCCAAAGTTGTAGTCGAGTTTTTGTCCAGATGCTACTGCAGCTGCCTCAGGGAAAACATTCTGTACATGGGATGGGAGTGCAATAAGGAAGAAACTCAAGTTTCTAAAAAACAAATGTTAAGGCTGGGGCCGCATAATTACCTCCCAGCTGTCACTGATAGATAAATTTGTTCCTTGAGAGTCATTAAGCAAGTCAATGCAGTCAACTTTGCAATCACATCCAGGGCATAACCAGCCCTCATCACCAGGAGGAACTATATGAAAAATGCAAAAAAGCAATCAGGAAAGTAGAAATCACCAAAGAGGAACCATTATTCAACTCAGTGCCATCAAACATGTGGATAGATCATTACTGTCTTCTCTTAACAATGGTGGTACCAAACAGAATTGATGAAACCCTCGGTCACAAGCACCATCACATAGTATAATATCATTATCAGCAGTCAAATCTTTGGATCCACATTTTGCACAGAATATCTGCCACAAATGGATTAAGTCTAAGTAATTACATTCCAAGAGATATTCAATGCTACAAAAACCATCCTAAACAGCAACAATTATGGATATAAGAAGTTTGTTAACAAGATAAGATGGCAATAAAAAATAATCCTACATCCTCACTGTCAATTTGTCCTTCAGAATCAAACAAAGATGCTGGGAACCTTCCTTCACCGCATAGTGAATCAATATGTTGAAATAAATCCCTTATTTTCACTTTGCGTCTGATGATTTCAGATGTGGCCCGTTGCAACTCCTTCTCAGGCTTTAACTTTTCTAGGCTGGCAAATTACATTTGTGGTCAAAGAAACAATTACAGATAAGCTCTCCAGTGGAGAACAGATCAATACACATATAATGTAAAGAAACAGCACGAGATTGCATCATTTTAAAGGGCAGGTCAAACTGGATTTCATTTATAAACAAAAAGGTTTTCTTCTATTTCTCATAATCTTACATATAAATTCAATTCCTTAGATCCCTCAAATTAGCCTCCTTGATGAAGATATTGATATATTTAGTCATGTACACCGTAATATAAGCAATGAAAATTTTTTGGAGAAAAAAACATTTGGCTGGAATGAGAAACCATAATATAAGCAATGAAAAATTTTTGAAGGAAAAAACATTTGGCTGGAATGAGAAACTGTGAGCCCACAGAGAAAGATGCACTAGAGAAGAGGGATATTACTTGGCAATAACACTAAGCGTTGAACTAGACCATATTTGTTTTTCGAAAAACAGTTTCTAGGAAACCACTTTGCAAACTTTCCTATGTTTGTTTATCATTAGGAAAGTTGGTCAATGAAAAACATTTTCCGGTCAACAAAAAACACTTTCCAGTCAACAGAAAACACTTTCCAGTCAACAGAAAACACTTTCCGGTCAACAAAAATATTTTTTAGTAAAAAAAAAATTAACTTGGTTTTTAGAAAAGTGTTTTCCTTTTTATCTGTGTTTGTTTTCCGAAAAGTGGTTTCCAGGAAAACACTTTCCAAACTTTCTTGTGTTTGTTTTTCAAAAAGTGATTTCTGGAAAATCACTTTCCAAACTTTTTTATGTTTATTTGCTGTTAGGAAAGTTGGTAAACGGAAAACACTTTCCAATCATAGAAAAATTTGACTTAATTTTTAGGAAAGTGTTTTCTTGAAAAATTTGGGAGGAAAACACTTTTCGGAAGTTATGAAAAATTTAGAAATGTCATTATTTGGTGATTATATCAAATTTGATCCTCAAACTTTTGATTGTTATACATATTTTGTTTTGAATATTTATTTTTCAATTTCATTTCTTAAAATTTAATTTTTATATTAACTTTGGTCCTTATTTTTATAATTGTTATTTGCTTTTCTCCTATTATTTTTTTATTGAAATTTTTTTCTATCGAATTTGGTCCTCATTCTTTTGATTGTTATTTATTTTACTTAAAATACTTTATGAAATGTTAATTATTATTATTTTAATTTCTTCATTTTTTTTTTTAGATTTCATCTTTATTATTTTGATTATTATTTATTTTATTTGAGATAATTTATGGAAAAAAAATTAATTTTATTATTATTCAACTTTTTAATTTGTAAGATTTATTCCTCATTATTTTAATAAACTTGAGAAAAATAAAATATTAATAAATTATTTTCCAGTTCATTTTTCATAACATAACCAAACATTGGAAAGTGTTTTCCAGTTCATTTTTCATAACACTACCAAACATCGGAAAATACTTTACTTTTCGGGAATTCATTTTTCCCGGAATTCACTTTCCAAAAAGAAATAACTTTCCTGCAAACAAACGGAATATCATCTTCAATTCCTTGTTTCAAAAAAATTAAATCAGCATCCTTTAAAAATCCCATTGCTCATTTATTAAGCACTTCTTGTTATGGAATCAATTAATAATGATGATCATCCAATTCAAAGGCCAAGCATCACATATATTATCCAATGTGAATAACTTTTGAACACCTTGCGAGTTTATATATAAAAAAAAATCCCTGATCTATTTTTTTGTTCTGAAATTGGCTTCGCAGATTAACTTATATTCAATTTCCAAAAACAATAAATCTAAGGGTAGATAGCCAGCACTTAAATTTGGATTTAACTTTCTATATTGTAAAATTTAGTACTAAAATCAAAACAAAAACATTACATGATGACAAAATTAACCGAAAACAAAACACAAGAAAAGGCTATAGAAAAGTGAATAGTACATACCTAAGTCCTTTCCAGCCTTCCCCAGAATAAGCAGTGATCAAGCTTTGCTCATAGCTCATCCGATTCAACAAGTACCTAAGACGTGCCCTGATTCTAGAATATTCATCAACCACTATACTTTTCCCTCTTCTCTTTTTCCTCCTTTTCCCTTTTTCCTCACCAGTGGAATTAACATTAGTTGAATTATTACTCGACTCGGGAGCTTTAGGTTTCTCTTGTGATTTTGACCGGAGAACTCTATCACTTTTTCTCGAAGAACTTATATATTTTTTCCCTGACAATTTTGAAGTTCTCTCAACACTGGGTACACCTTGACTGGTAATGCCAATCACAATTCTAGATAGTTTTTCCAAATGTTCACAATCAGGGTATTTGGACTCATTATCACGATTAGGTCTTATTTGTTCATTTGCAGGAATGCTGATGTCATCACCAGGAGGCATGCCTAGATGTTTGATAGGACAACTCGTGGTCACAAATTCAGTAAGCGGCTCCAAATTCTCAATAGCACTACCACTGGATAATCCAGTGCCAGTTTCCATTGATTCATTTTCTGCGAGTTCAGACCCGGGCCTCTGTCTTTCTTCCAATGGTTTACAACAAGCTCTATCAGAAGGAAACTCACGTGTCTGTCCAGATGTAGTTTGTTGAGAGTATGAACCTTCATCAATCAGGTCACTATTGCTTGCCTCTACAAGTGACAGTCCTACATCTTCAGCACGAGAATCATTGGCTAGATCTTCAAGTGATGCTTGTGAGGTTTCATTTGCAATGCAGCTTGACAATTCTGTGTTGCTATTCCTAGGTTCATCCAGTAGAATACTAGAATCAATTGCTTTTGATGATTCACTACGCACACAAGCAGTATTCACACTTGTAGCACTTGGCTCGAGTTTCTGATCCATAGCGGTTGATATAGGTCTTGGACTATTATCAAACGGGGCACTCCTTGCATTGTCAGGAGGTGGGTCCAAATCAATAAGCAAACTTTTTGTTAAATCGTCAGTAGATGGTTGCACAACTTCACCAGAACAAGATTGGAGAACTGCAGCACTGCTATCTCCAGCTTCAGTTTGTATGATTTCACACTCAAGCTTATGTCTCTCTTCTGGATATCCACCAAACTTGTATTCAGCACTGGGTTCATGCGTATTTTCCAGTGTAGTTTGTGCAGGGCATGAATAACCTTTAGTATGAGAAACTTTTGATGGAGAAACACCCATGTGCTCAGCCTTGGACATAGGCTTTAAGTAAAATATATCAGCTCTCTAGAATTCAAAATCCAACTTTGTATTTGAAGGGTCTTCCCTCAAAACTACTGTGAAAAGAACAACTCCAAGTCACTACAAATAGCATGGATATTGTTCTCCTATCTTTTTTCCATACACTTGCAGCATACATTAAACATCAGCAAATTTCTTTGAGGGAGAGAGGGGATCAGATCTCAAAAAAATAGTCTATATAAACAAGCATGGACAAAGCAAGGCAGTGAGCTATATATGACTTGACAAATAAGGAATAATATTTACACCAGATTTTTACTTCGTCTTCACATGAGTAGATTCAAGCAAATCTTCTTAAGAACTCAAATCTGTCATCGTCCCTTCAGTTGCACTAATTGTTCACTAATAGACCGCTATTAAGCGAGTTCACCACTATAAGAAAGAAATGGTTATCTGGAAGCTTTGAACTCTCTCCCTCGCATCGAATGGCAACATATGCATTTCCGCGTAAACGACATGAGTCAGTAAAAGAAAACTTAGCAGTGCACTTGCAGCACTTTGCATCAAACACGAGCATCTTTTTTCTTTTTTCTAATTATTAAAGTTGTGAAAACCTAGCCAGCATCAATTAACAGGATAAGTGATAAATTGTTGAATATAATAAATTCTAGCCTCCATGATCCAAAACCTCTTCTCTCATTCCCTGGCAATCATTTAGCGCTAAGCTGATATGACCTTAAAAACATATTCCCTGCTCTCTCTCTCTTTTTCTTTTTAATGCATAATTTACTTGCCATAAACTAAATTACATGTAGCTAACTTAAGCATTAGATTGCAGGGCTCCACTTTATATATATATAAAAAATTCTAATTCTTCTTCTCTTTCTCTTTCTCTTTGTTTTTTTATGAGAGAGAGAGAGAGAGAAATCTATCAAAGAGCTTCTTCTTCACTCGGGCGACATTTCTACGCAACATTCCTTTTAAAGCTCAAACAAAACAAAAGCATGGAACACCAAAACAGGTTTTATCTTCTCTCTAAACTCAACTTTTATCGGAGATTTTAGTTCATCTTCTCCAGTTTCCTAGAGAAAGGGCGAATAAAAAGGGGATATATAGAAAAACGAAACTGATATAACTTTAGTTTAGAGAACTGACCTTAGCATTTTATTTTTGCTGCATATAGTAGCAGTTTCTGCACAGTAGTTTTGATTAGGAAAGAGCGAGGGAGAATTTGTGACGAGCGAAGAAGAAGAAGAAGAAAGCGGTTGATTGTGGTGGACGTGGTGGTGGAGAGTAAAGGAAGCCTCTAAATTAGGGCCACCGTCGCTAAAAAAAAGAGGGCTTTCCGTTCCTGCTATTGTGCGCTTTCGGTGATATCTGTTTTGTGTTTCCCGGTGTTCTCTTTTATATGCTGGGCCTTCTTTTTTCATATTTGGACTCTTTTACAGAAAGGCCAACTGTGGGCCGATCTGCATTTCTGTATTGTGCCATAAGCAGATAAAAGTAACATGGCAATTTTTACTCTGCTACGAGTCTGCGCCTGTTCGACAGCCTGCATGTGTGGGCTCACGCCTCTGTCAGTAAACATTGCCTCAAAATTTGGATTCCAGCCTTTAATTGGATATCGTGAATGCAGCATCTCCAGTTTGTCAGAATCTCCGTTTAAATTCTCTGTATGCGGATTCTATATGTGCACTTGCATAGAAATTGATTCCAGCCTCTAACTGCATAATATTGGATTCCAATTCCCTTTTTTCTATGCCATATGGGTTGTTTTTTAACCCTATAAGAAGATGAAAGGAAGCTCAACCTTGAACCTCGTACCAGTTGGGCTACCACCCAATCGGTTTTTATCGTTGGGTTTTAGCCGAAGAGTTTTTTTTGTTTGGGTTTCTAGTTGGGATCTATGGTGTTTGAGGGTTCTGATAGGACTTCTCCACTCTCACCAGTTGTAGCAAAGGTGCTAAAGATAAATTAGCAAAGTTTGGAACTAAAAGTAGGAAGCAGCTATTTGGGTTTTGTATCTCCCCACCGTCTGGATTGAACTTGCTTCTGTGAACAAAAATATAGCTGGCACTCTCTTTGAGTCTTTCTTTTTCTTTTTCTTTTTCTTTTTCTTTTTTTTTCTTGCTCTTTCTTTTGCCCCCAGAAAAAAATATCCACCCTCAAATATTAATTCATTTGAAAATTAAGTGAAAAAATTAAAGCACACCAGTCTTGATGCCTTAATAGTTCTGAATGGGGGTCACATGACTTGCATGGGCACGCATGTATTATATGAGACTGGCTTATTGGCCGTGTTATGTGTTATGCCTAAGAACGAAGCAAGTTTTTTGTTCAAAGACCAAAAAACATTTAGGCATCGTTAACGTGTCTTTTTAAAAAATATATATTTCAACTATTAATTTAAAATCATTTGCACATTGAATTTTTTTTAATATAAAGATAGAAACATATTAGATATATTTAGGTCAATTTAGGTTTATATATAAGACTTGTAGAGATAATCTTAAAGAAAATAAATTAAAAACCAAAATCTTCAATTAATTCAATATTGAATGATAAAATTAATAAAAAATTAAAAAAAATTAAAAAAAACATGTTTTTAGATCAATCAACTAATCTCGTAATGCAAGTCATGCATGCTATCAAATTCAATAAAAAAATTTATCCCATAAATTAATTTTCATTAGATATATTTATATGACAATAAAGCACATGAGAATTTTTTGTATGAAATATTATATAAAAAAATCATGACATGTGTGTTGGGACTAAGATAACAAAAGCAAATTATTGAAAACAAATGGTCAAATTATTTTTTATGTTAAATAAAAAAATAAATCATCAATAACAAAATAATAAAATTGCATTATTTTTCTTTTAAATTAAGAGATAAAAATTGCATTAAGGAAATAGATCAAATATTATGACTTAATTTGTCGAATTCATGATCCCTTATATACATTTTACTAGATTTAATATTTTCTTTTCATTAATTTATAGTTAACCTAAATATAATAATAATAAAAAAAACCTAACACCCTAAGCTTATAAAAGGAAAAGCACCTGCATATAGGCTTTTCATCCCATGATTTAGTGTGAATTATACTTTGCTTTTATAGTTTGAAAGATAATATTTTACCTCCTACAATTTATAATTTGGAGAATACTTTACATCTTTTTAAAACATTTAATAAAATTTGTTTAAATATTTTTAAGATTCCAATTATTTCTTAAAAAATAACTATAAAGACCCTAAAACAAAAATATAATAAAAATTACCACTCCAACTCCCCACACTTTTATTGACAACAACAAGCATCATATTTCCATAACTAACAGCCACTCTTTCATTTCCATTAATTACTATAAAAAAATTATAATCATTCTCTAACCTTTTCAATCTTTTTTATCAACAAATTTTAGTCATTCCCAAAACTTTTCCAACTACATTCACAAATAATTCTCAAACTTTTTCAATTACCATGTAACAACATTAACAATTTCATATATTTTCAACTTTATTTCCTATAAAAAATTTATATTTTTTTGTGAATTTTTTTTTTATATTGAGAATTTTATCAAAATTTTAGCAGATTCTCCCTTATACTAGGAGATTTTAAATTATCAATAAAATACATGTAACATTTCAATATACTCATCACACATACAACTCAATCTTTCTTACTCACTATTTCTCAACATATATCATCACAATCATTACAATTCATTTTAATATCACATCATGCATTTAATTATAATATTGAAGATTCAATTCAAATATTATATGACATTATTAGTCTAAGTAATGACAAAAAGGCATAATATATCATTATTACTACAATAAATAAGTAAGAATTATGATTACATCATTTAAGGAAAATTGATATTGAGTTACATAAAAGATAATTATTACAATCCTTTATAAAATTAACAAAAGATCCCTAGATAATAGATATGTAATATATTGTTACAATACTTAAATGGTCCATTGTCTATTATTAATAAAAGATCCTTATATCCATTACCAAACTTTATTCTCGTTATCAAGATCTAATTTCTTCTACTTGTTTGTTGAGCATCAATCTCATCACCATGATCCCATTTCATTACCCCTTGCAAGCATCAATCTTATCAATAAAAAAGTATTTTCTTTCTTTATATATACTTTTCAAATTAAATATATAAAATAGCATAACATATCAAAAATATTATAACAACAATCTAAAAAAATGCTAAAGTGATAGACACCTATCTGCAATCAAAAATTTCAGAGTATCTCTTTATTGTTGCATAGCTTCTAGAACCTCTCTTGTATCAATAAGCATATCAAAATTTCTTATTATATTCATTTTCGTAAATTGTCATTTCTAAACATTTATCTAACAATTTAAACTAACAAATTTCAGGTGATTCATCATAATCAACTCTTAACATTGTTTTGTATTTTAATCATAATTGTAATTATAAAAATTTATTTTATGCATGGTTTATTTTTTTAGAAAGATAAAACATATTTATGAAATTTTGACAAGAACACTAAACTCAGTTCTGCCTTCTAGACACCTAAAATCACAAATTACACTAGCATATAGAAACTTCCTTATAAATCTTGGTTTACACCTTCTTTTTTTTATTTGTATTTCATATTTGGAGTTTTATAACTCCAATTTAAATTAGGCCAGATGAGTTTAAAAACTAATAAACATACCTATAATTTTTATGAAGAAACTTATTTCAAATTTTATCATCTTCAAGTCTCGTTTTCAGCAAAACATCAAGGGATAAGGTTTTTTTTTGTTTCTAGATTTAACAAATAACTAAATTTTTTATGCAACTTTCATCATTTATAACAATCATAACCACTTAATTCATTTTATATCATTCTCAATATGATTCTTTCACTCACTAACCTAATTAAATCAATCCTTTATAATAATAACACCCTTTATTAAACCTTTATTCAATCATCACATATCCCAATTAGCATCATGTAACCATCAAAGCATACATTTCAACGTCTAATCTCACAAACTTATTTTTTCATAATACTCTAGTAACTTAATCATTAAGATATATAAAAATTTAGAACAACTTAATTAAATAAGTTTGTTACCTCCAACAACTAAGAAATCAAACTAGAATTTCTAAGAAAACCAAATTCATTTCACATTTTATCTTTTACAACAAGCATTTCAATTGAAATTCAAACTATAATTTATTTTTTTCAAAAATCATGTCCCTACATAGAAATACATTAATTCATAACAATTTCACTCAATAACATGCAACTATACATTAAGAACCTAAATCCCTTTTTAGTCAATTGCTTGGGTTTTTAAGGACCCTATTTTTTTTCCTTCATCAATTCCATTAAGTTTAACACCCAACACAACCTAATCTAACTCAATTTGATCAATTTATAGTTAATTTTATTTTTTCTAAATTTTTCTATAAAAATTAACCTAAAATCCATGATTTCTACTGCAAATATGATTTAAATTGCATGAAATTGCTAGAATAGGTCTAAAACTTCTTATCATATATTATTCTAGTCTTCAAATGGCAATCAGTCAAAATTCCTTCCTACTGTATAAATAATGTAGCCTTTCCTTTTGGTTTTCTTCTCTTTTCTCTCTTGATTATACATTTAAGATGCAGTGTGAAACAATTTTCCTCAATCTCCTCTCAAATCGTTGATTTTCAATGGTTTTCTTTTCTGAAATTTTGGTGGAAATTAAGGTTATTTTCTCTTCCCCTTTCTTTGCCAACTCTAAGGAGAGAAAAAAAAAAGCCTTTTTATTATCTTTTCCATGTCCATTTACCTTCCACTTAATACTAATTGTCCTTTAGGTTTTTAATTAATTTTTTCTTTTCATTTATCAAGTGTCTTGTCACTTTTATTTTATTTTCAATACATCATCCCTATTTTTTATATTAAAAATTCCTTAAATATTAATTTAATCTATTTTATATCAAGTTAATTTTATTACTTTTTTTTTAGCCTCAAATCTACACACTATCACGAGCAATTTGTAAACATTTCCTTTTTAATTTCAACCATTTCTCCTAATGTTTTCAACCATTGAGATTAAACAACTTATCAAAATCATTTAGAGTGACACAATCTAACATTTTACTTAAGTCATTTCTCTCAATATTTTTAGCGATAACAATCAACCAACTCATTAACATCATTTACAGCCAATAAACCCCAACCATTTCACTTAATATTTTCAAATGTGTTGATCTAACATATACTTTGAAAGATTATAAAAGCATTTAAAATTAATAAAACATGTCTTTTGACATATAAAAGCATGCATAATCATTTAAAATTAACATATAAATATTTGATGTTTTAAGATTTTTTTAAATTCATCATTTAATATTATTGTTTTAGAAATTATGTTTTATATTTTTCGTTCTTTCTGTTAGATTTTTTTTCTAAAGGTAAGGGACTTGTAATTAAATATTTGATGCTTCAAATTAGATTACAATATTCATTATTTGTTATTTATTATTGAATTATAATATTCAATATAAATTCTCTCATTCCTTTCCAAAGTATTCAAAGTGTGACATCATTAATTCTCATAATTACCAATAATTCTTCTAGCAATTCAACTAATACCATTACTCTCATAACCCCTCTTAATTACACATCAATCTAGCAAGCAATATGATTGCTAATAATCTAGTAACCCTTCATGATTACCGATAGTTCTAGCAATCCAATTGATTGTTATTAATTCAATAACTCCTCACAATTACCTATAAATCTAGAAATTCCTCTTATTATCAATGTTTTAGTAACACTTCACAGTCACTGTCAAGAGGTTGCATCGCAACTTTATATATCGACGACAAAGGCTTTTGTTATACCTCCTGATGAGATGTAGTGTGTTGAGAAGAGTTTTTAGATTTAATTCTAAATGTATAATTAATGTTCAAGAGTCACTACCTAGTATTACTGTCATTAAGAATCTATAGTCTACGAGAATTTAGGCAATAGATTAGTTATATAAGGATAAAACATATCATCCTCAATGCACCCTCCTTAAGGGAAGCTGTATTATAATTTGATTTTTTTTTCTAAGTTTGGTTTCTACTTATTGGTCTTTTTTATGGATCAACGTAGATACTTCTCCATAAAAAAGTCTCAACCTTATTGAGTAAAATCATAATCATTATAAAGTTTGAATTTAATCATCGCATTAATTTATATCTTGTATAAATAATACCTAAAAGTATACCTTATTGGGTAATTTTACACCTAACAAATATTAAAGTCTATATTTGGATAAAAAAATAGATTGAAAAAATGTTTTTATTATTTTGGTGAAATCCTAATGGTTGATCATAAATCGGTTATGATATCCTTTTTTTATTTTTAAAATGTTAGAAAGATGCAATATTTTAATGAAAATATGCTTGAAAATTTTTTAGGATTTAACCATATGCATGAAAACAAAATGTTTTTTTAAGGGAAATTAATTTAAAAGTTTTTGAGATTTTTTTTAAATATTTTGAATTTGTTTTTGAAATTTTTTATAGAAAATCAACTATTTTAATATTGGATTTGTATTTTACAATGTAAATATACAACATGATATTATGCAAAATTGAAAAAAAAACATTTGAGAAAATAATTTTTTTTTTAAATTTTTAGGATATTTTTGTTTTTTAAAATATTATAATATATATTATTAGAAATAAATAAATAAATAAATATGTGTTGGGCCGGCCCAGCTAACTAGTCCAAGCTCCGCCATAGAAAAGGACAAACCAATCTCGGCCCAACATATTTTTTTTTTAGAGGTTGGGTCAGACTTAGCCTAGACATTAAATCTGGGTCAGAACTATTCCAACCTAAAATAGAAATTTAATTATTTTGGTTGTTAAATGCAAAATGAATTATGTATGCAGTAACCGTAATAAAGATTATAAGGAAGGTTGATACAGGGCAGGGATGGAGGACCATCTGAGGTGATGAAGGTCTATGGTCAAGCTGGTGCAATGGATGGTGTCTTTGCTGGCGGTTGCAACGGTGAATGCCAATGGCAAAGAGAGAAGAGGGAAAAAAAAGTTTCAAAGAGGAAAGAAAGAGCAACAATGGCTCTTGGTAGGCGGCTAGTAATTGTGTTGGCTTTCTATAGTGGAGTTAGTGGCTGAAAAGCTGATGATGATTATGTTGGTGGTTGGGGCAGCGAAAAAAAGGAGAGAGAGAGGGAGAGAAAAAGTGAAGAAATAAGTGGCAGGAAAGGAAAAATTCGAGGGATGAAGGTTGGTTTTTTGCCTAATTTAGACTTGATTTTCTCTCTAACCAGGCCATGAAATCCACCCCTACTTATAGGGAGTGGAAGAGGATAATCTTGACTTCATAGAAAAAAAATTACAACCCTTAATTTGATTGGTAAACATCCCAACTATTAGTTCAAAATAGGAACCATGAACTGTCCAATATGACAATTCAAAGTTGCCTGAGTTGGCTACTTTAAACTTGTGTCAGCTTCATTTTAATGAAAACATGCCTGACTTGACCATACTCGAGGATAGATAGATGTGAGGTGACTATTTTGGTTCATATGTTGTCAATTTTAGTGGACATACAAAGCCGTAACTGCATATGAAACAACCACTTGGGCAGTATTTTCGGGCAAAATCCAAGATGATAATGAACAATAACCACCCAATGCATCCTCTAGTCTTTTTAAAAAGAGAATTAAAACGACATTGTTTTAGGCTGAATTAGGGATTTTCTACTGATCTTCAATTTAGTCCTTCAACGTACATTGTTGTGCAATTATACTTCTAATAAACCTAAACTTTTTATTAAATGCAACTAAGCCCCTGATGAACTTCAAATTGAACCTCGAAGTTACACGCCTATTGCGATTTAGTTCCTCATCTTGGATTTATATAATTTAACCCTTAATTAGTCATTAAACTTTTAATTTCTTCAATTTCATGCCTAATTTTTATCAATTAAGACCCTATAGTTTAGTGCCTTTTGCGCTTTGGTCCTTAACTATGAATTTTGTTAATGTAACTCCTAATTGACCCTAAAACTTCAATTTTCTTTTAATTTAGCCTCTTATTTCAATTAATTAACTTGATAAAAAATAAATTTTATCTTTGAAAATTTTAATCTTCTCAATTAAGCTCAAATGGGGCTCTCAAACTTAATTTTTCACCAATTAAGCCCCTAATGAAATAAAATTGACTTATTTAAAGTATAACTAAGGTCTTGCACTTAATTAAATTTGGACCTAAAATAATTTTTAAGCATAATTAAAATTCAATTTGGCTTATGATTAAAGTAAATTGACCTATTAAAAAAATTTAATAATGTTATTTGAATTAAGTTTTATGCAAATTTATTAATAATTATTTCATTTGACCTTAAATTTATATTTATATTTATTTTTTAGCATAATATGGTACAATTAGACCTTGGATTTCCTTCAAAATTGCAATTACATTCCCCAATATGCCTTCTCCATATTGTCAGCCTTTATTTTATTATTTTATATTTAGTTTTAGAAAGAAAAGTGAATTTTGAGGAATAACTAAGAATTGGGTTATGATAATAATTTTAGCAATCAATTTGATAGTAATTAATTCAATAACCCCTCTTGGTTGCTAATAATTCCAATAATTCATCTGATAGCCGATTAACACAACCTAAAAATTAATGTCTTCTTTAAAGTGTTGCAATGTCAAAATAATAAATAACATGGTAAGATTGGTGTCGAATCATAGGAAAGTTAACTATATAGATTACAAATAATAATAATAATAATAAGTTAAAAAAGACTTTAAAATATAAGATTAATGTGAGGATTAAACAATAATAAAAGCAAATGTCCAAGTTAAATGATCCATTGAAGATATTTCAAATAAGTATAATATAAAATCTTTTAATACTCAACTGGAAACCATACACAAATAAGATTCTAATTAGATGATTTGTTATTAATAACTCATTGTAAATTATTAACATAATCATATTAGTTATCTTATTTAAGTAACACCAATACTTTTAAATATTGTTAGGAATTCATGATGCTAACTTATGTTAATAACAAATCAAATTTCTTTCATAGCACATGTGTCAATTATACTATATAATTGACTATGAAGTATCAAGTATATATCATACTAAAAGTTATACAACACAAATCTAGATTAACCATTTAACAAGTAAAGTATTATCAATTAATAAAATAAAAATGATAAGATATGTTAATAGCAAACTTTCTTGCATGTAAACATTAAAATCCATATTGAGTTTACATTATACATATCCTAACACCATTAGTGAGACATTTTCACCTTGATATATTAAGCTTACCTAAATATTATGAAGAAGAAAAACATAAATAAATAAGATAAGAATATAATTATACAAGAATAGTAAAGGAAATGAAAAGCATGATAAGATATTAATGAAACTATAACATGAAATAAAATTAGAACATTAAAACTATAAAGAAAAAGAGCAAGTAAAGAAATGATCTTAATCTGAAACCCAAGATGTCTAAATATATGGCAAGTGTCTTCTTTTGTAGGCTAAAATTTAGAATTGTCGATTTGATGACTAATTATTAAGTAGGTAGCCACTTCTTCACTTTTTGACAACCCCTATCATTTTATTTGAACAAAAAAATCATTGCTAATATCATAATTTAAACAGATAATCCGCATGAAAGTTCTGGACATTTGTCTTAGCTTTCCAACAAAAAACAAAGAGCTTATTTGGACTTCTAGAATTTGAGATATGAGCTTAACATTGAATAATATTTTAGTTGTACAGTAGATTCAGATTTCTTTTTTGATAATAAGATTTAGACTTTCAAATGGCAGAACTGAGTCTTGGACTCTTTATAAATATTTTAGGCCTATGTCTTTGTTTTCTATCCATATAAACCAAACTGAAATATGAGATCTACCAGTTAAATATGATCCAATGACTGAATGGTGTTCCAGTTTGAATTAAATCAGCATCTCTTTTCTAAATTTAGTCATTTCTTTGTTATTTTATTATAATAGTTAAACAAATCAATTAATTTTTTGAATTGAAAACATACCTATATTTGAAATGAGCATTTACCATATATTAAAGATATTTTATATTATCAGACTTGAAATGCTTAAGTTAGGAAATTTAACAATATTTTAAGTCCAATATGATAATATAAAACTTTGATAAAAATACATTTTTAAGTGCTAATTACACCTCCCAACCAACTTATTACTAGTCTCTAGTAATTAAAGATTTAAGGTAGAAAAACAATGTACAAAATCTAAAAAATAAAGCATTCATCATTCAACTTTCATGAATCTATCCAAATAAATAAACTCTCATTAAATTTACATATTTGCTTCATACTTCTTAATTAAGATATTAATAAATATTTTTTTTTGCTCAATATATCAACATATAATTATGGAGCTTTACTTGAAAGAAAATAAAATTTTTATTTTAATGTTTAAAGTTAACTTCCTTAGGTTAAGATTATTATTATTATTATTACTATTATTATTATTATTATTATTATTATTATTATTACTATTATTATATATAGACTAACTTAAAACATAATGCATCTTTAACCCATGTAACGAGTTTTAGACTAATGACTCCCAAATTAATTAGTCTTAAGGTATTAGATGTTGAGACACCTCTACGAACATAATAACTCATGTTATGGATACTAAAATATAGATAATATAATATTTGATTCCCTTAAACTTTCTCCTCAACCTATGTAGCAAGTATTAGGCCAACAAGTCTTAAATTAGTTTATTTTAGGGTATTAGTGTTAACACACCCCTTTGAACTTAATTGCTCAAGTTAAGGAGGCTATAAAAACCAAACTTATCTATATTTTTATTTATTTATTTTATTATATTTATTAGCATTTTTTTAACTTATATCTTATCTTTTTTCCTTAGTTATTACCTTTAACAAAAGAATATAAATAATGTAATAATCTAATGTGCAACTCATAATTATATGTTAAAATATGTGTGTGAAAATAAAGATTTATGAATACTTATTAAATGAGAATATGAGCAGAATCAAGTGATAACAATGTAAGAGTTTATAAATCTAAATATTTCATGAAGTGTTATGATAGACCTTGTTATGGTTGTAAATAACCATTGAAAAATATTTACTAAGATACATCTCAAAAGTTAATAAAATTTCTCCTTACTTTGTTATCCTAACAATAACAATTGTCAAATGGTTTTAATAACACCAAAAAGTTAGGTTTTTTTAAACTAACGACTACTACCCTCTTTCCCTAACAAAAATGAAACATTGTCTTCCTTGTTCTAAAGTAGAAAGGTAGAGTATATAAGATATCACTTGAAGCAACGACTATTGACAAACCTTAAATACACTTAAACAAATATAAGAGATAATAAAACAAAAAAATATAATGCTATTAATAAAACCAAAAGGCATGAGTTTTTACAAACTAAGGTTCAAATCCAATATCAGCTTTTTACGGTTTTCCTTGTTTGACCAGTCTATTTAACTCATGGAGGAATCGATTACAAGGATAAAATATTGTAATTGTTTAATTAGTTGTTTAATAATAACAACAGAGATTGTGATTTGTCGTGCTGAAGATGTTAAAAAATTTTGTTCCATGGCATGATTATCAAGAGACAATAATTTATCATAAAAACTATTAATATTGAGCAAACTTATAAATTTCTAGTGAATGTTCAATTGGGCCAAAGAGAAAATATAAAATATCTCTTTTAATATGCGCAAACCACTTAGTAAGGTAATGAAGGCTTTAACATGATTAAACATTGCATTTATTCGTTTAGACATTATAGAGACCTGTAGTTCCTCTCTAACAATTTTTTTTTATGATGTCTATTTTGGCTAAAGTTTTTGGAATTATACTCAAAACTTAACTACCTCCTAAAAACACCATTGTTGACACATTCCCCATTAACCCAAGGTTGTCTCCAACATACACTAAATAAATCTTTCTCTCAGCTAGTACCCAACCAAGATGATTTGCTGATTCTAATTTTTTTTCTTTTTCAGGACTAGATCCACTAGAAACATAAAAATTTCTTATTTAATGACTTAAAGAACCTGTTATTTCCACACACTTCTATATCTATTAAATGTATAGGTTGAGTATAAATGAAGGGAAGGAAGAGAAGATTTTATAGATGAGAATTTAAAAATACAATCATACCACCTTTATATAGGCTAACTAGAGTCTCACACTTCTTTTTTTTGTTTTTTCCAAAACATGTGTATGTATAGGCTAAAATTTAGAACTATTCATTTGATAACTAATTATTAAATAGGTGGTCTCTTGACTTGGTGACAATCCTTATCTTTTTATCTGAACAAAATAACATTGTTAACATTAGAATTTAAACAGATGATTCCATAAAAGTTCTAGGCATTTGTCTTAGCTTTCCAATAAAAAAATAATGAGCTCATTTAGACTTCTAGAACTCGAGATATAGGCTCAACTTTGAACAGTGTTTGGGCTGCAGGACAGATTCAAACTTCTCTTTTGATGCTAACATTTGGACTCTTCATGAATGTTTTAGGTCTATGTCTTAGCTTTCTACCCATATAAACCAAACTAAAATCCAAGATTTATAACTTCAAATATGACCCAGTAACTGAATAATGTTCTAGTTTAAATTAAATTAACATTTCTTTTCTAACCTTGGCACTTTCTTTGTCGTTTCACTTTCAATAATTAATCAATCAATCCTTTGAATTATAAAATATATCTGCATTTAAAATTATCATTTACTATAAATTAAAGATATTTTATATTATTAGACTTGTTATTATAAAACATGCTTAAGTTAAAAAATTTAATAATATTTTAAGTGCAATATGATAATATAAAACTTTGACAAAAATACACTTTTAAGTACTAATCACCAATACTTTGATAACACCTTACAGTTACCGATAAATCTAGCAACTCCTATGTTCCATTATTCTAGTAACTCCTTGCAAATGCTAATAAATCTAGCAATTCCTCTAACTATAAATAATTTGTTAACACCTCATGGTTATCTATAAATACGTTACTATTTTTATCCTCTTGGTTTGTTTGTTTTTTTGTGTGTGTGAGTGACATACACATCTAATAATCGTAAAATTTAAAAATGCAATTATAAACATAAATTCCAAAATTTAAATAAGGTGAAAAACACATATCTCAAGCTCGCAACGATTCAACTCTTTTTACTCAAGATCTTATCCTAACAACCTCTCCTGTAATAAGAGAATTCCAACTCATTATAAACTTCTTCTTAGACTTAATATGCTAACTTTCAAGGAAAGAAAAACTATTTAATAAAATTATTGCATTAAATAGTCCAATAACTTGTAAACCATATCAAAGATCCCATTTCATTATGAATCAACATATACTAATTTATTCTAAATTTGGTAAATTTTAAAACATTACTAATATATTTACATTAATATAATAAACATGATTTCACCATATTCATTTAACTTTGCCCTGGTTAGTTTGTTATTCATTGAAAAACAACTCATTTACCTATTTAACTTCTCATTTTTTTTCTTTTCTTTTCTTTTTCCTTTGAGTAACCTTTATTTTTTTAATAGTAATTTCACGTTCTAGTATGTTTGAGAATGTGGTAGCGGTTGCTTTTTAAAGTGTTTTTTATTTTAAAACACATCAATAAAATATTTTTAACATCAATCTATCAAAATGATTTAAAAATATTAAAATAATCTAAAAACATAAAAAAATGTTAATTTAAAACAAAAAAAAATTAATTTTTTGTAAAAAAAACTTTTAAAATTTATTATCAAACACACTAACATCATCACATTATATAAGCTATTTCTTTTTCTAATAGAATTTCATCTTTTACTACAATTCACTCACAATTTCCTCACATACAAGTTTATATCGAATGTTTTCTATTTTTACCTACCATGATTAGCTCCACCATCTTTCAGTAACCATAATTTCTTCCTCAATGTTTTTAGAATTACACTACCATGATTAGCTCCACCATCTTTGAATGACCATAATTTCTTCTTCCATGTTCTTAGAATTACACGTGTATATATTCAAGACATACTAATTTAATTCACCCTTAAATTTCTTCTTTTATAATCCACTATACATATACACCATAAGACACAAGCATGAGTTTTGTCAAATTTTGTTATAATTTCTTTGGTATCAAAACTATATACAAACCAATAATTCCAATTCAAACTCATTTAAAAAAAGAAAAAGAAAAAAGAAACTCAATTCTTCCATAAAACACCCCAAAGACAACTTCAGAAATTTAACTCAATTTATCTACTTTTCATAAGTTTCCTTAGAATTCTATATAAAGTTCTCTCTTCTGCCAGCCAAGCCTCCAAGCCCCCTCTGTGCACACACATACACATCACAATTTAATTAATTCTCTTTATGTCTCACTTTTCAACCTTTTATTTTTCTAGGTAAATGTTTATTTGTTCAAAACGTCTTTTTACAACAAATTCATTTTAGTAAAACCCTTTCACTATAATTTTGTTTAATTTCTCCCATGAATAATTATTCCCACGTGGTAAATATTTATTTCTGTCATTTAACTTTTTGTTTCCCTCCTTAAATTTATTACTTTATTCCAGGGGTTTACATAATCTATGTCTAATGGATTTTTTTTCTTTTAATCTCAACCATTAAGATAAATTGAATTTGTTAAAAATAAATTTTTTTTAAAAAAAAAGAAAAAATTATTATAGACTCAAGAACTAAATCATAAATTTAACTAGTTAATCATATAGATTTAATTTTTTTACTTATTAATTGATCTATTTTTTATTGCATCCTTTATGAAAAATCATACTTTATAATTAGATTTATTTTCTATAAACTTCTTTAGATCTCATAACTTGAATTATGAGTTTAACTAACACTCGAGTTAGTTTTGGTGTTTTTTTTATTTTTTTAATTTTATTATTCAATATTAAAATTACTCGAAATTAAATTTTACAATTTATTTTAATTTTTTTAGAAGGTTATTATAATCTTATCATTCAGATATAGATTTAATAGGTTAACTCAAGCCAATCAAATATATTATCATTTTAATATTTTTAAAATATATCTTAATAAATTATTGTATTAATATTTTTTAAAAAATATTTAATATGTGTTATCTTTTGATTTCATGATTTTAATTAATCTTTAAAAATAATATGGCTCGAAAAATATGGTAATAATCATACTAATACTAAACATGCGAACCCATAATCCGTGATTCATCTCAAAAACTTTATGCCAAAAAGGAAATCTGAGGAGTAAAACCCCACTTCTAGAACTTTTGTGGTCGAACTTTTCAGTCTATCACGAATATGATTTTGAAAAAACAAAAAGAAAAATTATTCATGTTTATCGTTTGATGAATTGACTACCATGCTTGCTAATTACAATGCCCCTACTTTTGCAATGAACAAGACAGCGTACCAACTATCTAGGTGATGGTTAAGTAGTAAGGACTTGGGATTAAAGGGTTTGCTCTCTCTGTGGTCTTAGGTTTGAATCCTTGGTTGCTCATATGATGGCCACTGGAGGCTTACATGGTCGTTAACTTCAGGGCTCGTAGGATTAGTCATGGTGCGTGAAAGCTGGCCCGGACACCCACGTTAATAAAAAAAAAAACAAGACAGCGTACCAACCTTGAAAACACTCCATGGCCTCAAAAGAAGATTCCAAAAGGAGACATGCTCTTAAAAACATTTGAAAACCAATAGTTAGAAAGCAATCTAGGGTCGTGTGTTTGATGAGTTCAGGTCATGTTTAAATATTAAAAAATGTTCAAAATTGATCTAGATATCTATAATAATAATAATAAATAAAAAAAGAAAATACCCTTTAAATTTGAGTCAAATTTGAGTGTGGTATGAGAGAAAGGCAACAATATCGATTTACACTACTTGCTTGATATGATTAAGGGGCCTTAAATCTTAGATTTATTGATTCTCTGAGCTTTCATCCACCCGTTCCATGGCAAATCTATTGGCAGACAGTCTTGATAATTCACTGAAAAGGCAAGGAAAGAAAAGTTGAATATAAAGTGAAAGTTTAATAATGCAGTGTTTCTCTAAAAGTATATCCCCGTTAAAAAAATATTTTTATAAATTTTTAATTTTTATATTAATATATTAAAACCATTAAAAAAATAAGTACTTTTTTATATATAAAAAAAGTGTTGAAATGAAAAAACAAACGTATCCAATACATGATGGTAACTTGGATAATTTTATTGATAAAAATATTATATTATAATATGGTTTGATTTCTTGAATTTCATCGTAATATCCCCTGTAATATTGTTAATATATATCAATAGAAGTTGGCTTTTTTAATAATAAAAAATTTGATCAATAAATATCACTATAATATATTAATAAAAGAATTATATTGTTATTTTTTATTTTTTTAATAATGATGGACAGAACAGGTGTCCAGTTAAAGCCTGCCTCGTGAATTTTAAGAGCTGCCTTTAGTGCCGTTGAGCATCTATCCAGTTATCCTAAAGCAGACAAAAAAATGAAGTGGATATCATAAAACTTTGCATCTTGACCAGGCTATAATGTGCAGCTGCTGTCGAGAAGCAGGGTTTTCATTAAAAGTAAAGTAGATAGATATCCTCTTCTAAAAGTTTAATACAGTAGCGTAAATAGAAAATTAAGAAAATCTTAATAATACAAAACATAAATCGAAATAAAATTATATATAATTCCTAATTTCCTAAAAATCGGCTGTCTCGTTGAATAAAGCTAACGAAATCCTAAAAGTATATTCACAATTAAATAAAAATTATAATAAAAATAATTAAACATACTTTTATTTTTCTTTTTTTATTACTTCCTCAAAACCAAATTCTCTCAATAATTAGTGGTTATTTTTATTTTTTCATACAATCTTATAAAAAATTAATGATTATTTTTCACAATTCTTTTTTATTATTCAAAAATTGTAATTCTTCATTTATCAAGAAATTTTAATATACTAGAGGTTTTGATGATTGATAATTAATCAATCTAACATATATAGTTTTCAAAAAATTTATAGCAATGATATTGAAATTGAGTGAAATAACACTAATTGCTTTTCTTTTCTTTTCTTTTCTTTTTTTTTTAAAAAAAAAATCAATACTATGATAGATTAACATTTAATAGAAAAACACGAACACGCATGATATTAAATATTACAAAATGTGTATTAATTAATTTTGATTTCTTCCACCTAGATTTTCTAAATTAATTAAAATATTAAAACAGATTTTCTAAAGTTAATTGCCACATTCATCAGTAATTATGCTGGTACAGAATATAACAAATATACTAAAACAGTAGGACGACTATAACGATGATTTTACTAGAGCAAAATTAATATTTTACCCTTTATTCAAATAACTTGTGGCTTGTTTAGGAGGGTATTAAGGTCCTTTTGTTTTATATGAATAGTAAAAACACCAAAACAAAAACTTACATGGGTATTAAAGTTTTTATATTTTCTGTTATGGTTAAATTATTAAAATGCCTTTTAAATCAATAAAATCAAAGCTTCTGGTCAAGACATATTTATGTTTTTTAAGTTATTTATTTATTTTTGTTTTTCAAGGACATTACGGTATTTTATCATAATAAAATAATATCAAATTTTAAAAAGTTCTTGCTGCGTGCGTTGCACATGTCGGCACCTATATACTTCGAATGACATGTACATTATCTCCCATTGGTTATAACTATGTATTTACTGTGTAGCTAAATGTATTGTCGCATTCTTTTTTAACTTATACAACGCGTGTTATTAATAGTTGGGTGGTTTGTCACCTTTAAATTTTCTTTTCAAATTCTTCTTCCTTCTTTTCTTTTTTATTCACTCCTAAAAATCACAAATTAGTCTCTCTCTTTTTTTTTTGTGTATTTGAGATTTAGTAATTATTTTTTTGATTTTTTGATTTCTTATTTTTTTCATTAACTCTTTAATAAGAGCTTTATTTCCTTTTAATTTAGTTTTTTAATTCTAATTTGTAATAAATTATACATTTCAATTTGGACCTTATTTTCTTAATTTCTAATTTCTTTAGTCTACCCTTTGATGCAAGTTTATTTTTTCCTCAATGTCACATTTCAATCTAAATTTATTTATTGTTTTCAGTTTGATCTTTTATTTTTATTATTTTTTTGTTTGAGTTTTTTTCTTCAATTTAACCTTATAATAATAAAAAATTAGTTTCCCTCTAATTTTCCATTTATTTTGATTTTCACCTCATTCTTCTAATTATCATTTTTTATATTAGATTCTTTTTAGTAGTTAATTCTTTTTTCCTTGATATATTTTTTAAAATTTGTTGACCCTATCAATTTTTTTAACCCAATTTCGTGCTCCTAATGTTTTTTCTCCAAGGTATCATGAATTCTTTTTTAAAAAAATATCCAATTAATATCATTGTCTTTTTTTATTATCTAGTTAAAATAAAACCAACTTATTAATCTCAATCAATACTATAACTCGAATGATTAATATCTCTTATTTCTTTAAAATGTGTTTTATTATAGCAATATACACTATTTATTATGGATTGCTATAATAAAATTACTTATTTATCCTTAAATGAGAAAAAAATTAGGCCTTAAGGCTAGGATTTTGTTGTTTTTTTTACTGGGGCATTGGTCATTGAAAGATTGGGAGTGTAAGTTTCTTTTTTAAAAAAAATAATAAAAATATTATTTTATCTCTAAAGTCAACAAAATTTAAAATTATTAACCAAGACCTTTCTTGACTTTTCACGAGTTTCTTAATAGTAAAAATATTTTTTTGCCTCTAAAATCAAAAAATTATTTGGCTACTAGATAAGGGTTTTTTTCGGTTTTCTAAATGTCCATGTACAATATAAGTACGACTTTAACCTTAGATTAGACAAAATAAAAAGTAACTTTGCATTTAAGGTTATTTTTATAATTTTTTCACAAGTATTTGTGTAATTAATAGGGTCATGATAAGGTTTTTTAATATTTTTTTATATTTACTTTTAATTATTTAAATCAAAAAATTATTGGTGAGTATTGATAATGCGTCAACAAGTGGATGGTGTTTATAGCATTTAGACAACACATGTGACACTATCTAGTGCTCAAACTTGGCCTTTCGCTGTCTCTTTGGATATGTCCTCTTCCACATGAGATGACACATGTTAGTTTATGGTGGTTGAATTTTCACAAGTGATTTTTTGTTTTTCCCCCTTGTTTTTTTGTCTCGTGTCAAATAAAGTACATATTTATTCTTTTTGTTTTTTATTTTTTAATTTTAATTCTTATTCTTTTAATTTCTTATTCTATTTATAGTATCGGTTATCATTCTTTTAATTTTTTTATTTTATTCTATTCTTATTCCTTTAAAAGAAGTTCTTTTTTTTTAATTTAATCTTTCAATTACAATTTATCATTTTTTTAAAATTTCAATCCCCATTCTTTTAATTTTTTATTATGTTTTTATTTTTTTATAGAAGTTTTTTTCTTTTTTTTCAACTTCATCCTTCAATTATAATTTCTCAAATGTTTTGCTGTTCATTTCAGTTCGTATTTTTCTATTTGTAATTTTTTTTATTTACCTTTTTGTTGAAGTTTTTTTTCTTTCAATTTCATCATTCAATCAATTTTTTTTCAATTTAACTCTTATTTTTTTGATTTTTTTTATTTTATTAAAGTTATTTTTCAATTCAATTCAACCCTCACACTGAAAATTTTTATTTGACTCTTAATTAGTGCTTTATTTTTTCAACTTTAATTTTTTAGATCTTTTTGTGTAATTAATTTTTTTCTAGTTTTATCTTTCAACTTTTGTTTTGTTAGGGATTCGACTTTGTGCAATATTATTGTTTTGTGTTAGTATTTTTTTTAAAAAAGCATTGGTTTTATGATTATCTTTAATTTTTTTCCCAATAATTTTATCACGGTCTCATAATTTAGATTATGAGTTTTACTTGTTATTTTTTAATATAAGTTTTTTTAGAATTATTTTGTTTGTGTTTGTGTTTTATTTTTCAAGTTATTATTTCTCAAAATAAAAAACATATTTATTTTTAAATAATATTATTGATGTGTTTGGTCTTGCATGATAATTTTTTAAGAGCATGATTTTATTTAATTAGTTTTATTTATGATTATTTTTTTTATCACATCTTTGTAGATTTATCTTTTATTGATTTAAATAAATAAATTAAGTAAACACAATTAGATGTACATTGATCTCTTATTTTTATCAATTCTTTTTTGGTTATTGTTAGCTATTATTTATTTATTTATATAAATAATTATTAATTTATTTAATTAGATGATTGCAAAGACTTTTTAATTTAAACTTTAAAATTTTTATGTGAGAAAATAAATTGAAGCAGCCTATATATTTGTAAAACAAATTAACAACCCACGGGTTAAATATGTAGTATGATTCTATTATTATGATTAATTAATAATACTCGTCCAGCGCCCGAATCTATACGGATGAAATGGTGATACTGTAACTTCTTGCTGTAATATTTCAGACCTTAACTTTTTATCCTTTCATTTCACTTTTCCTGGAAGACCCACAGAACACGGGACAAATTATCCAGAAGAGGGCCATAAATATATTATGGTCATTGCTCTTTTGCTCTAATAGTCTTCTATGGAATCCGTTCCTGTCGGCATTAGCTGAATCGATCATCGGCATGTTTTCGCCCGCACGAAAATGATGTGAACATGTCAAAACACGACAAAAAAAAAAAAAACTACATGGTCCATCGCATCTGAAAGAAACATTTCATGCACCAGACAAACATCTCAGTCAAGGTCAGATCATTTCCACAGGTTACCTGAACCACAACACAAAACCTGACCCTGAAACATCCTAATCAAGCTACTCTTTAACCTTTTGTCACAGAAGCTACTCCTCACTCAAATGCAAAAAAAAAAAAAAANACACACACACACACACACACATTAAGAATTAATCTGACATTAATAAGTACTCTAATATTATTATTCTACACACCAATGGAGACTTAACTTTGGTCGGTGCCCAAAGAAATCACCTTCTTCTTTCCGGTGTCCAGTATGGCAAAGCTGGGCTGAAATGCTTGGATACCACCCTTGAATCAAGCAACTCCATGATTGGAGTAAAATTGACGCACCTTGGAACCTTGTACTGATTGATGGATGCCCCTCTTGAAATTGCATAATCCATCAGCTCCTCAAATGTACCATTTTTTACCACACGTATCTCGAGTGGTCCAATTGAGTAATCTGCAACTCGGCCTTGTCGATACACTGAGTTCAAACATTCTTCCATAGCCAGGCAACATTGGTTTAGTACTTCGTCACTAGGAGAGTTGGCTGAGTCCTTGACCAATAATTCCCAGTAAATCACATAGTGTCCAGGAATTGTCTTTGTATCAGCATAGCTAGTGTATTCAACAACACTTGTGTTGAATTCACGTAGAAGTTGTGATGCGTTCTCAACTGCCTTTTGTAACTCGGCTTCATCTGTTTTATCCGAGTCAATACTGAGCAATACATTCTTCCTCCTTACGAAATGAAATTGAGGGGCTGAGTTGTGGAACCCGGTAACTCGAAGGATGTCACCAACTTGGTACCTGTATAAACCGGCATAGGTTGTGATAACAAGCTCGTATTCCTTACCCAACTCAACATCAGCAAGGTCAACAAGTTTTGGAGTTGAATCATGAGTGAACCCAGCAGGATCGTGAGGTAAAAACTCGAAGTAAGCCATATTTGGCATGATTGTGTAACAAACTTCTGATGGCTTGCACATTGGATTCAGGTTTAGCCCAAAGTAACATTCTGATGAGGCATACATAGTGCACGCCAAAGGTAAACCACCACTATAGTAGTCGAGGGTAGGGATATATTGGGCCATGGCTCCAGTGACAATCACATCAAGATATTTGGTGTTAGGCCAAATTCTTGTGATGATCCCTTCCCAGTTTTCCGTACTACACTCCATTCTGACAAAATCTGCAAGCTTTGGGTTTGGCTTCAGAATCTTTACCATACAATCTTTGACGGAAGGGTCATTTATTTCCTTGTTTAGCATTCCTGACTCGATATCATCAGCGAGTTCCCGCCAATGAAGTTGGAGAAACCTTATGGCACGGAGAAGGCCGGAAGCAAAGACTGCACCGACCCTAAGCACTTGTTCACGTTCTAGAAGGCCACAGAGCATTTGCGTATACATGCTCTGGAATGAATCTGCACAAAGAATGGCCTCATTTGGGCTGGTGTACACATTGTAAGGATCGTATGGACGTGTTTTGAAGTGATCGCTCTTGTAATAGCTCGTAAGCACCGGACGAGCCAAGAGACCTCCTGGGGTTCTTGTTTCAGATTTCACGAACAAGAAGTATAAGCCTTTGCCTTTGTCTAAGCCAGGCACGTAACTGTTGCATAAAAAGTGCAATTTTATAAGTAAGACTCGCACATGCATGTGAGCTGGAATTAAATGAAGCCCGCATAATTAACTTGAACGCGTTTATTGGGAATTTTTTTAGGAACTTACAGGTTCATTACTGGCATGAGTAAACCATACAGTAATTGGCGACGATCCAGCTCTTCTTTAATTGTTGGCATGAGCTTTCTTTCGCCAGCAGATGTCCCAGAACTATAAAATTTCAAGAAGACAAAAACTTAGGCCAATAATCACAGTGAACTTTTTAAAAACCCGAACAGGCCAAATCAAGGAAACTTTATAGTATTATGCTTGTATAAAACTCACCTAGTAAGGAATTCTGAGATGGGGTGAGTTGATAAGATGGAAGAGCGATCACCATTAGCAATTCGTTGGATTTCAGGCTGAAGATCCTCGTATCTGATCATGGGTATTTTAGACTTAAAAGTCTCACGGTCAGTTGCACCATCAAGGTTGAACCGTTTTAAGAACTCGACCTCAGCGTTTTGGGTCAGGATTTTAGCCAAAACATCCTCTTGAACTGAGTCAGTATTTTTAGTCATTTCCTCAATGAATTGAAGAGCTTTAGCATCTTTCTCACACGCTGGAGGACCCAAAGGTGATGAAAGAGCATTATCAACAGCCATGTAGAAAAAAGGAAAGATTTTTGAAGAAGTGAAAAGATTTGTCTTTTAAGATAGGGATGGGGTGTGCTGCAGTAGATTTAAGAATTGGGAGTTGAGGGGTAGGGAGGGAGGGAGGGTTTGTTGGGCTTTATGTATGGGAAGCAAGTCAGTCAGCACTGGCATTACGTGAAAGAAAACGGTATGCCACGTCATGAGCCATGTAAGAGTGGGACCTACAGGTGCAGAGAGAGCTTGGAAGGAAGCTGACGGGTCTGTGTGGGACGGGAAATTTGGACGCAAACAAACACTTGTGCCTTGACAATATGTAGGGGTAATAGGAGACAAAGAGGGCCCTACAACTAATAGACATGGCTAGAAATAAGGCAGGCATGTGGGGTTAGGTGACCGCCATGTCAGCGAAGAGTTGTGAGGCAAAATGGTTTACGCGTCACCCACCACGCGGCTGCTTTGGGGGCATAGATGCGGGTCATCGATGGTGACGCATTGCCGGCGTGAGAGACAGTTTAACTGTTATATAAGCCTTGCCACATGAGACATGCTCTAATTATTTTTATTCAGTCCGCGGTCTTCTGACCACGAACCGTACATGTTACTATATGTTTTGTTTAAGGTTATTCTCTAATTATTTTTTATTTATTATGAGATTCCGAGTTGTTAATCTATTCACAAGAGTGTTATATATATATATAATTTACATTTAGATTTTTAGCTAGGCAAGTAATTCAAATTAAAATTTGTAAATAATTTTTTTATAAATATTTATATATCAAATTAATGAATAATAATATTTAATTTTTTTAATAATAAAACATGCTAAATATAAAAAAAATTCAAGAAAAGTTTAGAATTCATGTAATTTTAAATCTACAAGCATGCAATGAAACTTTTATTTTTAATAAGAATGAATGTTTTATTTTTAAAACTTTATTAATACTTGTGAAATTAAGATATTTACATTGTGAATCTTAAGATTTCAATAACATCATATTAATTTAAATTTATTTTTAATTAATATTTTTCTGAATTAAATAGCATATAACTCGAATATTTTTTTAACAAAATGAATTTAAATTTTAAACTTAAAAGGAAAATCAATTAAAAAAAGATTGTTACATTAGATGTTCAATTAAAAAAATAGTAAGCGGCGTATACCTCCTGTGGCTCTGCTGCTTATATGGTAGACAAGACATCCTAATTTTAATTTTGTGTGACTAACAACATGCTCTTTTTATTAATTCAGCTTGAACGGAAGAGTAACCCAAAAAAAAAAAAAAAACCCTCAATTACGGTACCATGTTGAGCTAGCAATACATGAGTTCTTAGTGTTTGAAGCATATTTATTAATCCAAGTACGGCAGACAAGGAGTTCTTTGGGGCATAGCAAAGATTTAATTAGGAATAGAAAACCATATTGTAATACAACAGGGGCAGCCACGTGTGTCTTATTTCCTCTTAACCTCCTTGGCTTCTTGTCTGAATTTTTTGTTTTCTAACACGGTGACGTGGAAAAAATTAAAAAGAAAAAGAAGCTACACACATGTTGTTTAATTTGATAAATCTTAAATTATTATATTCTTCTTTACACTCCACTTGCGGATGCTCTAAAGGAATTGTACTATTTTACTTTACTTTAAACTACTCTAATTAGTTCTAGCCTTGTTGATTTATATATGGCAATTGTAATTGATAAATCTTACGTGTTGTAGGTTGAAGTTCAAGAACATTGTAGCACTGGGATCATGTTAATTGAGGATTTTATTTTCCCGATATTAGAAAATGACATGGAGATTTCAATTATAACTTGGACGTACATATCAATGCCTGCATATCAGTTGGTCATCACATGCACTTCTGTTTTTGTGCTCAAATTGTGATTCTAATTTTATTTTATTTTATTTTAGTGTTTTTAAAGTTTTTTTTACATGCAAATATTAAAATTAAATTTTAAAAAATTAAAAAAAAATAAATTATTTTTATATATTTTAAAATAAAAACTATTTTAAAAAACAACGAATACAAAAAATTATTCCTAGCTCACGAAGAAAAAGTTGCATTGCACATGGCCTCTCTCTCTATATATATATATATATGTGTGTGTGTGTTAATAGTGACCAATCGCCTAAATTAAAATTAATAGGTGTAAATATTGCTGTGTATCATTTAATAGAGGATAAGCAAGGATAATTTTTTATTTTTTTTAAATTTAGCAAGAAGGATTTGAAATATGACTTTTTTAACGTGTTGATTTAGAATTTAGCTGATTTAAAACTAGAATCAGGTTGAATTAAAAAAATAAAATAAAAACTTAATATGACCTAGTAATTCAGTTGTTTCAGTAATATTCAGTTAAAAATATTATTGCAACTTGTTATTTTTTTATTAAAAAAATATTTTTTTTATTAAAAAAATAATTTAAATAATTTAGCTATAATTAAAATTTAGATCGGATGAAGTTTAAAAAGTTATGATTAGAGCCCCAGGAAGGATTGGATTTTTTTATTTATGTTTTTTTATCCTTCAAATATGGATAGATTTAAATTATATTCGATCCTCTCGGTTAGCTAAATAACTTACAAATGTGAAAGAGATAATATTTAATGATTCTTCTCTCTCCCTGTCTGTACACAGATTTATCCATTAGTCTTAAAATATTCATCCTATCTCTTATCCATTCTACCTGATAAAACATACCCTAACACCACTTTCATGATTTTGAAGTGGGTAATTGAAAAACTCAACTTCTCACCCAGCTTGTACTGGACAGGCAAGAACACAACTTGCATAATTGTCATTTAATATATATAATTAAAAAGAGTTGCGTCAATTTATAAGGACACCTGCTACGACTGGACGTAGCATCTGACAACCATCCCAGGATGTAAAATATTAAGAAAATATGAATCTGATATATAATAACACCGCCAAAGCTGCATCATACCGGTAGTTAATTTCATATATATATATAAATGATTCCTCTGTGGCGAGGTCACCGGATGCCAATTAATTCTTAATTCATGTCTCACTGAATTGTAATTATTTTTTTTCAACTTTGAAATATATATGCTTACGCTGGAATGACTTGTATTGCGCGTAACAAACTCTCCTTTTCTTAGATAATCTTAATTAAATCCTCCACTTGGTGTAACACGACACGAAATTATGGAATAATGCTCCACAAAAGATATACAACGTTAAAATATACAAATCTATAATGCTCCACAAAAGATATACAACGTTAAAATATACAAATCTAAGAAGAAAAGGCCGGGTGTTCCATTTTTAAATGCAACTGGATGAGAATGGACTCGAAAGATTAGGATTGGACGAACAAGTTTGTTCCATGAGAATACTCGGAGCAACAATTTAAACATGAAATTACTAAAAAAAGAAGGAAATTCCCTGATATTGGTACAAATAAACTTGTTATATATATATATCATGCATATGCAATCAATAATTATCTAAAAACAGTAGAGTTTGTTTCTTGTCAAGTCACCTCCAAAACGAATTTTCCCACTCCATCAACCTACGTATTTATCTGTAATTAATTGTTTGTGAAATTCATGGTAACGTGTGCCGACTGCGACGACCTAAGTTTCTTTCGTTGTTATTATTTTTCTTTGTCTGACTACGACCCGATTTCTTGCTGGTTTTGAAGAGTTCATTTGTCAATGGTCAAACGGAGACCGAAGAGTTTGGATGGGAAGGGGGAGCATAGTCTGTATCGTTCCTTGTTCGCTGCTTAGGTTTTTGTGGAAAATTTCGCTTCAGGGACCTTGACTTCTAACAATAATCCAAAGCAATGAGGGGCATGTAAATGTTTTTTATTTATTATTATTATTACTATTATTTTGTTTGCCTCCCCGCCCTCTGCATGTCTTCAAGGTCTACTGATAAATTTACAGGGACTTGCATTGCGTAAAGCTCGCGTCATTTTCCTAAACTATTGATCAGTACTGTTGTCACCACATAAATTTCATATCACTGTAAAATAAAATACTTATAATTATCTGATTAGAGAGACGGCCATTCATTTTAAATGTGGTCACACATGATGCCTTATTCATCTTTATACTTACATATTTATTCAAAGTAAATCTATAAAATAAACGCTAATGATTACACCTGAAATAATATAAAAATTTCTCACATAAAGATACAACTAAATACATAACTGATTGATTAAAATGCCACGTAATGATAAAATGATAATAATAATATATTTGATCCAACTAAAAACATATATTTTTTTATTAAAATATTTCATTTCTTTACCATAGTGTTGATCATATTTGACCCAACTTACTTATATGATTTTTATAAAATCTTGTTACTTGATATTTATGAAAAATTAACAATGATAATAGTTTTTTCCTCTTTAAGTAATCTTGAATATGTATATATTAAAATATATAGTACGTATTTTAAAAACATTACATGCATTTAATAAATATTTATTTGATTAAGTAATTAAGTGTGCCACGTACAACTTGAGGTAATGAATTTATAAAACAGAATATATTTAAATATATAAAAAAACACATTGTATATTATCAAAATTAAACACCGAAATAATACTGCAACAAATTTTTGCACGCATAGAAAATTCCGAAATGGCTTCAGTACGGTCTTCAGTGGCGGAGCCACTATGAGGATTAAGGAGGCAACCGCCTCCTTAATCCTTTTTTTTTAATATTTTTTATAATAAAATTTTAATATAATAATTTAACAATTTTTTTTTAAATTATTGTTCCTACCATATTTTCTTCTGCAATTTTTTTAAGTTCTAAATTATTAATTAGTTAAATAACTTTTTATACTTTATACTTCATGTTTTAAGTGAGTTTTCTTTATTTTTTTCTATTTTTTATTGTTTAATTTGAGTTTTATTCCTTAATAATATAATAATTTGTAGATTTGTTTACTTAATATGTGCATGTATAATATTATATGCATATATAAATATGAATTGAAATGAGTATTAATGAATTAATATTTATTTTGTTATGAATTTTATATAAAAGATAATGATGATCAATATACTAGTGATTAAAAATAAAGTAATGAATAACTAAAAAAATTAGAGATATAATAAAAAAAATTAAAAAATATATATTAATATTTATATTTAATCCACTTGTGTAAAACAATAAATTAACAAATAATTGTTGCCAATAATTTCACTAGTTCTTAGAAGATTTAGAAAGAGATAAATGAAAGTTTTATTATATATATCGAGAAAGAATATTTTTAATGAAATCATTATTAAATATTTTAAAATTAAAAACTCAAAAAAATAATTATAATATAATTTTTTATTTTAAAAATATTTTTAAATTAATTTTACTTAACATGAGTTAATATATTTATTTCACATTAATTTTTTTATATATAACACATATCTATATAATATATAATATCAAATATTTATATTTGTTCTCTCGTTTAAAATTTTCTAGTTCTGGCATCGACGGTATTAACAACTTTAAGTAGCAAAGAACTTTGAAACATGATTAAGATAAATGCTTCACGTAGATTGTTTTTAGAGTAAAAGAAACAAGAGCGCACCCAAAAAAAAAAAAAAACTGTTGCTAGCTTGATTAATAGATATATTTAAATCTTCCACTATAGTGGTGGTCTATTTTGAAACATGTGAAACATGTGATGCTTTTTTGTCAAATATTTTATTTATAGGTTCATTTTTATATAAAAAAAAATCGAGGATAAGACCACACAATAACACAATCTATATGTTTGCTGATTTGACGTTAAATTAATGACTCGTATATATAATTATATAATACAATTATAAATAACAAATTTTATTTTAGTGGACGATCATCTTCATCGGCATAAATAAATGGAAATCCTTACCAGGTTTCGTCTGAAAGAAAATAAACATTTTTTGTGTAAAAAATAATAAATACCTCCAAGATTCAACATGATACACATATATTTGAACAAGTCTTTACTATATTTCTACATTTTTAATTATATCTAATACATCTTTATATAGTTCTGATTCTTTAATATATTTTTTTGTCAATTTTTTAATTAAAATTGGTATAACTATTTTTCTTTTAAAAATATTCTTGAGTTAATATAAGAACATGTTAAAAAGATTTTGTAAAATTGCTGAGTTTTTTAAGAAATAAAAAGTTTAAGAACTACTCAACCATTTTTTTTAAGAAAAAATTGATTTAAAAAAAATAAAATTATATTAATTTGAATGGAAGAATTTAAAAGAGGGATATATTAAAGAATCTAATACAGTACAAGAGCATAATAGACACAATTAATAAAAGTATAAAAGAATATTAAGGATTCGATCAAATTATATAAAAATAAATTGAGTTATTTAATCTCTCTCTGTATATGCACACAGGAAATCATGAAAAGAGATATATATGTTGGGGAAATTATGTGGAGCGAAATCATACCAAGATGCCTTTGGAAACACTTAGACAGCAAAAGATGGATACGTGACTTTTAAGACAAGACCTTGGAAAGGAAAAGATAAAAAAGATGATCGAGGAATTAAACATAACGATGGACAAACAAAATCACATCCGCTTTCATGCCATCGCTGAGCCAATAGATAGTAAGTTCGGTCTATGTCCTGCCTTTTCTCTGCCACTTCGACTTTTTAATCTCTCTTTCAAGAAACTCTCTAAAACGTGGAGCTAATTCGGAAGGGTGGCGGAAAGTGGAAACCGACCTTCAATTTGCCTCACGTTTTTCAGTCAAAACCCCATGCCTTGCTAGTACACGGTAGATACAAGGCGCGGCGGCCTCGTCTAACATGTGTGTTGGTTAAAGCAAGATACAGAGATTTTGCACGTCAAGGTGGATCAGAGGGGACAACTTGCACCCCGTGGAATCAGATTCGAAGCTTATTCGGTAGTTTGATAGTTTTTGATATTATAATTTGAAAAAAATTATTTTATAAAAAATATATTTTATTAAAATTAGTTTGATATTTATATATATTTGGTTAAAAGTATAATTAAAATTGAGGTTAATTAAAAAGTAATTTAATATATTTAGTTAAAAATATTTTTCAAATTAAAGTTATAAAATAATTTAAAATATATATATATATTAATATTGATGGTTTTAATTTAAATATTATAGATTTAACTATTGCTATTATTATATCATGAAATAAATAATACTTTTTATAAAATATTTTTTAGTATTTTATTAAACTATCTATAATTTTATCACGTATAAAATACATCCAGCAAGAACTACAATTTTCTTGATTTCTTAAACGCGCAACAACATCAGATAAAATATAATCAGAAATAAAATTGGAATTGCGATCAAATTTTATAAATACTACATCATCAAGTGATTTTCGTCTAATTTATGTAATGTCATTAAATAATGTTAAACACTAGTTTTTTCAATAAAAAACAATTAAAAAATAAAAAATATTTTTTTTATTGGGCTTTGGACCGGACCCGATCTGGCTGGAATAGTGGAGCATGTTCCACGATTCAGTAAATAGTGTAGCATTTTATCCGTGCAAGAAGCAATAAGGAACTATTTTCCTTTCCCCTGTATTTCAAAGGCAAATAATCGTGGGATCTATGAATAGTAAACTCTCTCTTTTTTTTTTTATTAACGTGGGTGTCCGGGCCAGCTTTCGCGCACCATGACTAATCCCACGGGCCCTGAAGTTAACGACCATGTAAGCCTCCAGTGGCCATCATATGAGCAACCAAGGACTCGAACCTGAGACCACAGAGGGAGCAAACCCCTTGATCCCAAGTCCTTACCACTTGGCCACCACCTAGATGGTTAGTAAACTCTCTTTTTAATTACCAAAGATGTTGTATCTGTGTTTTAAGCAAAACACAGACGTAACCTTCTAAACAAACGCTACCTTAAAGATGGTTCCTAACTCCTATTTGCTAATTCATGTTATACAAAACTAACAAGACCTGTTACATGCACACATGGTGCCTTATATAGCTTATGATTTTCAAAAAAATTCAAGTAATTTGAAGTGAAACTTATATTTTGAATAGTCAGTTATTTTTTATTTATAAGAATTTAATTTATTTATCTTAATCAAAGTAGTCGGTGATTGGTGCCTAACACTTACAAAAAAAATTTCTTTGATGAATTTAGAAATTCTTAAATGTTTAAGTATATTTTTTTAAAAAGAAAAATAATGATATTTTAGTGATAGATTCTAAAAATAAATATGTAGTTGAAAATGAAAATTAAACCCCTTCCTTTTTTTAGGGATCTAATTAGTCCTTATAACCAATCATTCTTACTCTTTGAAGGAGGGGAGGACTAAAAAGTCATCTTCTTCTCACATCTTTAAAACAACTTATGTATTTAGGCTTGACATTTAAGTGAGTTTGGGGGTAATAGGCCTAGAAGCTCACCAAACCCATTTGTATATGGGATTGACACTTAGTTGATTCCAAGGATGCTAGGTCCGAAAACTTTTCAAATCCATTTATATATGGGCTCAATACTTAGTTGAATCATAATATGTTAAATCTGATAACTTGTTAAACCTGTATATATTTGGACTCAACATTTAGTTGAGCCTAAAGATATTAGATCTAGCAGGCCACTAAACTTATATATGTTTAGGTTCAGTACTTGGTTAAACTTAAGGATGTTGGGCTATTACTTTGCCTTTGGTTTCTTTAAATAATGACCTGGGTAAAAATAAAACATATTGATCCATCAGTAGCCCCTAAGTCTTTATGTATTCATTACATAAATATTTTAAAAGGATAGCCGATTAGTACTTAAAAGTGTATTTTTATCAAGACTTTATATCATCATTTTGCACTTGAAATATCAATAATTCTTTAACTGGAACATGTTTTATAATAACAAGTTTGATAATATAAGATACCTTTAATTTATGGTAAATGCTCATTTTAAATACAGGTATTCTCACAATTCAAATAATTGATTGTTGTGATTAACTATTGGAAGTGAAAGGACAAAGAAAAGGCTAAGCTTACGAAGGAGTTGTCGATTCACTTCAAATTCAAACACTGTTCCGTTCTCGGATCATATCTAGGGCTATAGATCTTGGATTTCATATTAATTTATATGGCTGGAAAGATAAGAAATAGACCTACAACTTTTATGGGTATGGAAAGACCTAAATTTTCTATTTTCAAATTCAAAGTTTGGCCACAAAAGAAAAGTCTGAATCTGTCTTGCAATCCAGGCCAAACACTACTTAGAGTTTTACCTATAATTGGAGTTCTAGAAGTTAAAATGATTTGAAATTTGGTGGGTGGAAGGAAAAAACAATTTTAAAAAACTTTCATGAGAGGACCAGCTTAAATTCGAATGGTAGAAATGATATTTTATCCATACAAGAGCATAAGGGCTATCCACCACATCCACTAGTAGCACTGCTCAGTATTTTAGATATATCCCAAGCTGTAGTGCTCCAAATGATCTGAAATTTGATAGGTAGAAGGAAAAGATAATTTTCAACAACTTTAATGAAGAAAACTATATCAAATTCTAATTGCATCAATGTCAATTTAGTCATCCAAAGTGCTTGAGTGATGTTGTCCACCAAGTCCACTAATCAATAGTTGGCCACTACATCAATTATCAATTACCACATGAATAGTTCTAAATTTTAGCCTATAAAATGAGACATTTACCATTCATTTGGGCATCTTGTTTTTCATATCAAGATCATGTTCTTGCTTTCTCTCTTTATATTTTTGTAATACTTAAGTTTTGCTTTCATTAATCTCTGTTCATGCTTTTCATTTCCTTTACTATACTTAGTTAACTTATATCATGTTTATATTCTTATATTGTTTCTTTAAGTTTTTCTTATTCATAATGTCTAGCTAAGTTAATTATTTCAAAGTGAATATGTTTCACTAATAGTGTTGGGATAAGTATAATATAAACTCAATATGAAATTCAATACTTATATCCTAAATAATTTGCTATTAACATATCTTATTATTTTTATCTTATTAATTCTTAATACCTTACTTATTAAATGGTTAATCTAGATTTGTGTTGTATAACACTTGGTACATCAAATACTTGATCCTTCATAGTCTTTGGCCAACATCGTTATTATAAGAGGAACTTGATTTGTTGTCAATATAAGTTAGCATCATGAATGCTTGATAAAATTTTTAAGTATGGTGTTATATAAATAAGATGATTAATATGATCATGTTGATAATTAATAAAAAGTTTATATCTTACGTATCTCTAATACTATTAGTTTATCCTCTAACCTTAACATTTATTTTTATCATTGTATAATCTTCACATTAATCTTATATCTCAAAGTCCTCTTTAACTCATCTTCACCACCATAATCATTATTGTTGTTATTGTTGTTGTTTTTCTTATTATTATTATTGTTATTGTTGTTGTTGTTGTTGTTGTCGTTGTTGTTGTTATTTTTTTATATATAATTTATATAATTAACCTCCCTGTGGTTCGACCCTAATCTTGCTGGGTTATTTATTACTTTAACACTCCTACACTTAAGATAAGATATCAACTTTTTGATCGTGTCAGTAGCAGTAGTAAATGAGAGCCTTTTTACCTTCCCTATAAGATTTGGTTGTTCCATATAGAACTGTTGGGATTTTCATGGCTAGATAGGTGTCTCTTAGGAAACTAAATAATGACTTATAGTTAATACAGTAATTGAGTAGATCTCTGGAGATCTAAGATAACATGAAAAGTTATTCATCCAATAGTAAAGGTGGAAAAAAGTTTCCTTTATAACCCTAGTCGTTCTTACTTCTACCTTTTCTTTTACTTCCTGTAATTTCTAAAAAACTACTTTATTAAAAACCCTAAACTATTTTTGTTCTAATCCAAGAAGAAAAACTATTTCTAAGTTCTTTTCACCGTAAGTTTTTTTTAACCTTTTCTACTTTAAACAGAAATATAGACACAAAAAGAGTTAGATTTATCTCTAAAAAAAGGGATGTTATTGCCTCTAAAAAAATGTTTAAGTTCTAACCTAATATTGGAATAAGCATCAAGAGGTAGTGTTCCATCAAACTAGGCCATGAAACTAGAGAGGGTGACATCCCAATGTCCATTTCTAGTGGGGGAAAATAGTTATTCACACATAATTCTTTCTTTTGCCATTATTAAGGAATACCAGGAAAGAGGAAGGTTACTTTAAACCCTTCAAGATGATGTTCTTAGCTATTTAAATGTAAAGGACTTAGAGTTTGTTTCTTATATTCAGCTAAAAAAGTATACAATTTAGATTCCTAATCAGGCTGAACGTATTATCCGATAGACCTTGGGATCTATCAAGCATTATTTTAAGATTACGACCCCTTTATACATGTATGTGATGTGGTATTTCTTCCCTTTTTAATAATTCATGATGAAAGTGTTTAGGAACTACCACCTAAGTCCAGGCCAGTTGTATCCTAATGGTTGAATCCTTTTGTTTGCCTTTGATAAGTTTTATAAGCTCATTAAAAGAAAGCTGGTAGATAATGTCTTTAGAAATTGTTACCATCTAATTATTGTTAATGATGATGGTAATAACATGCATTGGTTTTTCACTTTTGCCAACAAGTCCATAATAGCCATAAAGGGAATTTTATGTGGGAAGTATGTACGCGTAAAAAAGAAGAAGAAAGGAGATGGTTTAAACCAAGTTATAACGAGTTAGTGAATCCTAAAGCCATAGTATAAAACAACTAAGATTGTTTCCATTACTAAATGAGTCCTCCCTTTAAAGTAAATAGTAAGCCTCATCTAAGCTTAGATGAGAAGAAAACATATGCTGCCCTAGCATCGACTTTGATTGAGTATGAAGTTAATAGGATTGCCAAAGGATATTACAAAGTTGCATTGTAAAGTATGCTAATTTTTTATCCTTTATTTTCATTTTAGTTTATTTTTTTACAGGACTAATAGTTGAAGGAGAATAGCAAACCTTAGCAAGGTCTATAGAGGAGAGTTCACAAATGAAGTGATGAAAGGCTACCCTATCATTACTAATGAACACTTTATTTCTAGGGGCTTTGTTCCTAAGAAAACAGTAATGGGAGGTAAAACTCCTATAAAAAAAAGTTAGGGGTGGTCATACTTTCCCAGTCAGGGATTAAACATATCTAACTCCCTCTAAATTAATTATAGGAATTGCTAATCACTTTAATAAAATGAGGTTTTTTTTTTTTATCTCTATGGAGTTTAGTGTTCTAGTCTCAACTATATAAGCTTCTTCGGTGGCATTTCCTCTACCTCAACTTTCAATTTTGTTAGTAATAATAGAAAAAATTGAGCCCTTTACACAAGCTATTCCTGAGGAGGCTAAGTTCGTGGAAGCTTTCATTAACCTAGCTCTTGTTTGAATTCCTTTTATTTTCCTTACTCTAACTGAGAATGAGAATTAGTTTATGAAGGTTGTTGTTTGTGAAAGGTCTAGCATAAAGAAGGTTGACCTTAAAGTGATGAGACTGCTAGAGAGGATACCCACCATCCCATCAAATATCATAGTAATATTTGATAAGAGTTACAATTATATTTTAAGCTTTAATTGGTCAAATGACATTTAATGTAAGGAACTTTCTCATTTCATTTTTCTGTTTAGTTTTGTGACTGTTATTTCTTATACTTGTTCTTCGTAGATTTTCATGATGTGTACCCATTCCAAGAGGTGCAGGATGATAAAGAAGAACCATATAAGGGAGGCCAACACTAAAAATATGACAAACCAGGCTGACTTTAAGTAGTTAAAGGAGGAAAAAAGTTATTGTAAAGGCTAAATTGAAAAGCCTCAAGGTAGCCTACTCATCACTAAAGGAATAAATACAAGGTGTTGTTCTTCAGTTAGGCTTTAATGACAAACTACTTCTGGTGACCTATAACCATGTAGATACCTTGAAGTGAGAGGTCCTTGAGGTGAAGATCACCTAAGATGGTTTGACGTCTAAGCTTCTTGCTGCAATAGATGACGCTCAAAGTTCTTAGGCTCAGTGGGAGGCTTTGAGAAACTCTCTTAAAGAGTTCCAAAAATTTTTTAAGGGGGTTCACAACTTTGATCGAGATAGTTAGGGACAAGATTTTTTTTTTCATGTCCAACCTGTATTTCTTCAATTAATCAAGGGGAATGTAATAGACTTTAGTGTTGTCTTCTATTAAATATTGTCACTAATTTTACATATATCTAACTTATATTTCTTCAATCAATAAATAGGGAATATAGGTACACTTTAGTGCTGCCTTCCATCCAATCTTAGTGCCTACTTTTACGGACTTGTTTTCCATTAAGGTTTTTACTACCCAACATGATAAATATCTAGTTGAAGAGTTTAGACTAGATATCTAAACCTTGTTTTCCTTTATCCCTTTATTTATGTACACAACCTATGTTTTGTGGGGTTTTTTTTTCATGTAACACATGTCTTTTAAAAAATTGATTTTCTTTACTTATGTGTATGGATTCAGCGCTTGTAATAAATATTTCATGTAGGGTTCAAAATCTTTAAAAAAAAATTTAAATTTTTGTATGGGTCTAACACCTATACTTGAAAAAACATTTGGCGAATTTCCTAAACAACTGGTATAAGTGTGACCCACATATTAAAAGTTACATGCAGAATCTAAAAACCTTTAAAAAACTATTAAAAATTTATGTATTGGTTCAATGTCTATACTTAGAAATTTGTTTAATCAATGTTGGACTTTAAACTTTATCTAACCTTAATCAAGATTTAAGAAGTATTTGCCCTCTACGAGGAACTAAAAAGAAATCTTAGTTTCAAGTATATTTTTGTCAATTAGAATAAATCTATAGTGGATTATTAAAACACCTCTAACTAGGAGGTGGAGATTAATATTCATATCTTTAATCAAAACATCATTGCTAAGATAATTTATCCTATCACTGAAGAAACATGCAATTCGCTAGGAAGACTATATTGATTCATTCCTAGATAAATTATAGATCACACTAGAGATATTGAGTTCATCACATCCTTAAAAGGTTGTAAGGCTGTTGCCGTGGAGATATGTGATGTTAATCTCATTTATTAAGAAATGTGTAATTGCACTAAAGAGACTATGTCGATCTCTTTCAAAGTAAATTGTATGATCACACTAGGAAAACTAAGTTTATCTTATATTTAAAAGGTAGTAAGGCTGTCACTTTAGAAAGATGTTGTGTCAATTCCATCCTTAGAGAAATACATTATCACACGAGGGAGACAATGTCAATCTTTTCTAAGGTAAATTGTACAATTTCACTAGATAGACTAGTTTAACCCCTTTCAATATAAATTATGTAATCACACTAGAAAAATATGTCCATCTTATCATTAGGGAAGCTTATGAGGTTGCTTCCCTAAAAAAATATTGTGCCATTCCCATCCCTGGAGAAATGAGCAATTGCACTAGGAAAGCCATGTTAATCCATTCCAAAATAAATTATGTAATCGAGCTAGGAAAACAATATCTATCCATTCCAAGATAAATTGTGCAATCATACTAAGGAGGTTTAATTCATTCCGTTCTTGGAAGGTTACGGGGTTGTTTCCTTGGATATCATTTAAAGGAAAATATTATTACTTTGAATAATTTAATTCATATATTAAAAACTTGCATTCTTAATCATTAACCATGTTATATTTTTATTGATCTTTGAGGTATAATTAACTTGATGACATTTCAGTTGAGATCATGGTCTTAGTTCTAAGAGAGGAGAGAATAGAGTTTCTCTAATAGATATATTTTGGATGATTGACAGATAAACTTTACATGTTTTATAATTTAAACCAACATTCCACTTGTGCTTGTTAAAAGCTTTATAAAGTTTCAGGGCTCTAACTTCATTCATTAAGTTGGTTAAAGCTTTGCCTAAAATTTACTCATCTCATTAAACAAATATCAAGTAGAAGAAATCATAATCTAACTTAGAGTAATCCAATCATTACATAGTTTTTCTTCTTATTGAATAGTTACTTAAGCTCTGATAGAATGAATGTGCTAAAAATTATAGAAAGGTTTATGACATGTCCTATTCCATGAGTGTTTTGATTATCTATCTTTGATAGTAATTAGGAATGTCGATAAACCAGTTTCAAAAAAATAATTGATGAGTTTTTTTTTATTAAGTTCTAATAGATGATGTTAATGATGAGGTCCTAAAAAATCTAAGTAGCTTAGGGGTGAAGTTTATATCTTGGATGATAGGTTATTCTATTAGTTCTGGGAATTTAATCCGTTCTTCCTAGCCAATGTGGTTGGTGGTTGGTACCTAATACTTGCAAAAAGTATTTTATAGTGAATTTAGGGACTCTTTAATGCTTAGGTATCTTTTTTAGAGAAAAAATAATGATATTTTAAAGAGAAATTCTAAAAATAAATATGTAATTGAGAAAAAAGATTGAGAGCTTTATTTTTTTTTAGGGATCTCATAGGTCTTTAAAACCCACCGTTCTTACCTTTTGATGGAGGGGAGAGCTAAATAGTCATCTTTTTCCATAGCTTTAAAACTCCTTATGTGTAAAAAAAAGAAAGTATTTCTGACTCATTAGAGGAAAATATCTTATGGTTTATAATGAAACATGACAAGATTGTTAAACTTATATGTACTTGAGCTTAACACTTAGCTAAACTCGAGGTTAATGCATTTAGTAGCTTACCATACCTATTTGTGTGGGGTCTCAATGCTTAGTTAAGATTAAAGATATTGGTTTTAGCAGCATGGTAGACTTATTATATATATGAGCTTGGTGCTTGGTTGATTTGAATGATGTTGGATTTGGTAGGTCGTCGGAATCATATATACTTAAACTAAGCATTTGGCTAATTCCAAGGATGTTTGCGTCTAACAAGTTATCGGACCCATATATACTTGAGCTAGGCATTGACTTGAGATCAAGAACACTGGGTTTGATAGTTCAACAAATATGTATATGCTTGGGCTCAACGTTTAGGTGAGCTCAATGATTCTAGGTATGGAAGTTTGTCAGATTTATATATTTTTAAAATCAATATTTAGCAAAGTCTATGGATGTTAGATTATTAGCCTACCTCTGATTTCTTTAAATAAGAACCTAGGTAAAAATAAATCATGATGATGCATACAATAATCTTTGTATTATTACTCACCATTTTTTTCCAGTTAACTAAGCATTAACCTTTTGGTAGTTGTTACCAAATTTATTTTTGATAGTCTTTCAGTGTGTGACATCGAAAAAATAAGATTTTAGTTTGTAGCTTCTCTAAAGTTTCCCTTATTAACTCTGGTTAAATATTGGATAACAAAGAAATTGCTATTTGGATATCATCACTATCATTGTTTTCCTTTCCTTTTTGTTTTGTTACAAAGTAATCAACATTTGGTATTGGAATTTAAAAATTATAAACATATTATACTTATTACTTTTTATAAAGTAACTAGAATCTTGAACGTTAGATCTTTTTAATAAAAATATAGCACTTGGTTACAATCCTGAGATAGAAAAGACGAAGATAATAAAAATAGAAAAGACAAGATAGAAAAGGAAACGGTAATTAAATTATGTTTGATAGTGATGTATAAAACAAAGTGATAGTTTATGTATCTTGTTTGATCGTGGTAAACAAGATAAAATAAAATAAATAATGAAAAAGTATATTTTACCTTTAATATGTATTGTTATCAAACCCTTCTAACCAGTGACTTGAATTTTATATCGAGTCGACTCTTGAGTTAGATTTTAAATTATAATAATAATCACTTTTATTCATATGTTAAATCGGGTCAACTCGTATCCTGAACTACTTATCTCGGTTGACCCTCATGATGAATTTTAAAACTATAATAATAATAATTTTTATTTTTATATTGATCTAGGTCAACATAGATTGACCCTCCCGATTAATAACCCAGGTTTTATCTCGAATCGACCTTCAAATCGCATTTTAAAACTATAATAAAAATATTGTATACGGAGACATATCCTATCTATACCATTTCTTTTGAAAATACAAAAACTAACTTTAAAATAATTTCAAAGACAACTTCAGTTTTATATGTGTTTTGTTCAACAAAATACCTTTTGATCTCCATTGTATTCCTCTTGTCGGTCCTAGAATATAAACATAACGTTAAGAAAGGGAAATGAGTGATAAATAAGTTTATTTGCAACTCTAAACTTGTTAATAGAGGACATAAGACGGTACAGGAATAGATAACGGGAGTTACAAGCTGGTAAAAGCTATAAATGGAATGCTGCTAAGAAGGTGGTGTTACTTTAAGGTTTTCTGGAATAAGTTTACCGTAGAATATGGTAATCGAGCATGTGAATTTGCTGTGAGAATAATTTTTTGGTCACCTAAAGTATTAGTTTCACTATTTGGTCACTCGGCTCAAGAGATATAATATATTAAAGAGCAAGCTCCAGTGAAGCAGAGTCAAGTTTGGGTAGACACGAGGGTGGGTGGCTGATGGTAACTCACCATACAGCCCAATAACCTTTACAAAAAGAGAGGACCTTTTCACTTTTGTTTGTCGCCATTTTCTACACGCGTTTTTACTTTCATCTTGGTATACTTTTCTTATTGAAAAGTATCGGTGCTATACTGAAACTTCTGGAGAAAGGACGAGTCGAGTATATGAATATAAGCTAAGCTATAATTTATTTGCGTTTCAGCGTACCTTAGCTTAAAACTAAGTTTAAACAAACATTGTTAGATGATTATCTAATTATATGATAGTGTAAGAGAATTTTAAGAAAAGAAACTGGGAAAGAACAAGAAGAGCAATGTGTGATATAGGGGAAAGGGGCATGTGACTCCTATACTGCCTCGGACCTTAACTTCGGTGACAAATTCTCCTAAAGCAGAACAAGGTTGCTGGGGCGACTTCAGCGCAGCACGTTGGCAATGTCCGTGCTTTTGTTGATGCATTGAACCTTACCCTCGTATTTCTTTGACTGCTTTTTAATTTTCATCCAGATATGGTTATAAGAACTTGTATGATCGCCGCTATCTTTCATCATCTTTTTTTGCTTCAGGAAAGAATATCCTAAATTCTCACTAGCAACAGCAGTAATTTCATTATTAGCTACAGCAGTTCATTATTAGCCTTTGTGATAAATTATTAGATATTTAATAGCTTAATTTTCCTGGTTCGGAACCAGTCAAACTCGGTGAATCGGCAGGATTAGGGAGGAGGGAGAGGAAAATTTTGTTCCCTGCTAGATTCAAACATTATCGTCTAGGTCAGGTTTTTCTGCTACCATACCCTTGTCGCACTTGTGATTGAAATCCACAGACAATTAATTTATACTGTATTAATTATTATTTTTATACCCTGCTAATTAAATGTCTTGCCTCACGGTTACATTGGTAATTTAATGATCCAAAGCCTTGGTCAGATCAAACTCGAATTGGATTTGTTGGCTTCTGATCGCTTTGCTTTAGTCAGCTTTGAATCGATTGCAATAATGTTAAAAAGAATTTCTTTTCATCGAGTGATGGATGATCTTCCCAAACCTTTTGAAGTTTGAATTCGATTATGTTTGGTGAAGTTTTAAGATCTGTTTTAAATTATTATTTTAATTATTAACTTAAATAAAAGTAATAAATATATTTAGTTAAAAATAACTTTTGATCTAAATAAAAAATTCATAAAAATATGTACTTTAAAATTTTTTTGAATTTTAAATCAAATAGTGCATCTTTTCCTAAAAAACAAAAGTTATTATTAATATTTTTTAATTTTTATCACAATTTATATATTTATAAAAAATAAATTTTGATTTTGAAATGTGATTCAAAATGAAAAATTATTTTTCGTCCAAAGGTATAATTACGGTTCAAAAAAAAAAAAAATGAAAACACATTACATGACAATCACGTATCTTGTTGTGGGCCGTGGAACAAACGCAATATATGTTTTTTAATTGAAGGGATAGAAATAAAGTAGGTGAAAGAATATAAAGTGAGTGTTGGGAACAACGGCATAAATTTTCTTTTAAAATGTTTTTTTACATGTATTAAAATATTTTTTATATATAAAAGTTTTAAAAAAATTATAAAATATTTAAAAAATAATTTAAAATAAAAAATAATTATTTTTAAAGATACAGTGTAACTGTTAACATCAAATACCTCTAAATATAATTCAAAATAAAAAAAAAATCATCCAGGGGTATAATTATGGTTAAAAAATAAAAACAAAAACACGTTACACAACAACCAAGTATCCCTTTGTAGGCCTCGACTCGAAATAGACATTCACGAACAATAGATTATTTTTTTAATTGAAAGGAAAAAAATAAAGCAATTAAAAAAAAATACAAAGTGGGTGTTTGGAATGATAAAAAATATTATTTTTTAAATTATTTTTATTTACAAATGTATAAAAATAATATTTTTTTATTTTAAAAAAATATTTTTTATATCAGCACATTAAAATTATTCAAAATCATAAAAATAAATTTAATTTTTTTAAAAAATAATCTTATTAGGGAACCAAACACCTCTAAAAATATAGAATGAAACACCAAAAAAAAACTGCTAAAATAGATAAATTCTATTCTCCATCTCCAAGTATGCAGGGAGATCCTTTCAAAACATGCTTCTAGCAAGCTTAAATATCTCTTTAAATAACTAAATTAAAAAAAATTATTATTATTAATATGGATGTTCAGGCTAATTATTTATATATATATTATAATTAATTTTATAAATTTTAAAATTAATAATTATATAAATTTTTAATAATTTTAAAATTTATAGAATTCTAACTAATTATTTTTATAAACTAATTACATTATCTATTTTAATTATATTTTTCCCGTGGAACTAAACCCAAAGGATTCGACTTTCAAATAATACATGGAGTTTTCGTGTATATAGTGCCAATTTTAATTAATTAATAATTATATTCAATTATGCTTTTAATATTTTACAAAATATAAATATGACTAATTTAATTTTTTTGGGAGAAAAATAGGTTGGATATATCAAATTTAATTATTATTTTTAATATTACAGATATTGTTAAATATATTATTTCTCTTCGACAATTCTAAAAATATGTCGGTTTGCAACCTTCTTTAGAACAATTTAGATACTTATGAATACCCGCAATGTCAACTATCAATCTTCTTTTACCCCCATAGTTATTCCCAAAACCATGTCTATTCAGTTCTATAACCTTTTCTACAACATCTTTGAAGTCGAAAAAGTTTTTGGATTCTATTCTGGAATAAAGAAACCCTAGAACAGAACAAAATAGGACGGGGATAAGAATTCAAATAAGGAATGGGAGAAACTTAGGTGCTAGGGAAAAAATTATTCCAAGCAACGTTCCTCGAGACTCTGGCTAGCCTCCCATGCACACACCTCCACGATGCCATGTAAATTTAGGTCCCACGAACCCTAAATCTAACGAGTTGCAGCGATGAACCCGTTCGACAACCTCCTGAGTTGTTATGGCCTATGGGCACCACGCTTTCTTTTCATCAGCTTCAAGTAAGGCATTAAAATCACCAGCAACAACCCATGATTCTTTGTCTATAAGCAATCTTCCTTTCAAGTTTCAATGAAAACCGACGCAATTTCATTTGTGGACTCCCATACACGGCTGTAGTCTAAAAATTTAAACAAACAATCAAGATTGTTTAGTTTAAAAAAGAAAGAAAGAAAGAGATGGTTAACAATTAGCATATATTCAAAGAAGTATAAGAGATTGAAAAACAATTCTAATATAGATGCTAAAAAAAATTAAAGAATTAAATAAAATAAAAAAATTATTTACTTGTTGATTTACTTTTAAATTAATAAAGTTTTGTTATTGTTAAAGATGAAATTTTTATCTTTATAACTTTCTTGCTCATTTTTTGAAGTAAATAATATTTGCAAGAAGCCTCACAAAATTTCAACAACACTAACTTTGTTTATACACGCTTCTAAATAAAAGATTTAAATCAATAATTAACTCAAATATCTCTTAATAAGATGAATCTAAACTCTAAATTTAAAATAAAAAAATCAAAGTATAAAAAGAAAAGGAAAGTACTAAAAACATTGTTTCAAACTCTTCTTCCATCCTTTTTTTTATTTATAATCAATTTTAAAAGATAAAAGATTAAAAATTAATTCTAATAATAATCATAATTAATTCTTATCATTATTAACTTTTGATTAACCATTATAAATCAAGAATTAAATATGAATATATGAAATTTCGAGTTGAAAAAACTATTTAGATATGTAGAAAAAGTTTTTGGAAGAAATTGTTAATATTTATGGGCTGGATTAGACAAATTAAGGGGCTCAAAGATGGAATAAGCTCATGTTAAAATTTTAATTGATAAAAAAATATTTTTTTATGGCCCAAAATAATATTATATAATAAACTGAAACTAAGGCTTAGACCTAACTTTTGTTGTCGTCAAGTTTAAGCCCTAAAATCACTTTGTTAAGGATTTCTCCTCTCTAGAGCTTGGATACTCTTTGAGTTTAATTTTAACTTTTCAACTATATACTTTATAAATACATAGAAAATTCTATATCTTTCATATATGGGATAGAGTTTTTTTAGAGAGTTTTGTGTTTTACTAAAATATGACAACCAATAGTTTTTTTAGATTAATTTCTCATTCACCCATAATATATTTAAATCATATTAATATCTCTTGTTAACAAGAATATGTTAAAGGTTAAATTCCAACAAAGTTTTAATACAAAAAATAAATGGATTCTATTTTTAATTTGACATCAAATATACAAATTAATCATTTTTCATAAAACATTTCCAGTAATTATTGTGATAACAAAAGAGATATCATTTTAGGAAACTCCAAAATATAAAAGTTGTTTGTGATCCACCAAAATTATAATGTCTACAAAATCATGCCAAAGCATCCCATGTACAACCAAAGATTCTAGTTGTTTCTACACGATATAAATGTTGAAAACCTAGGTTCAGCTATTCTCCTACTAATTTTAATTTTTAATACATCTATATAATTCATTCAAAGAAAATCAATATTCTTGAGTTTCATCACATTGGCAATTCCATACTAAAATAAACATGAAAATTAGGGCTAACAGGGGAAAAAAAAAGCATACCATACTAAGAAATGTTATACTTATCTATAGTATTGTTGTCATTTTTAAATATGATGTTTAACACCATATTTACCTCATCAGGAGATATTATCCAAGTTAATGGCCTTTTGATGTAGGAAAAAAGAGATTTGAAGATTAAGTGATAAACTAATACTAAGAAGCCCAAGAAAGAAGAAGAAAGCTAAAGAAGAGAAATAATAAGGGTTAGAAAAGTCTGTAAATTTATAATTTTTATTCAATTCATTAACAATTGTTTAACATTTAGGAAAAAAAAGATATAAATACTAAAATTCTAACTAAAATAAACAATTAGGCTATAAGTTTGCTAAATAAAATACCCAACAATAATTAAATCAAGTCTAACAAATGAAATCTAATTAATAAACCTTAACTAAAAGTTTAAATAAGTTAAACCAAAATATAAGTTAAAGCCCAATCTCTTAATACTTTTAGCTACCTTTTATTATCTATATTCATATGAGTGTGTAAACAATATCTTAGGTTCGATGTCCCTACCAACTCTCTTAGGGTTGGAGGAACTCAACCTCATCGACTGTAGTTCAAGAAGAATCTAATAAAGATCCCAAAAATTATGATCAAGTTATTATAATATTTCTCTAATAATTGAAATATAGTCTGAATCTAGTCATTTATCTCATATACTGGGATTTTTTAAGGTTCGTCATCCTTAGTAAAGATAACTTATGCATCTAAAGTAATATTAATATGTTCCTTTTGTGTGAAATATAAGGATAATAGGGTAGAGATTTTAAAAGAATCGTTAAGGGTAGAATGCTATGTTTTATATATAATGAGGTTTTAGTATCAAAGTTTAGTGGTAATTTAATGACATAATATTTAATTCAATTATTTCTAATACTTTCAATGGTCTAACACCACTCACTTGCAATTTATAATTGGTTTTTCAATGACAACATTCATGTTTAATATATATCATGAAATGTTTACTTTCTTGAATACATTTTATGATATTAACATATAAATTATGAACTCTATTTATAAAAGACATAGTCAAAATATACATTTTAAAGTGAGGAGACTAAGAAAAAAGATTTATAGGCTTTCTAGGTTTGTAATTATGAATATTATATGAATAAAGGTATAGAGTGGAACAAACACTATTCGAAATCTTAATAGATGTAGTTTGAACATAACTTAGACCATATTTGTTTTCTAGAAAATAGTTTAAAAAAAATATTTTTTCAAACTTTTTTGTATTTGTTTGTTATTAAAAAAGTTTGTTAACTGAAAATACTTTACAGTAAAAAAAAAATTTAGCTTGGTTTCTAGAAAAGTGTTTTCTTAGAAAATTTAGGTGAAAAACACTTTCTGAAAGTTGTGAAAAATTTAGAAATGTCATGTTATTTGCTAATTATATCAAATTTGATCCTCATTCTTCTGATTGTTACTTATTTTATTTAAAATAATTTATAGAATATTATTATTATTATTTTAATTTCTTTATTTTTATTTTTTTTATTTTTTAGATTTGATCTCTATTATTTTGATTATTAATTTTTTTTTCAATTTTATTCTCATTCAACTTTTTAATTTATAAGATTTATTTCTCATTATTTTAATAAACTTGAGAAAAATAAAACATTAATAAGTTATTTTTCTACTTATTTTCCATGACATAATAAAATACTGAAAAGTATTTTCCAACTTATTTTCCATTACCATTACATTGTCAAATATCATAAAATAATTTACTTTCTCTGAATTTACTTTTTTTAAAAAAATATTTTCCAGTAACCAAACAGGGCCCTAGTAAATTAGAGTTATCTTTATTTTTCTTATCATGTGTTAGGAGTAAAGGATCAGAAAATTCAACATGTTGCTCTAAACCTATGGCGTGCTAGACTCTAACATGAAGAGGTGAAGAGCATATTGCTTTAAACCTTTGATATGCTAGGTGTTAAGCATAATAGGTAGAGAACTAGGTAGTTTGAAATAAATAATATCATGAGACTTTTCTAAAATTATATTTACCTCTTCAAACAATTCCACTTAGGAGTTTTCTAAAAAACATTTCTCTACCACTAAAAAAAATATATTATATTCTTTATTAACCTTATTCTCAGACTTATTTGAACTTATAGTATTATGTCTCTCTTTGTGCACGTCTTCTTCATTTATATTACTAAAATCCTCGGGATTGGGTTCATACACTTGAATACAATAGTCTTCCCTATGACTTATATTTTTATGTTCTTAGATTACCAAGAGTTTTGAGATATAGTTAAAGAAGATATGATTGAAACATTGATATTTAACACATTGAACTTTAAAAATCATCTTAAATATTTCATTGATAACTTGTTTGTCCTTATCTTCTTTATAAATTTGGATATTATTAAGATTATACCTACGAGGTGCAACACCTAATAAAAAATTATTATTTTCAAATGAAGACCTAAATAGGGTCCTTAAAGGGTTTTGATATTTTATCTATCAACTCTTAATAAACAACTCATAATCTTGCACTACAGTACAGTCTTGGTCAAAAGTGAAAGCACCTATAAGCATGACTTCTTTTATAAAATCATCATTCAGACCTTTACAAAACCTACACAAAGTCTTGGCGGCTTTATTCTCTCTTATAACATATCTCATCATGTAATCATTAAATTATGTTATATACTCATTAACAAACTTTTCTTGCCTATATTGTTCCATTAATCTAATATTTATTCCTATAAGACCAGGATAGTTGCTTCTCTTGTATTTTTTTATTTTATTTTGGTCTAATCAATTATGAGATACTTATCTCTTTTCTTTAAACAATCCTCAACATTTTCCTAATAAAGTTGAGCTTCATCAATGAGCATCGTTTTAACAAATTTAACTTTTATATTATTAGACAAATTATGCCATTAAAAAAATTAATCCACATTACAAATTCACATATCAAATATTCAAGGTTTTTCTATTTTGTTAAGGTTTATAACCCACTTATCAAGGTTATTGTGTTTAAAATAACCTAAATAATAGTCATATTAGTGGCATAATGGGTAAACTTGTCTACAATTATTATAACTTTGATATTTACTAGTCTTTAGATGCCTTATTCAAGAGCTCTCTTAGAATTGAATTCTTTTAAACATGCTGGTTATCTAGTTTTTCAGCTTTCTTCAAATGGTTCTTAAAATATAACTAAAGATCGAGTCCACAATAAATATAGACTTAAGCTTGGATACTAGATGATCATGACATAAATACATGCAACACTAATTTAAAAATAGAATTGAGATCAATTATGATTCTTACAAGTAAAATCACAATACAAAATTAAAATTAATTTCATTTTTTTCTTAATATAAAGATTAATTAAGAACATAAAACCCCAGAAAAAATTTAAACATGCACTATTAAACTCTTAAATGTAAATAATTAATCAAATAAAAGTCACAACTTTTCACTAATTTTGATAAGTTCCACAATTAATAGAAAAAAAAACTAATGAAAAAATTTGAATGATGATATATAAAGTGTGCAAAGATATAAGGGTAAAATGCATAAAGAGTTTTTTTAAAGACTAATAGTTAATACAAGACAAAAAAAAAATTAAAAATGAAGTAATAAGCTAAAAAGAAGAAGCCAAAAGAAAAAGGTTGAAGAAAAGAAAGAATGGAAGTTGAGTAAGTTTGCGGTTTTTATTTAATTCAATAAAATTATTTAATATTTAAAAAAAATAAAATATAAATACTAAAACTATAACTAGAACAACCAACTAAGTTTATAATTTATTAAATAAAATATTTAAAAATAATTAAATTAAACCCAACAAATAACATCTAATTAAGAAATCTCTACTAACTAAATTAAACCCAAACTACCTTGCCCATTAGATAAGAGTTACGGGAAGCCGCCTTGCTTTTCCCCTACCAGGGCTGAATTGCTTGTTTCTCCATCCCAGTAGATGGGACCGAGGACAAGGCCTTGCCTGAAAAGGCTTTATTTTGAATTTCTGTAGGTGTGGACTTTAGCCCATTTCTGGGATATGGCTTGGGCCTGGACTCTTAGATTTCGGAGTGGCTCGCTTTAAAATAAAAACAGCAGTATCGGATTAAAATCTCGACATTATTCTCCCGCGCTAAATCCGCCTTCCTGGCCAATCTTTCCAAATCAGAATTTGCCAGGACGTCAAAACTCGATCCCGAAGTTCTGGCCATATTTTTCTGCTACTGATCTCGTGCTTGATTGATTCCCTACCTTAGCAGTACTCCTTCTTCTTCAAGGTTGAGCATGGACCAGTCCCGTACGCCTCCTGTATAGGCGGCGGGATCAGGTATCACAGGCACTTCCCTACCCCCATCACACTCCATCGAAGGAGCTTGCTTTGGTTGATAGTGATCCCGAGGACAAGCGGCACTACCATACCCAACAATGCCACAAGAAAAACAGACTTGTGGAAGACCTTCGTAAGCAATTCTGTTCTCTTCTTCATCAAGAAAAAAACTCGTGATTTCAAAGGGTTGCGTAAATCAAGATCCACTGGAACCCTAGCAAATTTTCCTCTTTGAGCAAACCGAGTACTATCGTCTATCTAAACAGTTCTACCCACCAAGTTACAAAGTGCCCTCAGCACACTGCAACGGTGCTATTAAATCGGCATATGGAAACGAGTCCAAACAATCCCCGAACAAGTAATTTAACTTGCTTTGTTTTCGAGGCAGGCTAAAACTGGATTGTGTATTTGTGAGAGCCCACGAACATCAGTCCAAGTTCTTGTCAATTGTCATAGCTCTTACTATATCCACTCCCCGTTTATTCTATGGGCACTTCCCCGACCAGTGACCCTTCAAAAATCCAATGTGTTGATGACCTGACCCTCCTTTGTCTTTTTCAAAGACAAGGTCGGTACAGAGTAGATCCCCTGTTGTGTGGGCGTCGAATGTTTAAAAAAGAAATGCAAGGATGAACTTCATCAATCGGCTTCTTGCAAAGGGGACAAGGATTCACTCAATGTTTTTTTTTTTTAATGTTTTCTGTTAATGTGAACTTCATGAAACATATGCAAAAATAGAGCAATCATATCCCTTTAGATTACAGGGCATGCCACATTCCAAACAATGGTAGGTGGTCCATTTAATAAAACTTCCTCGATCCTGAGGCCCATGGCAATGATACTATTCACTAGAACATTATAATAATGTTTTTACTCCTCCCTTTAAAAATTTTTACGAATAAATAAATATTTTTTTTATGGTTTCCATGGTGAAGCAACCAAAACATTTTTAAAAGTAATAAAAAAAATTAAACATAGTATTAAGGGGTATTTTCAAAATAAGTTTTTTTATTATTGCAATTTAAGATAGTGCAATGTGGTATTTGATAAAATAAAAAAAATAATAAACAATTAAAATGCACAATATATCTTTAAAATTAAAAAAATAATAAGCACAAAGTCAATAGGTGTTCTTGTTTTCTCGCAACATTTTTTTCTTTTTATAATTTGAAAGTTAAATGGGGGATATTTATCTAAGAAAAAAAATGTTTGTGTATGGTATAATTAAAGACACATGAAAAGTACCCACACAGGTGATATATATAAAGTTTTCCTGCAGCCAAAAATGTTGAAGGTATAGATATATATTTTTTTATTGCTGTGGAACATGTTGACGGTTGTTTTTTTTTCTTCTCTTTTAAAAATTATATTTTCATCTTCTTAGTTATTAGTATTTCAAATTTAATTTTTATTTTTTTTAACTTTTTATTTTTTATCTTAATTTTTATATAGAAGTTTTATTTATCTTCAATTTTATTCTTAAATCTTAATTTTTAAAATATCATATTTTTCAATTTGATTTTTATTATTTGAATTTCTAATTTTGTATCTTAGTTTTTTTTAAAAAAATTTAATTAGTTTTCAATTTCATCATTCAAATCAAATTTTTATATTTTTATATTTATTTTTTAAAACTCTTTTATGTAATTAAAATTATTTTTTTAATTTCATTCTTTAATATATGATTAAATAAAAATTGAACTTTATAATTTTTTCAGATTAAGTGCTTCAAGCCTAATAACTTGGATTATAAATTTAAAAAAATAATATATTTTTTTTAATTTTTTTATAATTTTTTTTATATTTTATAAGATTATTTTCACGGTATGATTTAGACCACCGTGGATTTGATAAAACATCCTAGTTGAAAAAGCTCTGCGCATGGCAAATCACAGGCATTTTTCATTTTGATACAAACGTGAATCAATGGTAAGATAGAGGAATATTTGGTTGTTTGAAATCTCAAAAAATGATCTCGTAGTGTTCTTTTAATTTTAAGAAAACTTTGTTGTATAGAATATTTTATAAAAAAATACATTTCTTTTTTGTTTCATGTTTGTCTCTCAAGAAATATTTCACAAATAATAATTCATTTGCAATATCATTAAATAATCTTACTTACATACTCGTTTCCATTTATATTGTTTTTGTCAGTACCGCCGTTGCCTTCTCACTCAGCTGTCACCTTCATTAATGTTGTTTTCACCGTCACCTTCTCGCTCCACCATCCTCACCTCACAATTACCATATAATTCATAGCACATCATCATTATTCTACTGTAACCTTATTTTTCAAATAATTATTTACGAAACACAGTAAAATATTTTTCAAGTAAATGTTTTTACAAAGGAATCATAAACATGAAAATCAAATTAAGATAAAATATTTATTTATAAAATATTTTATAAATAAATAATTTTATTTATAAACAATTCAATAATAAACAAATGATCCTAAAGTAAGATATAAATAATAATAGCACAAGAGTTATATATTATTTTATTAATAGTTAATATAAATGGTTTGATAATAACACACTTATTGTTATAGACTTTTCACAACAACAACCCTTAGCTGCAAATGCTGGCGCATAAACAGTAACATCTCCATACCTTTCCCATCTTATGTGAACGAGGAAAAGTCAAGAAAATGTTGATTAATGCCACAATTTGATGAAACCATGTTACCTGCTTGCATCTTTTCAATCATTTATTTATTTATTTTTCCAGAGGAAATGTTTGAATTCAATGTGGTGATGGATTAGTTAGCGAGGTAATGAAGTGCTAGGCGTCGAACCTCTTTGAGACTAAGATCATGGTAAAATTACGAACAGAACAACGTCTGCAACTGGTTAGAACTTGAAAATAAGATCAGTACTTTTTTTTAACCCAAAAAAGAATGGCTAGCCCCTGTACTCGATGACTACTTTTTCCTTTTCATATTTCACGGTTATTTCCATAATCATGGTATCCTCACTTTAGTTTGGTCTGGTATACCATGATTTAATTGTTTTTTTTATTTTAATTAAATGTATGTTTAGTGTTAGATGAAATGTACTTTTTAAAAAAAAAAATTAGTTGAAAATATATTTAATTTCATCATATAAAAACCATTAAAAAACACTAAAAATATTATTATGATATTTTTTTTAAATCAAATATATTTTTGAAATAAACAAGGTTTAAATGTTAGATGAATATGAGTTACTTGATTCAAACTTTTCAATAATGATTGTTTATTTTCAAATTTTAAATAAGATTCTCATGGTGCTTAATATTATGATTCAATTATATTTTTATTTTTTAATTTTTTTTTGAATTTTAAATTAAACTTTTTATATATTTGAAATAATTTTGATATAAAAATAAATATATTTAAGAATTATTTTTATATATTTTTAAATAAAAATATTTTAAAAAATAATTTGGAATATATTTCCATTTACAGTAACTTCAATTCTCTTACTCGGAAAAGATTATGTTTTTTATTTGAATCATATTTTTTTATTAGTAAAATGTTGTTTGTTTTTGTGTTTTAAAAATATTTTAAAAAAAATTAAAAAATTTCTTTACTTTAAATTAATTTTTTGATTTTCCAGTTTATTTTGATAATAAAATTAATTTTTCATAAATAAATAAATAAATATTTTCTTAAAAAATATTTTTTAAAAAATATCCCTATTACATGTAAAACACAGCTACGTAGAGCCAAGAGGGCATTATGTAAAGAGAAAGTATCACTCCATTTATTTGTGTAGATAAATTCCAGAATACTTTTAATTACCAATAATTAATCTGCGGATCGACTCTAAGTATCAATCACTTCGATAGTATCGACTTTGAGTGGAGAGAGTTTTATAAAATAAAAAATAAAAAGATCGAGTGTTTATCGTTGTGAATTAAGCAAAAAAACAAGAACAGCCCTGATTGGATTTACGAGTTGACCTGTCTGACGAATTTGCTGACGTGTAACTTCACCAACCAATTCTCTAGCTCTAAAACTTTTCGTCAGAAGATCTCGTGGCTCCAGATTTTCGCAGCTTAGAGAGAGGAGAGAAAAGAAGGAAGAAGACACAGAACTCTAAAAAGGTTGCGTTTTTAATGGCAACCTTTCTCTCTTCATCTTCTCTTCCTCTCCCTCTCCCTCTGCTCCTCTCCTCTAATCACTGTCGCCTTCAAACGCCGCTGTCTCTTTCTCTATCATTCGCATTTTCTTATCCTCTTCGCGCCACTATTACCGCAAATTCTAGGCAAATCAAAACCCTAATTCTTGCTTCGTCGAATTCAGATTCTTCCTTCGACGGATTCGGTTTTAATCGAGAGCCACGTTCTACCGATAAGGTTAGTTCACATCTCTAATCCTCAGTCTTCTGTTTTTCTCCCTCTCTCTTAACTGAACTGAATTGGTTTGGATTGGATTTTGTTTTATATTATTGGGTGTAAAATTTATAGAATTAGAATTTTACATACTAGACGATTGTTGATGAGATTTTTGGAGTTTAGGCTTACCCGAGCCTCTTGAATTAGTTGAATTGCTGGTGAGCAGAGAAAAATAGATTCAAGACTCTACTGAATTTGATACCACTGGCTTTGTTGATGATGAATGAAATTACGAAACAAAAGGATCGTGGTATGATTCGGGAGTTAAATTTGGCGTATGCTTGAATTTAGATAGTATATTTGGTATCGAATTTCGGCAAAATGTGTAATTTGAAGTGAACTGAATTTTGTAATATTTACTGTTTTTACATTTTTACAGGGAAAGGAAAGCAAATAAGAACCACTATAGATAATTCATTAGATGGAAACTGTTTTTGTAGAATGAGATTGTACATCGTGAATTTTCAATGATAAACTCCTTGCGTCTCATCTTGCAATGTAAAATGGTTCTTTAAGTTATTTGGTTTGTGATTTCGTTTTCGTTTTACTAGTCAGTCATGTTAGTTTTGTAGCTAGACGATAACCAGCAGGCAGGAAAACCAATTGGCATGTTGTATTCAAGATTATTTGCAGTTGGTCTTTGATTAATTTCTATCTTTTTCTTGAAGAATTCATATGATATTCGTAATGATTGAGAGCGTATGTTCTTTCAGAAATCACTTCTTTCAGAATTGATACAAGAGATAGAGCCATTAGATGTGAGCCTAATCCAAAAAGATGTTCCACCTGCTACCTTGGATGCTATGAAGAGGACCATCTCGGGCATGTTGGGCTTACTTCCATCAGACCGATTTCAAGTTTTTATTGAGGCTTGGTGGGAATCTCTCTCAAAGTTATTGGTCTCTTCAATGATGACAGGGTACAATAATTCATTGCTTTTGTCATCTAGCTTATATGGAACATGATGTGATCTGTCTAGGCCCATTTAGATATCTGATGATCAGAAGACAAAGGAAATTATTAATTTTTATTGTGGTCGATTCTTGCATGGGTTGTAGTAGTTTTTGAACACTTGATGCATCATAGGACATTTTGATCAGCTGCCTTTTGTTTGTTGTTGTTATTATTAGATATCCATGAATTATATTTCTCCTTGAACTGCAGGTATACACTACGAAATGCTGAGTATAGGCTTTGCCTTGAAAGAAACCTTGATATACACGAAGAAGATTCTGAAAAGCAAGCACAGGGAAATTCAAAAAACAATCTTCAAGGGTTAGTGCTAGAGAGGGAAGAAACAAATCAAAGTCTTGGAAAAGATACTGAATTTGAAAAAATTGCAGAAAACCTATCTGATGACATCAATATCCAAGGCCTTGGTGACATATCCCTTGAAGCTCAGCAATATATTCTTCATTTACAATCTCATTTATCTTCTGTGAAAAAGGTATGCAATAGCAATTTAGAAATTCCCTTGGAACACAGACAAGTCAGTTTATTTTCTTGTATCATTTGGGATGATAATTAATGATAAAAATATCCTACAAAATGGAGCTGTTGGTAGCTTGGTAGAAGAATATGATTACCTGGATGTCCTATAAAGGCATCACAAAGAACGCTGCCTTTTGGAATAAGAGGGGGTTTTCATGGGAATCCTCAGGCTGTTGAAATGGGAAGCTTTGCTGAGTGGACTTATATGAGTTGTTTGAAAGCTAATCAGAGGATGCTTGTTTATCAGCATTCTTGTGAGTATCATGGGTTTGGGTGCTTGGGATTTCCTTATGAGAACACATTTTGTTAACTTTTTGACTGTGTGCTTGCCTTTTTAATTCTTATGAGGCTGTATGTAATCTATCTAGTTGATTATGTAAATATGACACGTATTTGAAGCTTTACATTTCCCTTTTCTCTGAAGGCCTATGTCTCTCCTGGTATCATATCCTTCTCAACAAAGAAGAGATGTGCTGTTATTTAGGAGAGGAGAAGTTCCATTTCTAATGATATTAATTTGCTTAGTCTTGTCATTCTTTGATAATGATATAACCTATCTTTTTTGTTGTTCAATTCGTATGGTGTCAACAGACACATTTATTTTGTTCAGGATGTGTTCTTATATGTCTTTTATTTTCCTTTTATTTCTGTTGAAGGAATTACATGAAGTGAGGATGAAAAGTGCTGCTTTTCAAATGCATCAATTAGTTGGCGAAGAAAAGAATGATTTACTGGACTACTTAAGGTCACTACAACCAGAGAAGGTGATTATTATTCCCAAGCTCATTTTCCTATGGAATCTCTTCTTTTGAAATTTGCCTGACGTTTTCAAATCGCTGAATGCTTTGCATAATATGATATGCCACTATCAGATGTGGTTATTGCATTCTTCATATCAAACTGGTTGATTACAGGGTGTAATGCCTGTAGTAGTCTAGTACTAGTATGATCTTGGTTTTGTTTATTACGTTTGCAAAAGCTTGTTATTGGCTCAAACATGAGAGTGGTGATTTTGTGTGATAATACTTTCTGATCTGCAAAATTTCTTGATGTTCCTGTTTCTTCATCAGAATAAGCTAATAAAGGATTCTTTTATTGCAATTCCAATAGTTTGAAGTTTTAACATTCAAAGTCATTTTTTTCTCGTTTTCTTTTGCAGTAGTACTGAGTGAAAAGCTATTTTGTTTTTCAAGTATTTGGTTTTAGTTTCTTAGTCGGATGCTGTTTCCAGGGCTTTTGATGTGCAATGATTTTTTTTATTTTCCTTTTCTTTTTCCCAGCATTTGGTAAGGCATGCTGGCTGTGTTTTCTCAATACACGGGGAGTTACCTGCAAATTCTAAAGTCATGAATATCCATCTGATCCTGAGTTCCTTCCAATAAGTTCAATGTTTATATGATCTCCTTTTCTAATTATGTTGATAGCAGTGATGATTTTTGGCTTTTGGTTTAACTGTTGGCCCTGCTTATTTCAATCTTAAATGTAGCTACATGTTCCTACACAAGTATTAATGTTTTTTTAAGTGTTTAATTATGAATTCGCTACAACCCCAATAGTACTATGATTTATTTTTGTTCTTGCATAAAGCCTGGAGGCAAAGGTGTTCTGTCAGTAATTTGTAGATCCTATTCCTACTTGCGTTTGGCCAAGTTCTTTATTTCTATGCCCAGCAAAACCTCAAGCAATGAATTACTTGGTTTATTTTAGATATGCTGGTAATATATGTGGTTGTGACATGAACAGGTTGCTGAGTTATCCGAACCAACATTCCCTGAATTAAAAGAAACGATCCATTCTGTAGTCCACGGTCTCCTTGCAACCCTTTCTCCTAGGATGCATTCTAAGACTCCTCCACAATCAGAGAACACATCACCTGGATCGCTAAATATTGGAGTTGATTGTGCTGAACTTGTTGAGAACACTTCGCTTCATTTCCAGCCCCTCATTTCATTGACAAGGGACTATCTGGCACGACTACTTTTCTGGTTAGGCCTTTTCATTTAACTCTTTTCTCACGATGTTCCTCCCTCTGGCAACAGATTTTAATAGTATTGCATCCGTTTTTTTTTCCCCCCTTCTTCAAGGTGTATGCTTTTGGGGCACTACCTGCGAGGCCTTGAGTACCGAATGGAGCTGATGGAACTTCTATCCTTAACAAGCAATGAAGAAAATGATTCCTGTGAAGACAGGCATGTTGCTTGAAGGCGTTTCTTTCAGATGCTTCGGATTGTAAATATTCAAGGTTTGCATTTCACGATTCAAGATGAAGAGGCTGGATGTGAGATATAAGCATAGGCCAATTGAGCTCATGCGGATAGGTAGTTCCCTTAGTGTAATAGAATTCCTTCATATTTTTCACTAGTATATTATCGTCACTTTCTTTGTCCGTTAGATTGTCACCACACACACGCACATGTACAAAGTAGAAAGTAGAAACTTCTGCGTTCTTGCTTTCTTTTACGTTTGTAGCAAGTTTTTTCGTTTTTTTTTTTTTGTTCCAAATGTTTGTAGCAGGTGTCATCACTTGAATATATATTCGTGGAATGAGCATAAGTAGATCATGTACCAGTAAATGTGAAGGGGAGAAATCAAAGCCTCACTGTCTTGTTATCACATAGATCATTTACCAGTAAATGTGAATGGGAGAAATCAAAACCTCACTCTTGTTATCACATGTTATGTTAGAGTTTGTGTTTGGAAGTTTGGTTATGGTTATTTTTTAAAAAGATTTTATGTTAATATATATATATATTAATACTGTATTTGTATTTTTTAAAATTATTTTTTTATTAGTATATTAAAATAATTTAAAAATATTAAAAATATATTAATTTAAATTAAATAAAATTTTTTATCGCAACATAAAAGCTAGAATAAGAAGACTGTTTGTTTTTAGAAATTAGTTTATGAAAATTACTTTTTAAATTTTTTTATATTTGTTTGCCAATAAAAATATTAGTTAATGAAAAATATTTTTGAAAGAAAAATTTGGTTTGATTTTTATAAAAGTGTTTTTTTAAATTTAAGTTAAAAATATTTTTTTTTAAATTATAAAAAATTTAAAAATATTATATTATTTGTTGATTATATTAAATTTGATTCTTAAATTTTGATTGTTATATATTTTATTTTATTTTTTANTTTATGAAATGTTAATTATTTTTTTTTTAATTTTTTAGATTTGTTTTTTATTATTTTAATTATTATTTATTTTATTTGAGATAATTTATACAATTATATATATATATATATATTTAATTTTATTCTTATTCAACTTTCTAATGTATAAGATTTGTTTCTTATGATTTTAATAATTTTAAAAAAATAAAATATTAATAAGTTATTTTTCAGTTTATTTTTTATGATATAATCAAATACTAGAAAAAAATTTAAATTTATTTTTTGTTATTTTATTAAATATTAAAAAATAATTTATTTTTTATTTTATTTTTTTTTAAAAAATTATTTCCAACGAGCAAAACAGAGCACAAGCCTTAATGTGATCAAAAGGTAGATCATAAAGTAGATCACAGTATGTTTCTTATTTATTTCCATTCGTTGGCATCAATGACATGCCTGAGTTAAATCATGCTTCAACTTGTGTTATATCCATTGCTTGACACGTGACGTTATCTCCAAGTGGTATATCAAAGAGTCTAATGACGTGTTTCAGTCGTTAGATTTACACGCTAACAATTAGATTGATATGTATATCAAATATTATCAATTAGAAATTGATTTAAAAAATTGAGCTGGTACACACCCGCACGTAAACGGATAGCTATTGCGTCCCATCCATAAATTAGGAGCTCTACACTAATAAATGGATAATATTTAATTAAGATGATAAACATGTTTTTTTAAAAAATCTAAGAGATGGATATCAATTTAAATTGGCATTGATTTTTTATATATATATCCATTATAAAACCTTATATATGAACAGAAAGCTTCTAGTCTAGTGTACATATGTTTTCGGGCGAATGATATTTTTTTTTTCAATTAAAAATTGCTTGGGATTCAATTGATAGTTTAACACTGCTCTTGTCTATTTGTACGGGAAAATGGGGAAATGTTGAACAGACCAGGCGAGTGCCTGGTATTCTCATGTAGCCGTGTTTATATATATAACTTATTTTTTTTATATTTTTAAATTATTTTGATATGTTGATATTAAAAATAAATTTTAAAAAATAAAAAAATATTTTAATAAATTTCTAAAAAAAACTTTTTAAAAAAAATTATTATTATATTACCAAACACCTGTAAAAATAATATATGTGCTTTCTTGGAATTGCATGACAAATGCGTGTGTCCAAAATGGTTTCCCTGTGGAGGCTCTGACCCTTTTTCGCTTGACGGTGGAGGATACTTATGACTGCAGACCAAATCACGTTACAGTGGGTAGTGTGCTTCCGGCTTGTGCTCAGATTGGTGGTGTTGAGCTTTGAGATGTGGGTTCATGAATACATGAAATGTAATGGACGAAAAGGTGTTGTAGAATCCAACACATTTTTAGCCACTCACGTACATAGACGAAAACAAAACCGTCTATGGAAAATACTGTAATATTTTTATTCTTCCTCGTCTCACAATCCTTTGATGATTGTAATAATATATGATTGGGTCATATGACGAGTGAGCAATGCTAAGATTAAATATTTTTTCTATCTTGAAAACAACTAGAAAAACAAATTTGAGTTTGGAAAAAAAATATATTTCAATTTAATATCCAGTTATAAGCTTTTTTTTTTGTTGAACTTTTGAAGGTTATAAATTAATTTAATAAGATTATTGAGATGTTTATTAAATGTTTTAAGTTAAAAATTGATTCAAAATAGAGTTTTAGATTAAAAAAATCATGAATCTTATTTTTTATAGCCACATCAATGACCATATTTTAATAGTTCTAGACGATGTGTTGTTTATAGTTTTTTTATATTTGGGGTGGACAACATGCTTGTTAGGCTCATTATTGCTTGATTTTATTTTTTTAAAATAACTTTGATTTTAAATTTATATTTTTTAGTAATATTTTTTATTTATGTTTTAGCTACTACCTCTTTTCTGTGATTGTTTTTGGATTTTTTATTTTTTAAAAAAATAAAAATTATTATTTTTAATTATATTGAGTGTGTTTAATTTTTTGGGAGGCTAGTTGATTCATTTATATTTTTTATAATATCTTTTATATACAACCTTGAATATTTTTTTATTTTATTCTATAAGTTTTAATGTGTATTGATTTCTATTATAAATTAATTTTAATAAATAAATTCATTAAATATAATCAAGTAAATGATCCATGTTGTGATATTAAATATCTTAATTTATATTTATCTCTTAATTTTTTTAATTATACATGTTTATTTATCGTTAATGCCTTTTTTCATTCACTCACACAATGGTTAGTTTATTTCATTTATTTATGATTTTTATATGAAAAAACATGTTGAAAAATTCTACATGTTCATTTTATTTTTATCATGTATTGTTGTTTTTAATTTGATCATTATTCTTATACTTTATTATTTTTAATTTTCTCATTCAATCCAAGTGTATGATATATTGTTTGTTTTTTTGTTTTTTTATTAATGCCTTTTTTCAAATAATTTTAAATTTTATACTTTAATTAATATCTCTTCTCTAGCCTTTTCTAAATTGTAATTATTTTTTAATTATACTAAGTGTGTTAATTTTTTCAAAGGTAAATATGATTTATCTATAAATTTCTTATATGTATATATATTAAATATTTATTTTTTAATAATATTTTAAATATATATAACCATGCATATAATTTTTTTATTCAATAAATTTTATGTGTGTATCGTTTTTTTAGAAATTAATTTTAATAAAAAAATTCATGAAGCACAACTAGATAAATACATTTTTTTTTGCATTTGGATATATATACATATATATATATTTATATATTCCTGTCTGCTATAGTTTTTTTTATTAAATATGATTAAAATAAAACTAACTTATTTGGTTGATTGAACTATATCTCAAATTATTAATTTTTTTTATCAAAATATATTCATGACACCTAAAAATAATGCATAATTAATTATTCGGGAGTTTTGGCAAAGCGAAAGACGTTTTTTGACCGGATTGTTTATGCTAAATGTGGGAGTTTTGGCAAAGCGAAAGTCGTTTTATGACCAGATGGTTTCCAAATATGTCATCTCATTCAGAGTGCAAGGGTTTGGTTAATTTACATCCCAATGCTTGAACGTTCCTTGGTCTTCTATGGGCCTGCAGCCACTCGCGGTTATCGAATAAAGGACGTCAGACATTCCTAGAAATGAGCTCACGGTTCTTAATTTGCCCTTCTTAAATTGGAACGTTATGCTTGCTATATCAATCTTCTCGCGAGAGAGAGAGGGCCATGTGGAAGAAGTAATTAATGTTGCTGCCTCCATGATTTATCAACCTAATAATTTTGTTTGGGGGCGTTGTTTGGCGGTTGCCTGCGCCATTAGGGAGTAGATTTGGCTCGATATTTATAAGAGTCTTGTTGAGGTGGACCCAGGTAATTCTGCAGGACATGTAATGCTAGCTACTGTCTTCGCAGTTGATCATCGATGGGACAATGTCATAGCACTTAGGTTTATAACGAGGGAGAATGGAGTCAAGAATCAGCCCAGATGCAGTTGGATCAGCATTAATGGGATATATTGCACATCAATTTCATGTGGGCCCTCATACTCAAATTGAGAGGATCATAAATTAAACATTACTTGGATCGATGAAGGAAATGAAGCTAGCAACTTCTTTGCAAATATGGAAGTCTTGTATCAGTTGGAGGCCGGGGTTTCTTAAGCATTACATTGGAGCTACTTTAGATATATAGTAGCTCTTCCTCGGCTTCAACCAGATGATTTCTGTCAGAAACTTTGGGGTCCATTTGCTCCACAGGCAGAGAATTACTGTGGCGCCTTGTGCTGGACTGGATTGAGAGACCTAAAGCCTTTAATCATTAACTGGAATAGACAAAAACTGTCTTGGTCTTGGTTATCTATCCTTTTTTAAAAACTTTGGTGTACGAGCATTGCGGATAGAATCGAAATCTTACTAAAATGGGGAAACAGCAACGTGCAAAGAAGAGCAGTTCCATTCAATCTTAAATACGCGAAGCCTCATTTACACACACACGCACGATCCATTTCACTATAAAGTTAAACCGGATTCGGAAGCACAAGATATGTTTTCTAGATGGATCTTACGAAGGCCACGTAGAAGCAGCTATCAATTTAGCTGTCTCCATGCCTTGCAATACAACAACTTAATAAGGGCATTGCTTAGGCGTTGTCTGCTCTGCTCGAGATATTTAAGAGTTAGATTGAAGTGGATCGTGGAATCTGCAGTCCATATGGAGGAAGCCATAGCCAATGTGAGGGCTTGCAGGAAGCGGAAGGACTTCAATTGTGTAGACTTAGAAGATAGCAAGGGTACGTAGCATCCCAGCAAGGCCGACTGGTATTTCAGAGTCTTTTCACTTCTTCTAATGGGCAATAATACATTGTAAATGTGTTGCACTGCATGTGCTTCCTCTAGCTAGTTGAACATGACCTTCCTTTGAACATCTCGGCTAGGCTTGAATGGTTAAGCCAGACAGCGTGTTTATTTGTGAAGATTGAATTAGCCTAGACTTCTTCGGCCATGCAACTTTAGCTGACTCCATCGATCTTGGTGTCGCTTTAACTGCGAAAGCCTCCGTACCAAAGCTTGAAGATGATTTCTACGAAAACTACTTTTCCACCATCTTCAAAGATAGCTCAAGGTCCTGGAAAGAAAAGAATGAAGTGTTTTTTCTTCTTTTTTTTCCCTAGTAATTTTCAGTAAGTGTACTTATCTTAATTTAAGCGGGTTACAAAATCTTCTGCTTGTTATTATCCGTAATTGAGATTTCATTCCATCTCTTGTTTTAGCGTTTGATCATCATCCTATAATTAATCATAGCTAGTTCAAAGCTATCATGAAATTATCGCTGTCGTGTTTATCTTAATAATCGACCTTAAATATTGCTGCGAAAGTCTATGGTAACCTTGATGCAATACAATTAGATAAGCACAAAGATTCCACATTTTACGTCTTTATTTATCGATCTTTCGCTTTACCAGTACGTGTATTTGTTTCTACTACTCCACACAAATAGTTTTTATTTTGGATTCTAATATATAAACCCGTTTCCTTTCGGCTTTGGTTTAGAAAAAAAGAAAGTTAATTGTGCTTTATGAAATAAAAATTATTCTTATTTAATTAAAAAACTACAAGTATAAAATAAAATTATCTAATATCCTTTTTATCAAACATATATAAAAATTAAAAATAAATATTTCTTAAATATTTTCAAATACTTTATTTTACCAAAGATGGATTCCCCTTAAGCCGGCTCGGTCTATAATTGCATTTGTTTTTCAAAAAATTACTACTTTAATAATTAATTAGCATTCTTTGTGTAAATCCAAACCCACAGACTCGTCCGATTGATCGATAACATGTTTTATAGGATACCTTGTATTATTGAATATTATTATTGGAAGAAAAAAAAGTATAATTAGTTTTTTTTTCTTAATTTTTAAAGAGTTTATTGTAGTTTTAGTTTTTCTTTTTCAATAGAACACGAATTGCAGTAGTCTAGAAGGAGAAACAAACGTTTCCATATGACGAACGTATTTTTATTTGATTACAGTACTATCTCCGAATAGTGAGTATCTGATTTCTTATCCTCTAGGACTCTACCTTTTCTCCTCAGCCAGAATTTTGCTTTTAATCGAAATCCAAAATAAGGAGCCCGTATAAATATTATGGGGTTTTCAAAACCATCAAACCCTAAACTGACTTTAGACTCGCTGGGAAATAAATAAGCACTCCCTTCTTTCTTTTCCTTTCTCCAATGATTTTGTGAGCACGGAAAGGAGATGTCAAAGGAAAAAACAAGTCGCTTCCCTTGTTGATTCATTAAGCGAAAACCCCATCAGTGAAAGCGCTGGTTCACGCTCACAGCCCCAAAACCCTAGTACTTCAGTCAACCAAAACCCTACCTCACAACAAAACCATGGGATTCTTTTCCCTGTATACGATCCTAACAGCTCACAACAAAACCTAGAAACCCCCCCCCCTGGATTCGTGTTTGAATCTCCTCGCTTTTACAATATGGAACTTGATTATTCTTGTCCCTTTGATGATCCAATTCTAGAAAGTTACTTTGCTAGAATGAATCTTTCTACAACTGGTAGATTCTCTCATTCTTCTAATGAACAACAACGATCTTTCAACACGATGAGGAGTGCTGATCAGTACTCACTTGCTGCTGGTCACCCATCATACCAGAATAGTTCCCAAAATGGGACCACATATATGGAGCAATATCGTTATTTTTCCAACATTAGAAGCAATAATGGAGGCCGCGGCTATGATCAGAATGTCCGAGATCAAGACTACTATGATAGGTTTGCGCTGCATTCTTTCCCCAGCACCTCCCAAAATGGGACCGGATATAAGGTGCATCCTTCTTTTTCCAACATCGGAAACAATAATGGCGGCCTCGGCTATAATCAAAATATCCAAGACCAAGACTGCCGAGATAGGTTTGCACTGCATTCTTTTTCCAACTTCGGAAATAAGCATGGGAGCACTTCGCGCGCGAGTATACGTAGTCAGTCTTATGATGCGCTTGATCAATATGGATTATGTCTTGGTAGAATACTCCATGCTGATTGCACAATACTTGAAACTGGCTCTCAATTTAGAAGAGTAAGATCGTTAGAATCTGCAAAGTCAGATACTCTGAGGGTTTCTTCTTTGCCTAATTCCCCAGTTTTTCAATCAGATCACTCATCACTATATAAACTGAAAGGCAGAGTGGCTGTGGCAGCAAGAAGTCAAAGTCTGTATCGGGTCTTGCAGGGCGTCCTTGATGAGAGGAAGCCAGATCTAATTGAGATGATTTTCTTGGAAGTGAAAGATTATGTACATGACTTAATGGAAGATCAGTTTGGTAATCATGTTATTCAGAAGCTTTTTGAAGTATGCAGTGAAGCCCAAATGACTCAACTTATTCTCTCTTTGAACCATAACCAAAGGAGGCTGCTTGGGTTATGCTTTCATCCAGTGGGGTATGTATATATGGTGTTCTCGTTTTAATTCAAACTCCAAATCATTGATTTGGACTGATTTCATTTAATTATTCTTTTCATAGAACCCGTGCGATGCAAAAGATGATAGAGCACATCAAAACGCCTAAGCAAAGATTGTTGCTTACAAAAGTTTTGATTCGGAGGACAGTCATCTTATCCAAGAACCAAAATGGTTATCATGTAATTCAAAAATGCTTGGAACATTTCCCATTTGATGATATAAAGGTAACACACACACATTATATATATATATATATATGCTTTATCCTTGCTACACAAAAGTGATTGCAAATTAAGTATATATCTACATAATATTGAATTTATTTGAACTTGAAGTTATGCAAGATTTCATAGTTTGAAGAATATATTAATCTTAAGCGTTTTAATAATGAGATACGGCAAGAACACACCAATGGATAAAGTTATATTTTAATTACTGTAAACGCACACTCTCATATAGTGAAGGTGAATGATTAGTCAATCTACGAGTCATGTTTGCTGTTGATTTTCTTTTCATAATCATGATAAAAGCTTTTTATATATTTGCAGCCCCTCATCAAAGAAATAGCAGAAAGTTTTCTTGACATTGCAATGGATAAAAGCGGATGTTGTATATTGAACCGAGCTTTGGATTGTGCACAAGGGGAGCTTAAGCGGCATCTTTTGCTTGAAACAATATCAAATGCAATGTTGCTCTCGGAAAGTCCTTTTGGGTGTGTCCTTTATCTCCTCTTCTATGTTTGCTAAATAGCTTTCTTGACATGATTTATGAAAAGTGATTTTTTATATTGAATCATAATTTAAAATTTACTTTTCATAAATACTTTATCATGCAAATAAGCTATAATAGCTTCCAATGTTAGATATTTCAAGAATTATTGTATGATTTTCAACAATAAATCTATATGCAAAAACTTTTGAATTAAAACCAATGAAGATAACATTCCTCCTTTGGCATTTTGAATATAACCTTTGTACTGGAAGCCAAAAGTTTATAGACACAAAGATGAGTTTGTTTCATCTATACATTTCCTTACAGATGCCTTCAACTTTCTTATTTCCTTTTGCATGTTAGGAATTATGTCGTGCAACATGTACTCGACGAACGCATACAGCATGCAACAATCGGGATACTAGAGAAGCTAAAAGGATATTTTGTGTCTCTCTCCATGAACAAATTTGGAAGTAATGTCGTGGAGAGATGTTTGATATGGAGCGGGGAGGAGAATGCTTCAATGATTATCGAGGAGTTTATGCACAGCCCTTACTTTGTGAACATCTGCCGTAATAATTTCGGGAACTATGTTGTTCAAAAGGCACTAGAAGTATCAAAGGTTAGAACATTTACGTAATGCCTTTTAATTTATTGGCTACTTTGTGTTTGGTACTGCACTTGCTAACCATCAATGCATGTCAATCCATATTTTCACATTATGTTTACGAAAAAACTCGAGTCATTAGATATCACTACATATGCTCATGCCTTTCCTGCTTCAACGAGTGTAAATCTTGCTTGCCACATTCTTTTGATACAATAATAAACTACCTTTCCCTTTTTCTGCCAACGCAGGGAGGCATTCGCAATGCTCTTGTCAGTCGCATAAATGACTCCTATCCAGATCTGCACAGTGATATTAATGCAACAAGGGTGGTCAGGAAAGCTCGAGATATCAGGTACCGGATATAATCGCTAAGCCATGACACCAAGTTTCGAACTAGTTGTGCTTTCAGCAGTCGAAAGTTCCGTGTAGCATATCCCTGAAATATTAGTTAATTTGTTGTCGATGTTAGACTTGAGAAGAGGACTGTTATATTGCCTTTTGCTATAGATAGCTATTAGCAGTAGTTTCAACTGCAGAAGATCAATAATGATGTGTTTGTAATTTGAAGCTGTTGGTATATTAAACAAACCATTTGGATGCTATGTTGATGTAAGGTAAATATGCTTCATCAACAGAGATGCTGTTGTTGATTATTATATATTATAAATTTCTTAGTTTTAGTATTTATTTCTTGACCGAGTTCTTAGAAACACCTTCTTTTCATTAGTTGATTATATCTTGATATTTGAAATTTGACATGGTTCTTGAGCGTATCGCAAACAATGATTAATGTAGGATCACAGAACAAATGCTAGTGTTCAGCATGGAAAACGCTTGCCATCCATCTCATAGTGTTGCCCAAATTGTAAATCATCTGAACACTTTCCTTTTGTTGGAAATAAATTGCGGAAACAGAGAAGAAAAAGGATTGGAAGTGATAATTGGTATGGCTGCAGCTCAATACTTAGTTGTGTTTTTTATTATACTTTTGTTCTGTTTTCTTGCTTACATAAACTGAAGAGAAAAATGCATATATAACAAGAGCTGAATTAATGAAATCTAGGAACACATAGACTTCCATGATCTAGAAAAAACCGAAAGAAGAAGAGCTATAAAAGTAAATAATAAAAGACATTGAGAATTACAAATTACATTTAACACTTCATCTTAATTTGTAATCTTCAAGAACCCCTTGAATTGTTGAAACTTCTCAACTGGTGCAGCTTTAGTGAGGACGTCTGGAGGTTAATCATTTGTGTTGATAAACTCCAGTTGAATCTCCTTCTGCTCACCATGTCTCTAATACTGAAATGATATCTTAATTCTATGTGTTTTGATCCTTCATGAAAAACTAGATTCTTAATTACTGCAATTACAAATATATTATCACGTAAAATAATGGTAGGATCAAGAACATTTTACTACAAATTACTAAAAACTCTCCTCAACCAACGATTTTATTTGTAGTAATATATTTTGCCTATACAGAAAATGAAACTATAAAATTTTATTTCTTTGAACACCAAGAGATTATATTTGTTACAAGACAGAATACATACTAATAAGTATTTTTTTTTATCATCATAACTTCCTACCCAATCATTGTTAGAATAACCAATCAATCTATTTTCATTTTGTTCTTTATATAGGGTTTCATGATCCTTGGTTCCTTGAAGATATTGCAAGACCCTTTTGCTACTGCAAGATGAAGTCTGCTAGGATTCTTTATAAATCTGGACATAATACTAATAGAAAAGAGAATTTTAAGTTTTAATTTGTGAGATAGATTAAGAATCCAACAAGACTTCTAAAATACTTTGAATCAATCTTAGCTGCATCATCATCTTGATGTAATTTTTCATTTGCCATCATTGAAAATGCTATTGGTTTAGTTCTATTTTCATCAAAATGGTTTTAACAAAAATCAATTTGAACCATTACTCTATATATTAAGGGTCTACATTGGAAGTCTACATTCAAACACTCCTTTTTAATTTTTAAATTGTGATGATTCAATTCTCTTATCACAGAGTGTTGGAATTAATTTTAAAGTCTAGTGTTTTTTATTCTCATAGGTGTCTCCTAGGTATATACATGTCGCTATTAAATATGTGTTTATATTTTAAGTCTCTTAAAGTATCCTAGATTAGTATAAATATGTTTGAAGTAGTGTAAGTCTAAGTTCAAGTTTATAGGAACTTCCTCTAATATTTATATAAATGAGATTTATTTTTCATCATACTTCCTATGTTCATTGTTTCCCTTATCTCCTTCAAATATTTCTAACACTTTTAACCTTTATTTTCATTTTAGGGTTAGTACTCTTACCAATTTTGTTCAATGTTTGGATATACTAGAAAAAAGTTAATTTTATAGAGAAAATAAAAATGCTCTAATGGTATTTAAGCTATAAATACATAAACCAACAACATATAAAAATTACATTAAGTACTTGAAAAAAGTTGAACAAACCCAAAAAAGATTGAAATGACAATTACTATAAAGATAAAACTCAGGTTAATCATGCAATAAGATAGGGTATTTAAAAGTTCCAACAGATTTAGCTCCATGAAATTTGTAGGCATATCATATTCTTTAAAGAGCTCCAAATAGTTGATTCTTTAGATAATTGCAGCACTTTTCTTAGTGCATCACCTTCGTTACCACTACCTGCTTCATTTAATTGCAGCACTTTTCTTGGTGCATCACCTTCACTACCACTACCTACTCCATTTTTCTCTCACATCAAATGCATCCTCTTACCTAATATCTATGTCTTTGTTTTCTCCAACCATATAAAGAGCTTTTAACCTCTCTACAACTTCAACTCTAAACACTTGTGTCATGATAAAAACTTATCATAAACATTGTCATAAAAATGGAGTCTATATTATAGAGTTTCTAACAAACCATTCTCTAATTCTAATTTTTCACAACCTGAATTCTAGGTTTATAACTTGCATTGCAAAAGTGATGCTATAAAAGCATACTTCTCATAAAACAAATTATATAAGATTTCACATCATTTCATAAACTTTCCATAAATATTTTTCAAAATCAATAAAAATTAAATAATAATTCATAATACTTATTAAAAATATAAGAATCTAAACTTTAAATAAAACAATGTAATAATGGATCACTTTAAGATATTAAATCAAAACTAAAAAAAAAACTCTTGGAAATAAGCAAAGCATTCCAACTAAAAATAAAGAAGTAGAAACTCTCAACAAAGTTAGTTTGTTAACTAAAGGTAAGAACCTAGAAATAATATTAAAAATAAGGAGTGAGTTCAACCAACTTGTTGCGGGATTAATATTTAATACATATTGTATACATTATAAATTGTAATCCACACACACACACATTAAGCATATTAGTATATGGTAATGGGATACATGTTAGATAACAAATTACATGAAACCATAGAATTCCAATAACAGAGAAGGTTTGCGGTCCCAATAATTATGAAAAAATTAGTCGCTATAAGTTAATGTCTCTCCCACTAACTAGGTATACGAGCTACTATATGCATATAAACTAATTACTTTTTATTAGTATGAAGTTTTTGACAAGTATCCTGATATCAACAAATAACAATTATTCATAAAGTTTTATAAGCAAATGAATGTCATATCAAATAAAATTTAATTCAAAAGAATACAAGGGAAAATTCAATAATAGATGAGTACCTGAAAAATAAAGTAATATGTATAAATATTTAAGAATCAATCGGTTATACTCATCATATAATAAATATATTTATATTACATGCATATTAAAGATTATCTCACTCATATAAAAAATATAAGCAAAAAACAAACAAGCATAGAATAAAGCTTACTAAGCATTGTTAAAAAAAAAATTAGCAGAACCTTTACTGAATATAAAAAATACTAAAAAAAAACCTTGAAGCATATAATATAAAATATCACAACTTTAAGACTAAAGATCAAATCATAATTATAAAACCAAAATAGATTCTCCCGATCTATCCCGAACATTAACCAAATTGACCGAATCTAAAAGAATTGATCAAACCTCATTGCTTGGTCAATCGATCAATTGAAATTGACCAACCAGTCAACCAAAACAAACAATCCAACTGGTCAATTAGTTTAGAAAAACTAGACGACCATTTGATTGGGATTTTAGAATCCTAATTTACTAATCCTTAAAAATTATAGATCCTTAAAATAATTCAAAAATTATAGATCCTTAAAATAATTCAACATGTTCCTTAAAAACTCATAACTTTAGTCCTTATATCAATCGTTTTAAACAAGACTAGCACCTTAAAACATCAATTAAGTATATTTAATCATCCAAATTCTAAAATCAAACTCAGTTAATAGTCTCAAGCATAAAACATCAATATTTTACCTTAGAAATTCTTATCTCTAACTTTCACTTTTTCTCCCTCATCTCTGGTCGCTTTCTTCTTCCCATCTTCTTTTCTTATGGTTCTCTCTCTCAAGAAAACCAATTTTTTTTATTCTTCTTTTTTTTACTTTATATTTATATTTATGAAAACATATGGAGACCAAAATGTCTCTAAATTATTTATACCCTTAACTACTCATTAAAGGATGTAAATCTCTTTTCCAATCCAATATTTTTAACACATTACAACAATGATAACGTCAATATCCCATCTTCCTCCCATTGCGCTTTTGATTTGTCAACTCGTAGATACTAAAGAATGGGATATCCAATGGAAATGAAATTTCAAAAGGTTACAAATGAAGACTTTGCATTATATTCAATAAATTTATCTTAGTTTAAGTTTTGTAATTGTTTAAGTAGTGTTAATTTTCATCCTAATTGGCTATAAGGATGAATTTCCCTTAATTACTTGAAATCTCATAAAGATACAATTAAAAATAAATTATTATAACTTTAAAGATGGACTTTCCACCACTGTGATTTAAAAAAATGAGTTCCCTTCTCCTTCATTGTTTGAATTTGATGGTTTTTGCATGTACAAATAAATAGATAGCCATGAAAAAAAAATTGAATTTAGGTTATAGATACCTGAAACCTAATTAGGTTAAGTTTGAATATTCAAAATCAATACTCGATCGTGTTTGAGTTGGGTTTGGTTATTAATTTTAGATTTGGATTCAAGTATGAAAAATGCAGAACTTGACCCATGGGTAGTCATTACCATCTCTAAATAAATTTAATATTGAAGCATAAAAAAACAATAACAAATCATTGTTCTTATAAACAGTGGTTTGTGAGAAGGGATATTGAAAAAAAAATCAATTAAAAAAATAAAAAAAATTGAGTTAACCTATTAAATATACAACTCAAATATGAAAATAAAATAAATTCATGAAAAAAAAATCAAAATAAATTATAAAGTCTAATACCTAGTAAATCCAATATTAAAGGATGAAATTCAAAAAAAGAAGAAAAAAGCAAATTATTATTTTAATGAATAGTAGTTTGTGAAGAGATATATACAGTCAAAATAAATTATAAATTTTAATATTTAATAAATTTAATATTAAAAAATAAAAAAATACTATTTAATAAATAATTGTCCACCATCCAATGAAAACTATATTTTTAAAGCCCAATCAAGACTAAGCCTCGGATCCAGGCCTGGGTTTATGCGAAATATACACACTTTTATAGGCGTGCTAAATCAATGACATACTCCAAGCCCAAGAATAAATCTATTATATATATATCATCTATTTATTGGCCTAATTAATTAAAAGAAAAACTACAGCCCGCGTTAAGGATTTATTTTCGCAACAGCTCTTCTTTTCCTTGGGTTTCAAAATCCTTTTAGCCGTCGGGGACACCATTATTCTTTTTATTCTCACTTTCCTTCCACCAATTCTCAACCTTCTTACATAATAATTGGATGCTTTGCTGTTCATGAATTTTTGGCATAAGGGTTGCTTTCTATTTGTTTTGAATTTTTTTTAGTATTTTAATATTTTTTTATAACAATGCTACGTGTTTAGTAGTTAAGAAAGTTGATGATAAGAACTTCTGAAAAAATCTTCTCTTTTCTAAAAATATTCAATAAAATAATTAAACATGATTTAATTCAAGTTTTATTTGAGTTACAAATTTTTCTTTCAGGTTGATCTGTTAGACTAGATTGTAAAACTATGGTGAAAACATCTCATCATTTAATTTTTGTTAATAATAATTAATATTGCAGCATGCAAAATAGAGCACCAGATCAACAGATCATAATCCGTGGAAACACAAGTATCAATGCTTTGGGGAATTTCATTTCCTATTGAAAAATGGAAGCTCCTTCAAAAACATAAGTCGACAGGATAGTACAAGACTTAAACGCACCATAATTCCTTCCACGGGGATGATGTCAATGACATGGGTATCAAAATATGGAATTAATCGATTTAAGCTTTATATCAAACACGAGAATAGGATGGACTGAAACTCAAGGACTTGCACAACATAAAGCCCCGATCTGCTTTCCACAAAACCAAACAATACAGCGATTGTAGCCTATGAGATGTAGCTCAATTGGCAGATTGTGACAGGCATACTCTACTAGACAAGGACTGGAGTCACCTTGTAACCCAAAAGGAGATTGTTATGATTTAATCTGAATCTGAAGAGTCATGGCTCTCACTTTGTCGCACACTCCTGGTTTGTGCACTGGATTTGGACGAATTTAGAGACGATTCACCCTCAAAAAAGATCACTTGAGCTTTAGCCAATCTCTCCTCCAAATCCTCTGTGTTAAACTCATCTGTCCCTCCCAGCTCATCAAATCCCACCTGAAAACAATAAAAACATGGCAGTCTAATTTTCAGAACAGTGGAAAAAAGGAGTGAATTCAGTCTACAACATGTAGCCATATCTATACAAAACTCACCACATAATCATCCACTTTGGTATTCTTTATAAGAGCAAGAGTTGGAAGAACAACAATCCTGAGCTTTTCAGCCAAAAATGGACTCTTCTCAGCATGGATCTTCACAAAACGTGTCTCTATATGTTGCTTCGCCAGTATGCTCATGTGCTTGTCCATCACCTGCAAATGAACAGCAAGCACGAAATTTTCTCATAAACCACCCATTTTCCCAATCAACGTAAAGGAAATATTAATACCACTTTCTCACACACAACATATTTCATCACATTTTGAATAGCTCGAACGTAGTAGTTCTTTCGCATAATATTCTTTCCAGGGTGGCAACATCAAGCAACTAAGCAATGCCATTGTATTACTATTAAAGCTTCCAGGTGCCTTATAACCCTCAGAAATCAAAGAAAATTTAAACGAGAAGAAGCTGCATAAGCATTTGAGTTAAGCACAGTAGATAAAAGTTTAGGTAGTTTAGGCATCTAGCAACCTCTAGCTTCAATTAAGGACAATCTTGTTTCCAAAATTGCCCTTCAATTGATACGAAGGGCAAATCACAGCCCGTGTCAAGAAACGAAGACTACAAAATCCATATAGAAAAACCCTAAAAATCCACCCCATAAAAAAGAGAGCAACATTTAAGAAATAGAACCTACAAAACTCAAACTTCCTTAAAACACTGAAACATCAATAAAAACAGAACTTTCTTCAATCAAATAAATTAAATTGTAGAAAAAAAGTGATGGTGATTTCTAATACTACCTTGCAAGGCCAATTATCGCGATAGAAATGGCAAACGACACGATCACTAGCTTTAACAACAGAGAAGAAATCCTTCTCTGATGGAATCTCCGTGTACTCACCATGACCTAAAGAGATCCAACGACTACGCTTCTCCGCCATTTTCTTCATCTGTTGTAACCGTCTCTCTCTCAATGCTTCTATATCGTCGAGATCGAGACGGTCCAAGGCTGCGATCTCTTCATCGATCTTGTCTTCCACTGCCTTGGCTACAGTAAGCACTTGCTTCTCTATAATATTTTGAAGGTTAGGGTTTGCCATTGTTGGATATCGGAGGCTCTCTCTCGCGCTTGAACAAATTTTAAAAATGGAAAACTTGAAATTGAAAAGCAGAGACAGGAGATTTTTAACCCCAAGGTGATGGAGAAAGGCTAAATGCGTGCAAGCGATGCCGTTTTGATTTTGTGAGGCTTGGGTCGAATCCTTGTAGGTGAAGTCCATTTAAGAAGCCGAGAGCCCATAAAAATAAAGTAGCGCAGCTTTTAGGAAATTGGGCCTGGGCTGAAAGTTGCCTTTTTCTCTCATTGGTCATCACTTGCTAACCACGTAAGCGATTAAGGAACACAAAATATTACCGGATCCCATCTTTTGCGAACACATGTCGGAGGTGGTGGTAAGTTCTAGTTAAAAAGGAAATGTACAGATTTGAGTTAAGTACTCAAACTGGTGAAGATTAGAAAGGAGTGACAGTTTAATTAATTTAATTAATCATACCATTTGAAATTAATCAAATATCAGTCGCAAGTTGAACGAAGAAAAGAGCACACTTTAACATAATACGACACGAACAGCAGCATTAATTCACTGGTCTTCATTACACGATCACGACCAAGCTAATCAAAGCCCGCAACTAATGCCAGAAGCAAAAACACAAACACAAAGAGAAATAAAAAGGGAAACAGGATTGACATGCTCTTATTATATCTAGCAGCTGCCCCCACGCACGCTAGCTAATCACTCAAGTACACTCCCAAGAACTAATTATACACATGCAGCTAGCTCGTACATATATACGAGACCTTAATTTCTCAACACTGGCACATCCTGACTGTGTAAGAGATTATCATTTATGGACACTTGGGCTTGCCCTTGGAGTTCCTTTTGTCCCTGTAACAAGGGCACTCGTGCTTGTTCCCATAAGTTCCAGAAGGCACACACTTGCACTGTTCACAGCATATTCCACAGTACTTCAAGCACCTGTCTTGTATGCCAGCGTTTGCGCACCTCGTATTGCACTTCTTGGTACAGAATGCTACACCACAAGAAATCACCAACATGATGAGTATTTCGAGAACTACATAAATAAACACAAACAGGGATGGAGCCTGCTTTTGCTAATTTTAGGGGCCTAACAAATTAGTAAAATATATCTCAGCTTTTAAATTAATTAGTAAACGAAGCCCTTGATTAGTTACATGACTTGGCCATGACAGGTTCCAAGAAAGATGAGCTGAAGAGGAGTGAGGACAGCAGCAAAGCAGCAAAGAAGAGCTTCATCTCTTGCTTTGCCTTAATCAAAGCATGCAGCAGCAGAGCTATAACTAGAGCCTAAGTGGGAGTGGAGTGAAGAGAGGAGTGGGAGCGTACGTGGGAATATATAACACCAAAGCCATTAATAAAGTTTAAAGTGGTACGGGTGCGGGCAATAAATTGAACAGCTGGAGCTTCGCTTGGCAGTTTACGAATGAGCGGTGGATTCAGCCATATACAGGCGCGGTTTCAGCTTGCGAGCAAGAGTTACAGGATTTGTTTGTTTTCCTGTTGCGTTCTGTGTATTATTTTAACTATATACTAGTTATCTAACCATGTCCAGAATCATTTATGTCAATAAATACAAATAAAAAAATATTAACAAGTTTACAGATCAAATAATTTTTTTAACACAAATACACACACATATTAAAAAAATATAATTATAAATAAAATGTAGTAAAGATTATATATGTTAATAAAAACATAAAAAATTTCAAGTTTATTTTTAATATAATAAAAAAATAAAATAAAATTATAATTGATATATTGAAACATTATTTTATATATTTTTTTCAATAAATAATATAAAGAAAATATTATAAAAAAAATAATAGGAGCAAGAAATTGATATAAATATGGGAAATATGGAGTAATAAATATTATAAGTGTAAAGAATAAAAAATAATATATTTTTAAAAAATATATTATAAAAATAATAATAAATAAACCGAATATAAAATAAAAAAAATAAAAAATATACAAAAAACTGGTTTTAAAAAAAAAACCAAAAATTTCATATTTACCATAACCATACAGTATCTACTACAGTAAAAAATTGAAAAAAAATTGTACCATTTCTATTATAATTTTATTTTATTTTTTTTGGTGTGTGTAGACAGATACACGCCCCGCTGGCGCCAGCAGGTACGTTCTCGGTGGCATAACTAGGTGATTTATCTACGTCAATGATACAACGTAACCAATGAGGACAGATACAATTAAGATGCGTACTCCTAGGTGGTTGAGCCATTACTCCCGCGTTTTATGACCCTCGAGTACAGAATTGAAAAGTCCACCGCCTGTTTTTGTTCCTCTCAGATAGGGTCGTAAATGGATGATATTGTTCGTAAAAATTGCTGGGAATAATGAACAGCATTACTCTGTTTCGAATATACATGGAACGATTTTCTGGGATTTCCTCTCTCTCATGATGCAATGCACATTGCTATCACATGTTCTTCTTCATTCTCAAATTCTTTACTTTGGACGCAATTCTTATTAATTTCTCCTAAAAATAATAATTTTCATCCTAAAATATCACGTGTTTTGGATCTCATAAATGATAAATATTTGGTTTATCATCATCTTATGTGTTTGCCTAGATGAATTAATTTATCATGCATGGCCTTTTTCCCTCTTACCTTTGGATTTATGCTATTTACTAGTCACTCTACAAGATTTGAGTGCCACCCTCCTGAGAACAATAAAAATTAGGGAATTCATAGCATCCAAACTCTCCTTGATGTTTTAGCTGCCATCGGATATACAAGAGCACCCTCCAGTTTTGATGCCTATGCTCAGTGCATGAAAAGCAAAAGCTTCAACGATTCGTTGTCACTATGCTCTCGGTCCATGATCAACGATGTCATCCTTTCATCTAAATCTCAATATTAATTGCCAAGTTGTTTGTTTTGGGGGATTCCTTCCAATAAAATGAATGATTTTGTGCTACTTTTCCAAACTTTCCACTCTGATTTTCGCCTCAAGGAAAAAAGTGCTGTCATGATCGCATATTTTTTATCATCAAATATCCATAGTACCGTCATTGATTTATTGCTTCGATGCATGAACATCTTGTAATTTTTAAATCTAGATGTCTCGGAAGATCTTTAACTTCAGTTTAACTTCAGTAATGATTTGAAACCTACATCTAGTTTGGTGTATTCATGTTTTGATAGCAAATAAAATCCAGAGTTTATGTTGAAAATCATATATTAGTTTATATGACCAGATGAGTTCTTGTTTTTCTATAATCATTTTAAATATATGGTGTTTGGGTTATAAATTTGCACTCATTATTATCATTATCTAACTTGATTCTTAGTTTTTAAGTTTTCTGGTCACATTTATGCTAGTTTTGTATTATCAGGAAAAATTTTCTTTTTCCAGAATATTTATCTCAATCAGGATGTGATAATCTTCTCGGAATACTTGAAGCAATTTATTTTGATTTTCTTGTTTTCATTTGAATATGATTTGAAACGTGCCATGCTTAATTCAGCATAGATTCAAGCTTTCTCTTATGGATTTGTTATAAATCAAGCTTTAAGGTCTCATTATTTTCTATCTATATCAAACATGACAGCCTCTCTTTTTCCTTGTTATGGAAAGCTCAACAATATTTGGTTTAATCATCACAGTGTTAGATTTCAGTTTTCAATTTTTATTTAGGGAATAAACTTACAAATCTGTGGGAGGTGATAAAATGTCTGATGAACTTATTCCCATGAAAAATGTTTACCGGGTTTCCTTGGAGAAAGACGTGTTTGAAATAATACATGCTCTTTCATTTCATAGAGATCCCCAGCATGATCAATGTTTCAGACCTGCCATAGACGTTTTTTAATTTGATGCACAATGAACTTTTTTTCAATGACGAATGCTTGTATGATTTAGGTTTCGATTTCATATGTTATTGGAATATAATCCTAATTTGGCACGGTGTGTGTCCCGTGTCTTTTAAAAAAGTGGATTCAGGGTTTTGCAGTGAAGAACGCTGGGCAAGTTCTTTAAGTCTGTCATTTTGATCTTTCAAAAATAAAGGGGGCTTTCAGTTATTTTCATGAATCGGGCGTTTTTCGTTTTAAAATGGAAATCTGAGTGATATTAAAGCTTGGGGCTTTAATTTGGTTTGGGATTTTAAGAGATAATTATGGGCTCATGACTGCCTTATAAGAGCAGCTTGGGTTTTATCATGGTTTTTGGGCCAGTCTAAAAATCTTAAAGTATGTTTGGCAAATACATTTTTACAGTGATTTTTTAGTTGTTGTTTTGTTAGCTGACAGCATATTTAGCGAACACATCCTAACACAATTTTTCAGTGCCATATTTTCTTATGTGTTTTGTCAAATATAGTCTTAGTCTAATTTTAATCAATTTTTAGATTTTTAAAGGATAATTTTGTAATTAATTTTCATTTTTATACTAATTTTACCCTTTTATATTTAATATTTAGGATTATAAATTTACATATAAGGCACTTTTCTGGTATTAAATAAACTGGATTTAAAAAATAAAAAAGAGAAAAACTAACAAAAATACTTCTTTCAAAAATATATGTTTATGATTTAAATTGCATAAAAATAACATGTTCTTATTTAAAAAAATACAAAAAAAAATAAATAAAACAAAAATATATTGCATGATTTAACATTTCTTGAAAATACTAAAAAAAATAGTTTATTAAACTTACTGGGGACTTGGTCTAAATTTAAAAAACACCAAAAATAAATTTGTTTACGCTTAATATTTTTGGATTTACAAACTTATATATAAGATACATCTTCAATAATAACAAAAACAAATATAGCACATAATAAATTATTAACCCCTTTTCTCTCACTCGCTCATTTTTAATATTTAGAAATTATAAACTCGTAAGTAAAACATATTCCTAGTATTATAAAAAATAAATATAAAATATATAATATTTTATTTGAATTTAGAATGGCTAATCTTGACTTATAAAGTTATGGTTACTGGGTTAATCCACTTTAATTAATAGACCGATCAATAGTTAAAATAACACAGTAAAGCCTCAATAATAATAAGATAAAATAAACAATACAGCTTATCTTAAATATAATTTATTAAGGGTGATATTATCTTTCATTTTCTAGACTTTGTGAGTTAGTTAAGATTTCTAGTAACAAAAATATTAGGTGGCAACTTCAAAAATCTAGACCATAAAAAGAAAAGAATTCCTTATTATTTTCATACCTCAAAACTCTATCCTAAAGTACGATCGCTATAAATCTAATAACTTTATATTGTGATAACAATATAGCTATTGCATAAACAAATAAAACAAGCTCTCATCAATCATCTAAAAATACATTTTTATAATTTCATCTAATTAAAAAATCATAAAAATAAAAGATGTAAGTATAGAGTAAATATCCATTTAAAAAAACCTTGTAGATCTTTTTACTAAGCTATTGTTCCATTAAAAACATTATCGTCAAGTACAATGATATAATATTTGATACATAAGTGATTGGTTTGAGTGTAAGAAAGAGATTGTTAATGTAAATGCATTTAGCCAACCAGTTGGTTACATATGACATTAACTTTATTAATATAATATTCATTAAATATTTAATTTAATGAATTTAGAATGAAAACAAAGTCCTTGAGATAAAAAACTACTTTGCAAAAAAATTATAAAATTATTATACTTATAAAATTTTTATTGTATCAAATAACTATTCCTAAATGTTTATAATCAATCCTAAATGTTTATAATCAATGTTCTATTTAGACTATACGTTAATTAGAGTCTTTAGGACTAATATATATTTTATTTTATTTTATTAAAGAAAGTAATTATTTTTTTAAATTAGGATATAGGTGATACTTATAACTAATGTATAGATATTTCTCAAATAATATGTATACTAAATTGACCCATGTGAGAATTTTAATTGAAAAGATCACATATATCTAAAGGCTTACATGATGATTACAGATGATTTTTAGACTTAAGATAACTAATTAAGTAATTTTATATAGAAAATATTATGATTTGATCCTATTACATGTTTTTTTAATAAAAAATAATAAACATGAAGATATTTGACATAACACGAACTATATAAGAGTACTTAAGTAATCAAGAGAAGATTTATTATCTTATGTGAATTAGAGAAAATATTTTTTATGTTATCAAATAGTTTTGATTATATATTCTTGAGTAAAGAAGAATGAGATTTGAAAAAAAATTCAAATCTTATTTAAAAAATTAATAATTACAGTATTGAGAACAAACATGATTAAACTTAGAATAGACACACTTTATGTTATAATATCTAAATCAGAATATTATTGATGAAATGATAATAATTACACTGAGAAACTAGTCACTAAAAGGTTAAATTAAACCACTTATTATTTTTCTAATATTTAAGCAATCATGACAATTTACTAGAAATTGTATTTAATTTTTAAATATAAATCAATTAATTATTAAATTGATAATAAATTAATTTTTTAATTATATTTTATTTAGGATTTGTAATTTATATTTGAACCAACTTATTAAAGAACCTAATGAGTTATTACTTTAAGAGTCAATAGTTAGAAATTAAAATGGGATGATTAATCAAATATAACTTGATTGTAAATAAATTTTAGAAATTGAAAACTAGAATGTAATTTACACAGTGAATTACAATTTTAGACTTTGAAAAATCAAATAGAAAATTAAATAAATAAATTTATAAAATTATCTTGAAATAATATATGTTATATTATTTAGGAGGAAAATTAATATTTTTTTATTTATAGGGTTTGCAAGTTTCCCCATAGATAGAATGTTATTTCTCTTATTTTTTATATTGTACAACGGTACAAAACACTTGAAAAATATATATATAAAAAAAATCTAGCTCTCAAAAGTATATCAATCCCTCTTTTCTAAAAAAATTTAAATAATTTTTTATTGATAGTTCATATAAATTATCGTTAAAAACTGAATATATAGATGATTTGTTGTTTGTGATAACTCACTTTTGAAACAATTATTTGAAATTAAAAGAACATTATCTTGCAGAAATTTTTATATAAATCCTAAACAATAATATATTATCTAATTGGATATTGAGAATCTAAAAAATAAAAAAAATTATTAAAAAAATATTTATTACATATATATATATTTCAAGAAATTAAAAAAATAGGATCCACCCATTACCGGGCAAGCCTCCACGTAGGTCAACACTTTGAGGGGTTTGACCTGCATAGCCCGTTTAGTTTCTGGGTTGCCAATGGGCCTCCCCTTTGGACAATATTTCTAACTCGGCTAGGTTCCAATCGGAACATTAAATGCATGCGTGTTCTTAAGACAAGTGACATGCATCAAATAATGTTAAAGGTTCCACATGATAATAAAGCTTAGTCATGGAGGTTTTGAGACCTCGTCACCTTGAAATCTCAGACCAAAAGATAAAGCATGTTTGGCAGAACTTACACCCCACTTTTAGCGTTCAGCTACAGTGGGACCAATTAACGATACTATTAGAGCTAGCTGTGCGCTGTATTCTAGTGTTGACGCACCTTCGTCACTTATAGCCAATGATGCACGCTGAAAGATGCAGGGTTCGTCGATCGATCAGATTAGGGTCCGTGGAAGATGATGTCAATATTTCAAGGGATACCCACAAAAGGATCACGTTCTTAATTAGGCGAGTTCGTCCATATATATCGAGAAGGAAAAAGAACATTTCCCAAGATAAGATGATATATTTTGAGGTAGAATAAATTTCCAGAAACTTCTATTCAGGTTTGCTGATAGATGCAATCGTCCCGCACTCCTTTTTATTTTTTTTTTAAACAGGTGACATTTACCAGCATTGTATCAATTTCAGTCCTACATTATTACTATTATTATTGAGGGGCGGGGGGGGGTTGCTGGAGAGGGGGTGGGCGCGGACCAGCTCAAACTTAAGGATCACCCTTGAAAGGAGTGTGATCTTAATCCTCCAGTGACAATTGCTAGCTCGTTTTTTAAAAGAGAACTTAATTGCATGGTCCTCAATTTCATCGAACTATCCCTTTTCATGTTCACCTACTCAACTCAATCACCATAAATAGAATCTTCCGAGGTCACTCTACGTCACACATATATTCACACCCTGTGGAAAGGACCAGGTTCAGTCTGGTCCGAGCAACGTCTTAATTGGGTTCCGATATTTTCATAAAGATACACTTTGAGGTACGTAGGAGTTAACGTGTTTGAACCAGTTTTGTATTTGTTAAAGCTTTCAACAATACTTTGACAACGTTCTTAAGAAGTTTTTTTTTATTGTATCAAAAGGATTAAAGAAATACCCCAAAAAAACATCAATTAGCTTCAACAAAAAATACTTCAGTATAGCATCTGCATGAACAATCTAACTCTCTGTTTCTGTCTGAATGTCTGATCACATGATATTATTATGAACAAGCTAAAAATCGGGATATACATGAACTAATTTTATCCCTATAAGCTGATCAACTAGTTTAGACCGGGATGCATGTCCATGTACACGTAAATTCGTTTCAAAACATCACAGGATATGATTATACTTGGACAGATCCATGACTGGATAAAGATGGACACCTTCCCCCTTTCTTCAAGCAGTCTTCTCCAAAAGAAAAGGTATAAGGTGTGAGGCTCGTTGTATCAGAGATTACGACCTCTCTTCTATTCATGAAGGTGCATGCCCACATCTCACTCACATTTGGAATTTAACTACATCAGTGGTGCACGTGCTTCGGAGCGTAAAGAGGAAGGCTGTTGTCGATATGTCAAGATGAGTATCATGGGTTTGGGACCCATACGAGACCATGCGACCATGCTTTATACCCTTTGATCTCTACATTATTATGCTACAATAATATGAAACACATTACAGCGAAACATTCAAACCTTGATCTCTCTTTATCGGGCCAAAAAGAGATGCATATACTGTAGCAATAAATGGGATTAATTTTCCTTTTCATCTTTTGTTTAGTTGAAGGACATTGTAACGGATGAAAATCCGATATTAATACATGAAAAGGGTGATTATTGGCAACAATTTCTACATACACTTTATTCAAGCCTCCAAAATTGAGTGTTTATTTTGTGGGTGCATGGATTGATGGATATATATACACCAGCTGATAGACAGATGTGCTACTACGTGTGTGTCTGCGTATACTCCTAGTTATTTCTGATTTTTTTTATTTTTTTTTCAGGAAAATAAGATTGAATCAATGCAGATACTGCAGCTATTTTTCTTTTTCAAATAACCACTCCAGCGGCACATTTAATAAAAGACGTCGGTCTCTCAATTAGGTCCTTTTCAGATTGACCCATACATGAAAATAGTCCCCTTACCTGCAGCTAAACAGGCACATACATATAATAAATTAAGCGAGCGGCAATACAGAACTATTTCTATTAGGATGTTATAAATTCATGCCAGATTTCTGGATGTTCACGTTATACTTTGCAAGCTGGGAGTGGGTGGTCTGTGCAAGACCATGCCTGTGATAAAGTATATATACTGAATTCTAAAATGTTGGCCGATCTTTTTTCAACATAAACCAAAGTCCTCGAATAAAGATTAACTACTTATATTATGCACTGAAAAGATTAAAAAAAACCCATAAAGCTCAAGGGATGCTTTGTCTATGAGCAACAACAGTTCTGGCTACTGCTCACTGACCTTTTTTATAAACTGGAAATGGCCCACTGGACCAATGCAGTTCAGTAAGTAAACGCAACACCCCACTTGAAATAGATTGATCAAACAATGAAATAACGGTGGTAGTATTGAAAAGCAGGGACTACGCTTGGATGAATTTTAACAATCTGGCTTAAGATATTCTTGCATGAATGATGGGACTTACAGGGACGAGAATTCCAACTTGATCAAGAACATAAATACATGAGAGCATTTAGAATCCAACAATCTATCAGAGGAATCAGCCACATGAGATGCCAACACACTTACAAAACACAATCCTATCATAGAGATTTTGTGATGTAAGATGTATCAATGTGGGTTTTGAAACAATATCATATAAAAACAAGCCAAGAGCACATGCCATTGCATGGTGTTTTTAGCTCTAGCGAGGAAAAGTGAATGATGATCACATATTAAACCTTGCATATATGTAACGACAGTATATAGAAGCTATCTCAAAAGTGTTGACTAGGGACTGTTTTTTAATGTAACAACACACTTGCATATGCGTGGGACCATCACCGAGGCCTCCCCCATTCTCAAACTTAAATCTTGCATTCTATATTTCCTCACCGTATATACAAGATGCTGAAATGGACATTCCTAATCAGAAGAGTTCTGGTAGCTATTATTAAATTGTTTGTCCTCAATTTACGACTACGCCGTTAAGAGTTGGGATCTCGATTACTCAAATAGAGTGGGATGGGAATTTGAAGATTTGGAGAGGACAGGTTTGCTGATAACCTTTAGCTCATGTGCCCCTCGTTGAAAAAACAGAAGATTTTACTCTTTCTTTTTCCCTTAACAACCTCACTAAACCGAGTACAAAGACTTGGCCCAATCTCCTCCCACTTAGCTTGATAATTTAAAGCTCTGAGCTACTCTTGGACCGCGCTGGTCATAAAACTAGATCCCAACTCGCGGGAAAGCATCTTCCATAGCATACTCTGATGATGGTTGAGTTTGAACGGAAAGGTAGACAAATGACACAACAATCTTTCAATATTCAACGAGCTTGAATGTGACATTGTGGCATTCCAGATTAAAAGCTCGTGACATGAGTTTATCCAGGGACAAGAGGTGTGGGGTAAAATTGTTAAAATCACGAGTTTACTTGTATAATTATACAATTTTACAAATCAACATATCATATAAAATACTAGAAAAATCAAAACACCAAAATGAAATTGCGTAAAACTATGCAAAGTTGGGTAAAATCACTATTTTACTATGGATTTTATGATTTTGCAATAATTTTAAATTTTAAATTTTTTATCTTTTTCATTATATATCTTTGTATTTACTCATTAACACATAAGCTCTCGCAAGCGCTTGTATCTATGGATTCTTTCCACAATCAATAGTGAAAGGATGAAAAAAATATAATCTTGAATAAACCCTTTATATAACAAATAAAAAAGTATTTATTATAAGGTAAAGCTTTGAAGATACTTATTTAATGGGGATATTTTTATGGTCAAGAGTAACAGACCATACTTTGAAATCTGACTTACCATATGTTTATGCCTTTATATCATAGTACTTTAAATAAGTTTACAACATTATGATTTCTTTATAAAAAATCTCGTAACTTATTTAAGATAGATCTAAGAAGAACCAGACTTTAAGATTATATATATATATATATATATATATATATATAACAAGGTCTTACTTTGAATTGTCCGATTCATTTATTTTAGTCCATATAGAGCCTACAATTCCTTATTAATTCACTTGTTAAGATTTATAGTGTATAACAAATAATATCTAAAACTTATAAAAGTTTAACAATATCTAAAAAAGATGCATTATTCATCAAGACAAAGACATCAAATAAGCTAAAACACTATAAATAGTTATGCATTTGAAAGAAGTATTGGAACTAGTGTTAGCCAACAACAGAGTATAGTTGTGAAGATATAATTTTTTTTTCTTATATGCAAAGTTTTACCAACCATTTCCACTTTCAACTGAAAGGAAAGAGGGAATAAAAATGGAGAAATTCTAAATGAAAGGGGAAGCAATACAGTAATGTAATTATGAGACAATTACCATAAAAAATCACAGGGAAGTTTTTCTTAGGTCTTGTATGGTAGGATTTTATCATGAAAGAATAATTACACCACATTTTTATTAATGAAATTTCTTATTGTTTGTATTAACCATGTATGAAAATAAAATTAATTATGATTTTATAATCTATTTTTACGATCTAAGTTTATATTGTAATTTTCATATCATATTAAAAATTTCTTTTTGATAACCTTGGTTCATGGTTATGAGTTATGCCATAAGAAGTAATTTGTGTTGTTATTATTCTCTTACTCGTAATATCTCTCTCTTTCTTTTTCATTATGAAAGATGTTGCTATTGAAACTAAAAATAATTTACATATATGAAAACAATACTTAAATGGATGCTTAACAAGGTATACTTTTAATAAATTATAGTTAAACTTAATTTGATATAGCATGGAGAAAAAAGATCTAGGAAGTTAGAGGGACAAGGAAAGCTCATAGAAATTTCCTTGTATAAAGTAGATGTTTCGTATTACAATTAAATATACAAGTAGATTTCAATTTCATTTTCTTTACATGGTATCAGAGCTAGGTTCCTAGTTTTTCTATTCATTTGTTCTTCTTTTTTTTTTGTTTCTCTTACCAATCATCATAGATGAATAACAACCCTTAAACAATAATCCATATTTCCCGCACCATTTAGATCATTTAAGTATGGTGATCATCTCAAATTCTCTTAACAATAATTAATTACTCGACATGGTGTAGGGCATAATGATTTCTTTGAAAGCTAATTCCAAGTTGGGTTTTATATATGGAACTGTTTTCATGCTATCTAAAACAAACAATCCAAATGAATACCTTTTGCGGAAAAAATGCAATGATATGATTCTTTTTTGAACCCTTAATTTAATCACACAAGACATTGTAAATAGTGTCATTTTTCTAACTACGTCATAAGAAATATAAGAAGACCTTAGAAATCATTTTTCATACAACAATGTTCCTCATATTTTTTAGATGGAACAAGATATTACTTGTTTTACTTAACATCATATAATTGTTATGGCTTACTTAAAACTTAAAAAAATATGAGATAAATTAGGATCCTATAATAATATCATATGTTCTTGTAAAGAAAATCATAATAGACATTGGCTGATGCAGTTCCTAATAGGACTTAATGATTCAAACAATGTCATTTAAGGTTAAATTTTAATGATAAACCCATTACTGGATATTGTTAAAGCCTATACCTTTGTTGTTTAAGAACAAAAGCAAAGTAAACTAGGCAGCATTTGTAAAGTAGTAGATAATTTTATCATGGTTGTTCATAAGAAAGAATCAATAGCCCCAAATGCTAAACGTGGACAAGATGCTTTTTCTTATTTCATCTCTGCTAATAATAAACCATTGCATTGTTCCAATTATGATCATAATCATCATATACGAGAAAATTATTGAAAACTAAATGACTATCCTCTAGAATACCTTAAACATTAATCCAATAACAAGCATCACTTTTAATCTTCCCTGAACAGTGCTCAATCCAAATGCAATAATGACTATTAAGTTTCTACCAACAACGTTAAGAAAAGTTAGCTAATATATAAGGTATTTTCAGTTATAATTGAACTTTCAAACTTACAAATTGATCAAATAATTTCCATTATATAAGGGAAAAGCACACTACAACTAAACAATACTATAGTCAATCTAAAAGTTAACATTGTTGCCACATCTCTGCTATAGTAGATGATTATTGATGGTGGTGTAACAGACCACATTATTTCCTCCCTAAATTTACTTGTTAATAATAGCAACGGTGGTGCTTTGTCATCAATCATTATACTAAGTGGAGAATAGGTTTTCATTGCTTCCATTGGCTCTTTGTCTTTAAGTTATACTATTGTTTTAACCAATATGCTTAGAGTATCATCTTTTAAGGTGAACTTAATATTTGTCATTAGACTTACCAAAGATCTGAATTGCTTAGTAAATTCTTCATTTATTGGTGTTTTTACAAAACTTGGTGATGAAATGATGATTAGTTTGGATAAACAATGAAATGCTCTTTATTATTTGGTTGCTTTAATATCAAACAAACAACGACATGCATCAGTAGCTACAACCACTTCTTCATGTATAGCCAGCCCTCGGGTTTCCTATTTTATAGCTTTATAACATTTTCATCTTGGGCATTCGTCTTTTCTAGATTAGGATTTATGGGCAAAACATTTATTACATTTTTCTTTTCAATCTAATAATACCTATGTTGTTTTTTTCATTTGCAAAGCAACATCAACTATCATTTTTTTTAGTTTGATTTTATCTATTAGACCTTTTGAATTAATTCATTGTGATATTTAAGACCTTCATAATGTTGCATCCTTTTCTTGTTCAAAATATTTTTTTATTATAGTAAATGATTACTCTTGATTTTTATAGATATTATTTATAAATCACAAAAATAAAACACACATGTTAATCATGATTTTTTTCATTTATCTAAACATAATTCCATGTTTTTATAGCCAATATTAGGGTCAATAATGGAGGAGAATTCTCCTTCATATATGATATTTAAAAAACACAAAGAGATCATTTATCAACATTTATATGTTTATACTCCCCTAATAAAATAGGGTTATAGAGTGTAGAAATTATCATATTCTTAAATCTACATGAGCCCTTCATTTTCAGGCCCATCTTCTTTTACATTTCTAGATAGATTGTGTTTTTACAGTTGTTTACCTAATTAATCATTTGCTCATGCAACTTTTTGGCAACAAAACTCCTTTCAAATGCTTTTATAACAAACCACCCTCATACCATCATCTTTGAGTTTTTAGGTGTCTTGTATGTGCTATTGATGTGTATGTTACTCATAAATTTATTCCTCATGCTAAACATTGTGTTTTTCTTAATTATCCTACTAGTTTGAAAGTTTACAAGCTTGATGACCTTCATTCTTATAAAATATTTACTACTCGTGCTGTTGTTTTCCAAGAAAACAAATTTTATTATACACCTAGTCACTCTACCTCCACAAACAATAATTATTTATTACCCTATATTGCCATTACTTTCTTCACTAAAATATTTTCATAACCTTTAGACCAATATTTTAAACATTCAAATTCAATTCTTGATGCTCCTTCACTATCACCTTTGTGTCGTTCATAATGTTGTTATAACCTTTCAACTGTCTTGCGTGATTATGTCTGTAACTAAATTACATCTCCCAACCATTTATCATCTCTATCATCCAGATCTTACAAAGTTACATGTTTTCACCTTGAAAATTTTATTTCTTATCATTCTTACTCACCGCAACATTATTCACTCACTGTTATTATCCATCAAGATCCTGAGCTAACATCTTATACTAAATTAGCTTGTCATTCCTTTTGCCAATAGACAATACAATCTTAATTTGATACTTTGAAGTATCCCTCACCTCTCTTCCATATGGTAAGCAACCAATTAGTTGTTATTGGGTCGCTAAGGTAAAACAACACTTTGATGGAACTATTGAGCATTATAAAGCTTGTTTGGTAGCAAAAAGCTATATTCAATTAATTGGTATTGATTATCATGATATTGTTTTCTCCCATTACTAAAATGACTATTAATTTTTATTTACTAGCTTTAACAGCTACCCAAGATTTGTTACTTTATTTGCTTGGTGTTCACAATACTTTTCTTTATGATGATCTCCATGAGGAAATTTATATGTCCCCACCTTGTGGTTTTCGCCGACAGGGGGGGAACTTAATGTGTTATCTTCAGAAATCATTGTATAATTTGAATCAAGCCTCACGATAATGGTTTGTTGAATTCTCTACAGTTATTCAAGTAACTGGCTTTGTTCAAGCCAATACGCATTACTTATTATTCACATGTTGAAAGGCTAAAAGTTATACAATATTATTGATACATCTTGATGATATCCTTATTATCAGGAATGATATTACTATCATACTAACTCTCAATTAATTTTTTGAATGCTTATTTTTTAATCAAAGACTTGGGCAATCTAAAGTACTTTTTAGGCATCGAAGTTTCTTGATCCAAAACAAGTATTGTCATTTTACACCAAAAGTATACTTTAGAAATTTTAAAGGACTGTGGGTTTTTAAGTGTCAAGTAGGTAAATTTTTCAATTAAGCAAAACATGAAGCTCTCATAATCAAGTGATTTGCTTAAAAATCCTTCCTGATATAGATGATTGGTTGGTCATCTAATTTACTTCACTTTTACCCATCCAAAAATTACCTGTTCGATTCATATATTAGGCAAATTCATGTATGCACTAAGTAAACCACACATGAAAGTTGTTTTGCTTATGATGCATTACTTGAAAAGCAGACCAGGATAAGGTTTATTTTTTCCTACTCAAAATAATTTGTCTTTGAGAGATTTTTTTGACTCAAACTAGGGTGGATGTCCAACATCATGAAGATCCACTACAAACTATTATATCTTTTTGGGTTCTACCTTTTTTTCTTAGTAGATAAAAAGGTAAAAAATTATGTCTCTCTTCTCAACAAAAACTAAATACAGAGCCATGACAGGTACATGCTATGAATTATCTTGGTTGCACTTGTTGCTATTGGACTTGCGAATATTGCATTTAAAGCAAACATTATTGTATTGTGTTAATATAGTAACTTTACACATAGTTGTTGATCTTGTTTTTTATAAAAGAACTAGATATATAGAAATGAATTGTCATTTTATTCGTAATAAGATATAAGATGACTCAATTAAAACACAATATATTTCTTAATTTATAGATATTTTTACAAAATAAACAGGAAAGGTAGAATTCTCAATAAACCATGACATGCAAGTTGGCCAATCTTGATATCCACTCGTCAACTTAAAACGGAGCTTTAAGAAATATGTTGTCATTTTAAAAAAATGTTTTATTTAATGTAATTTTCCTGTAATTACTTTTAGTTTCCTTTTACACTTTGACTGCTAAGAATAAAATAGCATAACTATAGCAACTCCCCTCTCTTATAAGATAGATGTTTCCTAGTACAATTAAACATATGAACGGATTTCAATTTTGTTTTCTTTACATGATGCACGCCTTTGTCTTTTCCTTCATACAACATCGTGCTTATAAAATTACTTTTCTGTGAGTTTCTAATTGATAGAAAAATTAAATAATTCTAAGCAACGCAAGGGTTGCTACCTAATATCTTGTGAAAAATAAAGCATGAGTTTTCAGCTATTCTGTTGTCATCATGGACTTACAATGCATCCTTCCCTTTTCATTGTTACCGGAGAATTCCATATATATATACAGAGAGAGAGCTTAATTGGACGAGTATACATGAATGATTTGGGGATGCACAGTAATGAATTCAAAGCTACATGTATTGCTGATGCAGCACCTATTATTCTAAATACAAGCACATTTTCATCCATGTCATGCCATGTTTGTTCATGTATAGTCAATCAAAACCTAATAAGTTGGGCATCTCCCAATCCGGGAGCTAGTCAAAAATCGAGCCCCACGAAACTAAGGCTAATTCAACGATAAATTACATTGCATTATATGTTAATTAATTAATTAATTAGAAAATGATACTAAATGCTGTACTACTTTTCTGTGGTTAAATTTATATCTTCTCACCTCCATAATAGATGTTTTGGTAGGCACTAGAGACTAGCTACTTTCACCCTATCACCATGAACAACTGGAAGTGGAAAGCACCTTTTTGAGTCGCAAGTATCGAGTCAAATGGTTTCAAACCAAAGAGAGGTGGGGCTGGAGAGAAAAAAGAGGGCGTAGTGGGATTTTTATATGAAAAGATTAACATCTAGGTTTGACGTTTAGGATCACATCCTACTGCAAACGTGGGTTTGAATTTTGAAAAACATTACCCTAGTCCATTGACCAATGTAGATGGTGGCCTCTCCTCAAGCCCCATGAAAAATAATTTAGCCGTTTTTTCTTTAAAACTACTTTGGTTCTTAACCTACTTTTTTGTTTTTGCATTCACATCAAGACCACAAAAGAACAGACAAGAGTAGACTGAGGCGGAACTTCCAACTATAACGATGGCCAATGTTCAAAGTATGGTCTAAGGAGACTATGAGCATGGTACCATGATCTCGACCCTCGTAGGCAGAAAAGTTATATAGAAATTCCTACATCATGACAAGCCTTTTCTGTCTTGGCAAATTAGATTCTACATGTTCCTCTTACGTAAGATTAAGATTAATGGACAGCCATTCTTATACCAGGGCAAAAACTGTAAGATTAATGTACACCCATCTTTTATTCTGTAAACTTATCGAATCCTTAGTTTTAGGGTTTTGAAAGATTAGTTATGTATTAATTGATATGGATATCTATAATTCTTTTTAAAAAGAAAGAAGAAGATGAGCCAAACCCTTCAGTCTTTTCTTTTCTTTTTGATCCTTGCAGATGAGCCACTGGACTCCTAGTGGAGGATTTTCTGAACTGTAAGCAACCTCAAAAAAAGAAATAAAGGTGATAAACGCGTCTCTTTGGGCCCTCCAAAGCGGCAACCTTTAGCATTTTCACATGGCTAATTGTCTCATCCTGTGAATTAAGTGTTGAATTTTCCAATTGAGTACCGCACCCCTGTAACAAGCCGACCTTCTTGATCCCAATGGACACGCGCGCGCGTGTTTAAGAATAAGGTAAAAAATATTAAAGCCTGGATGGATAATTTATACTGATTTTATGTACTGGCAGTCATTTACTACACTTTTTTCTTATTCTAAGTTTTTTTATTTGCAGTAAATAGCTTCATGCATATTGGATGCAAATATTTCCAGGTTATTGCTCGCACACTGTCGCTGTGACTGGTAACAAAAATATTTTGAATGTTAAAAATTAATAGTTAGACTATAAAAGATTTTTTTGATGTTATCATTAAAATTTTATTATATGATAATAATATAAAAATTAATTAATAATAAAATTCAATAAAAAGTTATCATTAAACAATATAATTAAAAGAAAAAAACCGCAGGCCCTACTCAGATTTTAAGAAAGTAATAATTTAAACTTGGTGTAATAGTTTAAACTTGAAAAATCTTCATAAAAATCTTTATTTTACTTAAATTTTAAATTAAATTATATAAAAATTATTTTAATGTAACTTTATCAACTGAATAGGTTGAAAAAAAATAAAAAAAAATCAAGTTGACTTTAATTAACGTATTAAAACTTAATTGTTGAATTATTTCATGACAATAAGTATAAAAATTAATTTATAATAAAAAATATAATAAAAAATCAATATTAAATAATAAAATTAAAAGTAAAGAAACAAAATCTCAGGCCCACGTTCTAGAAGCAGTTTTCATTATTTATTTATTTTCTTTTTATATGGAAAGGACGACCAGTCATCTCTCGATAGGAGGCCCGTACAAAGAAAAGAGTAACCAAACAGAAAAATAGGCAGCGCGTGACGTTTCCCCCCAGACCCCTAATAATGATCTGATGAAATTATTTATCTCACACTTTAAAAAAATAAATAATATTTACGATAATGTGTAGAACCAATTTGCTTACAATTAAAAAGAATAAATTCAGTGGTGGTGTGTGATAATTGATTCGAGAAATATCACGTGAATTAGAAAAAATAAAAATAAAAAGAACGGTCAAAGGAAGTCTCGAATTATGTTTACAAGGCTCAGCTTGAAAGCTGCATTTATTCGGCTCCTTTGTATTCTGGAGTGAAGATATTTACAAGGCCAAAAGGGATTTATAATGTCGCCACACGTGCAGATAATCACACGCAAAGCCTGTCTTAATGAACTGTCAATGACCATCCACTTAACGGTCAAAGGAAGTCTCGAATTATGTTTACAGATTGCTCTGGCAAATGGCGCCCCTCATCCATCCTCCATGGCCTTCCACGTGTATAGCGGCCTCCCCCTGGCATGGTTCGTGTCTTCATGATTCCCTTCCTTGCAGGCGCGGCGCTCCGTGTTCATGAGACAGAGCGCCGATTTCAATCATGTTTAAAATAAAAAAATTAATAAAAAATATCAAAAATTAATAAGATAAAATCATGTTTAAAATCTATTTAAATATTTTAGTAATAAAAACCCGATTTCAATCGATTTTTATGAGCAATTTATTTTATTTTTAATGTTTTTAAATTAAATATATGATAATTAAGAAAATCATTAAAATCCAAAAAAATATAATAATATTTAAGAATGATATAAAAATCAAATAATAAGTGAATCGGTGAATTTTTATAAAAGTAGCGGGGAGAAAAATTCAGCAAGAGGACAAGCCTCCACGCTGGCTTTGCTTTATTATTTTTTTAATTACGAGGGCAGACTGTCTTATTTTTTAAGAAAAGCGCCCCAACTCTTAAGGACTCGTGATTTATGTCGCAAGTGCTAACCGACCGAGTCATGACATGGATTTATTATAAAATGATTAAAAGCATATATTAAAATGTTTAGATAATAATTTGTCCAAACCAAACTTAGATTTGTCATTTCTTGAAAAATAAGTAGACCTTTCATTGCACGCTGAAAATTAGAACAGACCTTTTATCGTGGGTGATGATAATTTACCCTGCAAATAAAATAAAAAATTGAGATAAAGATTAAAATAAATTAAAAATAATGTTTTTAATTTTAGTGTATTAAAATAATTTAAAAATATTAAAAAATTATTTTTTTCAAAGAAAAACTAGCTTAATGTTCAGTTACTCCCCGCTACAACTAACGATGATTTGCTCTCTGCTGAAAATTTCAACATCCAACCACTTGCGATAACGGAACAAAATATAAAATGCCGTCTCGAGTGTAACTATCTCTACTATCTCTTGCTTTCATCCACGTGTCACCATGCATTCCTCGTATTGGTTACAATTCACAGATCCTCTTGTAGACTCTGAATGACGGTGTCACGTGAATTCTAGACCACTAACTGAGCGAGTACGTGGTTGTTAATTTAGAATATATGCAGCGAAAAATTATTCGATCCCTGCGAAGAGAATAACTTCCACGCGGTACATTAGGTCGTGATATGTACGTTCAAATCGCATGGATGAACAGCATTCTATTCGCGTCAGACCTTTCGCTATCCTGTATCTGCAATCCACTTGAATATGTAATACACTTCTTTTTAATCCAACTCTTGCTCACGCTTCTCATGAACGCGTGCCATACAGCTGCGGCACGAGCTTTTTATCCCCCAATGGTGGGAACCAAGGGCCGTTTAGGCTCGATTTTTTTTTTTTTTACGGTGACATTTGTTTTTTTTCTCCCCATCAGTTTCTGTAATAAATTTAAAAGTATTTAATTAATGAATTTATATTATATTTTTGCTGGATTTCAGTGAAAGCTCTTTTTTAAAATTTTAGTTATAAAAATTATAATTTCTAGCCTAAGTTGATATTATTTTTTAAAGTATTTTTAGTTTAAAATTATATTAAAATAATTTTTTAATTTTTTAAAATTATTTTTAATGTCAGCACATCAAAATAATTTAAAAATATATAAAAAAAATTGAAAAATAGTATTTTAGGTGTAATGTTAAACACTCTCTTAATATATGGATTATTAAATATTATATTAAAATATAATTGTTGAATAATATGATTTTTAATAATGTAATTTTATGATTAGTTAAAAATAATAATTAAAATACTAATATGTTTCTATTGTATATACAAGAAATATATGAAGAATTTAAGTGAGTTTATTGTTTTACTTTAAAAACTTAAACTTTTTAAAGTTGTATAATATCAAATTTAACTTTATAAAATTATAAATAACACATAAACTAATAAATATACCAATAAATTAATAAATGTACCATAAATTACATAATATACACATTATATTATATAATTATAGTTGTTAGAATAAATTATAAAAATGGAGTAATTAAGATATCTAATAGTTGTTGGAATGAATTATAAGTCTAGAATGATTGTGTTGTTATTAGTCAAAACAATATTAACAATATTATGTAAGCCCATGTAAAATATAAGGAGATTTTTCAGCAATCCAGATTTTAGATTCCATCATATATCAATAAAGAAATATTAGATTAAGTTATTCTAGAAAATACTAATCATCGGTGTATGTTATCACTAAATTTTGAAGGGAAAATTTCCTCAAATAGCTGAAAAGAATCTTGGATTTTTTATAAATAAAAAAATAAATTTTATTATTATCATAAAGAAATCTTAGATTATTGATAGGTTAGAGCCAATAATAAGCATTTATTGTGATTCAGAGATAGCAACCTTGCATTCATTATCTTTATTTTGAAAAATAAAGCGGTCATTTTATTGCTTATTATGTTTGAAAATATAAATTTCAAAGGTAATTATTACTTAATTGATGGATAATATATTTTAAATATGATATTTTTGTTTAAATTTATGTTACGTATACAATAATCTAATATTTTTTACTTTAACTATGTAATGAACTCATATACATTTATTAGATCTAACATCTTTATATTGAATGTCAAATATATAAGGGCTAACCGAACTGTTAGATTTAATATTCATAAGCTTCGTATCATGCCAAGTTTAAATGGATAAAGAACTAATGATCTTTTTGGATCCCTTATTGGACTATCAAATGTAATTTGTTTATTCCTGTAAACCTTAACATAAAATATTGAAGTCAATGACATTCATCTTTGAACACTCCTAATTATATAAAAATCTTTCAATGACTTGTTATTTTTTCATTAATATTAATGATATATAACAGATATATTCCTCGTCAATGACATGTAAAATTTTTTTATCCCTCATTAATTATATGTAAGAGATATTTATCCCTGATAGATACTAACAGGAGGAAATTCCTTTTCTCTATAAAAGAACAAGATTTATGGGCTATATATACCCTATGAATCCTTCAAATATCAAGGTTCATAATCTTTTCATTCTTAATATTTTTAGTGTATATTTTTTCAGAGTTTATTCCTGTAAAGTATCATTACACTTTCTCTCTTAAAAAAGATGCTTACTTAAGCATTTGAAAGTTCTAAAATCAACAAAAAAAAAAAGATCTTTTTACATATGTTAGGCACCTTGGCCTGCTAGGTACCAGCTATCTTAGCCTACAAGGTACAAGTTACCAATTTCCTTAATTAAGGAGTAGGTACTAGCCACCTTCGCTCACCAAACACTAAATACAAGGTACCAGTCACTTTGATTAAAAAGAATGGATTAGACTACTGTAACAAATAGATTAACCGATTATCCAGTACATAAATCTTGCTTTCAAGCTATTAAATTAGCATCTTGATTCTTATCATATTATAATTTTTTTTCATTGAGCTAAAAGTTAAAGATTTTTTTATTATTTTTACTATTTTTTTACAGGGCAAGCGTTTGATGATTCTAGCAAATATCATGTGGTTATCGTTTGACGATCACAAACATACATCAATTGATACATGTCAAATTACTATGTTGAAATAACAAATTGGTAAATTAAAATATTTATTTATTTATTATATGGTAAGATTTTAGTGTATTTTTTGAATTAGCTATATGTGTTTGGAAAAGTGTTTTTTCTTGAATAATAATTCTAAGATTCAAAATCAAAATGAAAAAATTAACTAAATCTTATTAACCACTAATAGAGACTTGATTATAAGAGATATATCAAGTACTTCATCAATAGAGACACTTCAAGTGCTTCATCAATAGAGACTTTCATTTCCCTTCTTCCAATTGCTCATTTGTTTCATACTAGTTCTTTCTTAACTTAACAATTTGCTAGTATTTTTCCTTCATTTCATCATCATTCAAACTTGGTTTTCTAGGAATTTTTAATGATTTTTGTTATTACTAAGCTCAATCCTTAACTTATCTAACTCTTCTTGGAGATCTTGCTCATTGTTGACCCTTTTTCTTTTGAGCTCCGATATCACAGATAGTTTATCTTGGATTCTTTTTTGCTCTTTTTCCTATTGAAGTATGTTAGATAAGCCACCACTCTTCCAAATTGAGTAAGTAGGGCTAACTAAGAGCTTTTTTTATGTTCTTCCTTATAAACCAAAACATGCTACTTTCAGTCATTTCTGATGGCGTTTAACTTATCTAAAAAACTAGCTACTTTCAATGGACCGGTATATTTAGTTAACCCCCAAGTTTTTGGCATGTATTGTACTTTTTTAAATTATATAGCTACCAATGAGGGTGACTAATTGATATAACCAGTTAAGCTAATTAATGGAACCTATACTTTGTCGCCACAACTTATGAGGTAAGATGAACCGCTTAACTAAGAAGCTTTTCATCTAAAATTATTTTTGGGAAGTGTTTATTATTTCTTTACCCATGCCTTTTCATCCAAATCGCTCCACTTTTTAGTCAGTATCAACTTAATAAAACTCATGTTAAACCATCAAAAATTATTAAAGACTTATTTTGATGTTTTCAAATAGTTAATTATCCCCATGAATAAGAGAGGAACACGACATCGCATCAACTCTTTCCTATGTAGTCCGCAATGATTTAAAGATAGGAAGGTTTCAGCTAAGATAATTAAAGTAGGGTTATTCTTTGTTTGTTCAAATTCAAGGAAAGCGTTAGCAGCTTCAATACTAATAATCTTAGTGCCTTCTGAAGGAAACAAAACCCGTCCAAAGAAGGAGAAAATAATTATCTTATATCTTTCTTCACCTAATTTCTTTTTTTCTTTATTTATCTTTAATTTATTCTTAATTATTTTCCATTTGAACCCTCCATTAGATGTCATATATCAATCAACTTAGTCCAAATGTAGAAGTTTTGCAACTGCTGCAGCTGTACTCTTAATTCTTTGCCTACATTATATAAAGGTCATTAGAAAAACTCAAGATCTAGGCATACTAGTCAGGGGTCATATCAATATCCTCAAATGTGAAACATCTATAGCTTAGATCCTAGAAATGCATCAAGGCTTTGACTGTTGAAATCTAAACAGGAATTCTTATTAGATGAATGATTCTTCCATACTTTTTCTCAAATAGATTCTTATTTATATATCCTAAAATTGGTATCAACTTTCTAATTCTTCAACCTTGGTTCTTGAGCAATCCCCTTTGACTAATTGCATCATCTCAGATCTTTCCTTGTATTCCAAAAAGGTAATGGAAGTCATGATTTTAGCTTAAAAATCCTATAGAGTCTAAACAAGTTCTAAATTATTATATTAGGAATATGTTTTCTAACTTATCTCAAAAGGTCTATGAATTACCTAGTAATTACCTTTTATGAAAATATGATGGGGGTTTACAAGGGATGGTTGGGGCACTGTGTGACTATCATCACCAGGTAAACACTCAGCTCATAATTAGATGTTTCATGAATCTAAACCCCGACTAAAAGTCATGAGGCAGATCGCTACCCCACCTATCCTGGAATTAGGTCTTCTTGGAAAATTAAAAATGTGTGATTGTGTTAATCTCGATGTATTCATGTATGAACAAAAAGTAAAAGTGTTGAAATAAACAAACAAAAAAACAAAGCTTAGGCCAACCAGACAAGGCATTCCCCATTGGAGTTGCTATCCTTTTGCGAGCGTCGCGACGTTGTTTGGTGATGAAGGAGGTTGTTGTCGTTGTTTTTTTATGAGGTGTTGTGTGTTGAAAAAGTTTTTTTGAATTTAATCATAAAATTATGACTGATAGTTAGAAGTCGTCACCTAGTATTATGGTCATTAGGAGTTTATACTCTGTAAGAGTCTAAGTGAGGGAATGATTGTGCAAGGAAAAGACACATTACCTAGTACACCCTAGCAAAGGTAAGATGCATTATTGTTTGATTGTTTTTTCTAAGTCAAGTTTCTATTCATTGGTTATTTATAAGGTTCAATGCAGATCTCTCTTCATGAGAGAGTCTCTACCTTATCGGGTTAAATCCTAACTATTCTAAAATATGAATTATAACATCATATTTTCACACCTTATATCTTTAATACCTAAATATGTATTTTATCATGTAATTTTATACCCCACAAATATTAAAACCTACATCTGGATCCTAAAAAATATTGGAAAAGGTTATTTGACATGTTAGTCAAATTCTAATGGATAATCGTAAATTGATTATTATATATGTTTTTGAATTTTTCTTAACATGAAAAAGATATAATTTTTATTTTTTATGAAGATATGTTTGGAAAATTTTTAGGATTTGGTTGTATACATAAAAACAAAATATTTTTTGCTTGTTTTAGAAAAGAGAAATTAATTTAATTTTTTTTTAGATTTTTTAGAAATATTTCAAATTTATTTTGAAATATTTTGGAGAAAACCGAGTATTTTAATACTCGATTTATATTTTATAGAGTAAATATACAACATCATATCATGCAAAATACATAGAAAAATATATGAGAACAATCACAGTTTTTTTAAAAGGGTTTTTGAACTTATTTTTATGATTATTTTGTAAAACATGAACAACACATTCTGCATATAACTACACAGTTGCAAATGATGGGAGAGAAAAATGGGAGGCGACCTAGTAGAGGGGATGGAGTTGCTATTACTAGCCTAGAGTAAAAAGAGCGGTGTCTTTATTAGCAATTGCAACGGTGGAGGTCGGTGATGAAAATAGAGGGAGAAGAAAAGGAAAGAGAGAGTTGCAGGGAAGAGATAGAGAGCAACTGTAATTTTTTGAATTAAAAAAGATAGGAAAAAGTAATAAAACCCTTGAAGGCTTAAAGAATAAGTATAATTAAATGAGGGGTATTGTAGTAATTGAATAAAAAGATGATAAATATAAATAGAAAGTAAGAAAAATAAAAAATAGAAAGGCCTGAAATTGAGAGTGAAAAACTGACGGGAGAAGAGAAGAAAATGGAAAGAAAAAAAGGAGAAAAGAGGGAAATTAGAAGGGAAATAGAAACGAATTGAAGAAAATAAGTTAAAAGGGTAAGATTTATATTTTAATGTGTATAATATGTTTTCTTTAGCTTTAAATTTTGATTTTGATGAATGTTAGGGTTTTGAAGAAAGGAGAAAAAAGGGAAATAAAAAGGAATTGAAGAAAATAAGTTAAAAGGGTAAGATTTATGTTTTAATATGTATACTATGTTTTCTTTAGCTTTAAATTTTGATTTTGATGAATGTTAGGGTTTTGAAGATTATGTTTTGGGTTTGATTAATGAATTAATTTGCATGTTATAAATTTAATTGTTGTGGGTAATTGATTATTTATTTGATTTTAGAAGATTGTGATGATTTTGAGTTATGAATTGTGTAAATGGTGAATTTAAAGTTAGAAATCTGGAAAAAATAGTAGATTTTCTGTTGGAATTCTAGGTTGGAGGTTGAGGATGACAAAATTTTAGTTTGGTCCCCCAATTTATAAAAATTATAATTTGATCTCCAAACTTTGAAAAAGTATAGATTGGTTCATAAAGCATATTCCAAGATTCTTAATAGAATAAAAGATGAATTATGGATAGAATTCCAGTATAGTTATGAAATTTTAACACTTTCAATTTGATAAAAATTACAATTTAACCCTAAAAATTTAGAAAAATTCCAAAATAGTCCCTTAACCATAACGAGATATTCTAGATAGAATTGAGGATTAATTATGGTTAGAATTTCAGTATAGTCATGGATTTATGATATTTTTAGTTTGGTCCTCTAATTTGACAATAATTAAAATTTGACCCTAAAAATTTGAAAAAATTCTAGAATGGTCCCTAGAGCATAATTAGAGATTTTTTACAGAAATAAGAATGAATTATGGACACAATTCCACTATATTCATGAATTTGTGATATTTTTAGTTTGGTCCTTCAATTTGACAAAAGTTATAATTTGACCCTTAAAAATATGATAAATTTCATATTAGTCCCTAGCTATAATATTAGCTTTTTCAGATTGGTTTGATGAATAATTGAGGGTTATTTAGTGAATTATTATCAATTTTATTATTTTATTATTATGAATTAGATTTCAGAAAAATCATTTAATTTTGGAATTTTAAGAAAATTAACTAGTTAATTCAAAAACATATAGGGTTATGGAATACACCCTTAGTTAAGTGTATTAAATAGGTTAAATATTTTTTTGATTCGTTCTTGAATATGTCTCCTTTGTATTTAGACAATCCTGATATTCTACTAGCGAGACATTAGTAGGATTTTCTTCGGTATCTGCTTTTAACTTCTGTTTACTTTTAAGTCAAATAAGTGGATAATTTTCCATATACATGAGAAATATTATAAATATTCGATATATATATATATATATATATTATCCTTGTTATGATAAAACATGATCAATTATTAAATCTGAATTTTTGATATGAACAAATATATATTTTAAATTGGCTTTTGAATTGATAGCTCCTCATTTGATTGATGTCATAAGTTGAGCCTTAAGATATGAATACGTCTATTTGATTATGATTACGGACCTATAGTATGTCAATTAGAAGACTCATGCTAATAGAGTAGTGTTAGTCTTTGTGCACATATTATCTAAACCCTAGTTGGTCGAGGAGTCATCAACTTGTATGAACTGATCATCCCACAGTACGGAGCCTCATGCTAATTGCATTTTGATTTTTTGACGAGCTTTACTTAATGATATTCTTGTTATGGCCTATTTGAGAAACCTCTTATAAGAACCTAAAGCCAATTATATATATATTTTTCATTATTGTATTACCTCTGTGTGTATATTGAACATTATCTACTCACTAAGTTGTTGAACTCACTCTCTTATTATTTATCTTTTTACATTTATAACTTGTTAACAAGTTATTTTATTGGACCTTCAATATCTGCTCTTTTATTAAAATTTGTACATTTTTCTTTATGCCTAGTTAGTGTTTCAAAACTATAAAATTATATTAACTCTTGTATTAGGATAATTAAATTGTATTATATGAAGTTAATTTTGTTATTAATGCTGCGTTGAACTCTGATTAAGTTAGAAGAAGTTTGTATGTAAGTTTAGGTTCGTATAAGGATGGAACCTTGGAGGAGAACCTTACTTATGTGCCGGTCATGGATTTAGAATTTGGGTCGCGACAGCAACAATGGCTCTTGGTGGCTGGAAGGTAGCTATGTTGGCTTCTTGTATTAGAGCTGGTGGTTGAAAAGTAGATGGTGATTATGGTGGTGGATAGGACAGCGGAGAAAGAGAGTGAAAAAATTATATAAACCAGAGGTGGAAAGGGTTGTTTTTGGCTAATTTTAGACCCGATTTTTTTCTCTTCCCGAACATGAAATCTGCTCCTATTTATAAGGGTGGAAGAGAGTAATCTTATCTTCATTGATGAACAATTTTTAGCCCTTAATTCTGTTGATAAGGATCTCAACTATTGGATCAAAATTAGCATGATGCACTGTCAAATCTACAATTGCAGGTTGTCTAAGTTGACCTATTTGGGGTGGTGCCATATCCATTTCTTTGTTGGTGAGCTGATGACAACCATACCCAGACATAGAGGGATGTCTTATTATTTATTTTGTGCAAGTTTTGTCAAACTTGGTGGATGTTAGGTATATTAAATACAGCTGCAAAGTAAGTAATTGGACTAACTAAATACAGTGCAAAACAATGCATCGTTTGACCTTTTTTAAAAAAATAAAATGAAACAGCGTCGTTTTAGGTTTCAATTAGGGATTTCTTTAAAGTTCAAAGTAGCCCTTTATCTTTTAATTTTGTGTAATTATCCTCCTAATTGATCCTAAATTTTTTATTTAATGCAATTACACTCTTGCTGAACTTCAATTGGAACCCTGGATTTACTTGCATTTGGCATATTAGTCCTTGATTTTGAATTTATGCAATTTAGCATTTAATTAACCACTAAACTTTCAATTGTCTTTAGTTTAACCCCCAATTTTTGTCAATTAGACTCGTATAATCCGGTGCCCTTTATAGATTGATTTTTGACTATGAATTTTTTTAATTTAACTCCTAATTGACCCCAAAACTTTAATTTGTTTTATAATTTAGCCTCTGATATCAATCAATTAACTTGGTAAAAATTAAATTTGGGTCTCCTAAAATTCAAATCCTCTCAATTAAGCTAGGCTCCAAAACTTGATTTTTCACCAATTAAGCCCCAAATAAAATTAATTTGATCCATTTAAAGTATAATTAAGTCCTTGCACTCAATTAAATATTTTAATTAGCCCCAAATTAATTTTTAAATATAATTAAAATTTAACTTGGCCCATGATTAAATCAAGTTGGCCTATTAAAAAAATTAATTATATCTTTGGACTTAAATTGTTTATGCAAATTCATCCAACAATCATTTAATTTGACATTGAATTTGCTACTTCTTCTTTTCAATTCTTGGGTATAATGAGGTATAATTAGGCCTTGAGTTTTCTCTAAAAATTATAACTTTATTTTTTTCTATTTTTGTAATCCTCCTTGACTTGCTTTTTCCAGATTGTCAACCTTTATTTTATTTTATTTTTATTTTTATATTTTTTTAAAAAGTGATTTTTTTAGAGAATAACTCAAAATTGGATTGTGAGATATAGTTTCGTTTCTTTTGAAAACTAAATTATAGGCTATAGCTTTACTAAAAAGGAAAAAAACTCATTTTTTTCATGGACGTATCCAAGACTATTCTTATTGTAACATCAAAATTGTTTAGTCAAATTTACTTTGACCTTCCCTTGATTTTTAATTTGTATGTGGATTTTTAGAACTTTAACTTAAATGAGGTCAATTTCATTGAAAAGATATCATCCTTTACTTCAACTTTCATGAAGAACTTATTTTAATTTTATTTTACTTTTGTTATTTCAAGTTATAAATCTAATTAGAAATTGGATAATAAAGTTATCTAGTTTTTCAATTTTTTTATTTTGACATATAATGCAGTACTTGCATTTGTTTTTCTCACCATTCTACACAATTGCTTCTACTCTTTGTGATTTATAATGCTATTTATCTTATCATCATACTAATAATACTAATCAGACTAATTTTCTCACTTTCTTCTATAAACAATTAAAATTATCTAATTACAATGCATTTACTTTCTCTACATTCTTTTATTGATTAAATACTCAATATAACACAAAAATCTTTATAATTTCCAAAAGCTTTGAAATGTTCTTAACATAAAGTGTAACCAACTTTTCTTTAAAATTCAAAACACAATTTTTTTTTTCCTTTTCATCCATTCTTTATATTTAACACATATCAAGGCACACATACGCAAACAATATTCATGCATTATTTTTATTTTTTTTCAATTTAATCCATTTATGGCCGGCATTAACACCCTTCTAAATCCTAGAATTTTTTTCTTCAATAATTCATTATTTTGATTTTTTCATCAATTTCTATGTCAATTACACTAAACAAAGTCAATTTTTCATTTTCTAAATTTTACTCATAAATCCTAACATAAAACTTATAATTTACACATCAATTTATGATCATAATGAATCTAACTTTTATAGTCAAGTTTAAAACCTCATATATGATAATAAAGTGGGTTTCAACTAGTTCGCAAGTTTTTTGACAATTGCTTTTTATCCCACTTGGCCGACCCTTTTCAACATAATTTCTCCAATTTCTTTCAATTTTTTCTCCCTCTGTCCTTGTCTAGTCTAGGAACTATTCTCTCACTATCTGGGCTAAATTATCCAAATCCCTTCGATTTTATTGTATTTTGTTATTTTTTTGTTTTTGGTGAAAAATGCTTGAAAATCCTCCCCCCCCCCCCCACCTTCACCTTTTCTTCTTTTGTAGCCGGCCATTTGAGAGAAATTTTGGGGTTTTTTATGGTCAAAACTTTAGGTAATGACACATTGACCCAATAGTTTAGTTATTTTATTTGTATCCCCATCTTTTCTCTTTTCTATCAACTTATGCTATATACTTTTTTTTTTTAATTTTATCCCTTGTCATTTACCTTTATAATTTAACCCATCCAATCTTCTGGTTCATATCTTAATATTTCATATACAATGTAACAATTTTAAATCAACACAATGTTAAAAATCCAAATTAAAAAAAATTAAAAAAAAAAGAAGAAGCAAAACACTATTAGCTAGCTTCGCCTCACAAGCAACAAAGCTTTAATGGTACGTTTTTTTTTTTTTTAATTTGCTGGCTTGGCCATGCTATATTGTTGAGAATAAAAAAAATTCAGCAAATGCTATCATATTATCACCATTTATTTCCAGAAGACATGGAAAAATAAAAGAACTAGTAAAATTAATGTACATATTTTTATTTTTAAATAAACGACTCCCAATCACCCCTAATAAAACCTGCATTAAAATCAAAGATAAAACAAACAGGTGCTGTCGATGTCCTTTAATTTCATGGGTGTTTATTCAACACAAAGAGAGCTCTTACCAAAACAGTAAAAGTCATCGAGCCCACTAACCACGCAGACCCCTCCCAAATATGGCCTCTGCCCAGTAACCACTCACCCACCCCCAAACCCCACTCTCTCTCTCTCTCTCTCTCTCTCTATATATATATATATATATATATATCACAAGCTTTGTCACTCGCTCCGGTACACAACCCAATACACACGCTCACTGTCCCTCCCTCTCGCGAAACTGTTTTCCCACTATTCCCTCCCCACTTCTCCACCATTCCCACACCCAAAAACACTCCCATCTCCCATGAAAAATTCTCGTTTATTTCAACAAACTCCCTCACCTAGTACCCCTCACCAATAAAAAGAAGAAGAAAAACATCTCACTTTCTTTCCTTTTCCTCACCACCGGCGGCTACTATCATCTCATCTCTCCCCCCTACAAAAGATGGAAAAAAAACAAGGTTTCTTCTCGGCGCTCAAAGAAGAAGTTGTCCGTGGCCTCTCCCCTTCTCGTTCCCGCTCCAATAGCCCGGCTCGAACCGCTTCTCCAATGTCGGGCCTGCTTCGCCGCAAAAAACACAAGAAGGAAACTTCCTTCTTCGCGTCGCAACCAGAACCAGTAATCGGGAGATCAGGGAGTTTGAGGCCAATGGTTGGTGAAGCGTTATCTCCACTAATGGAGGGTCCGGATCCGGATGGAGGGGAAGGTGAGCGTAAACGGGTCGGGTCGGGTTTGGGTCAGTGGATGAGAGGGCAGTTATCAAGGGCTCCATCGGTTACTAGCTTGGCTTACAAGAGGTCTGATCTGAGGTTGTTGCTTGGGGTTATGGGTGCACCATTGGCTCCAGTGCATGTTAGCACTTTGGACCCTTTGCCTCACCTTAGCATTAAAGACACTCCCATTGTAAACTCCCTCTCTTTCTCTTTTTCTTTAGCAATGCACAAACGGTTTTTGATTTATTTTATTTCGCAAGGTTTAACGAAGAAAAAACTGCATTTTTTTAAGTGATTAGTTTTGAGGACTGTTTGTTTTGTGGAGAAGGTTAAGTGGTAACAACTAAGCAGAGTTGGGATTGGACATTGGCTTACTGAGAGTAGTAGTTTTGTGGGTTTCCTTTTCTTTTCGTTCTTTTTAAGTGAATTAAGAATTATTGTATCAGTGAATTACTAGATCCATGGAATTTATTTTTTCTAGGTTAAATTTTTTTAAATTGCTTTTTATTTTTTGGGGGGCGCCAATATTTTCTTTGGTTGGTGAGAAACAGAGGAAAAGGCTAAGAATAAAAGTTCATGATGTTATATCTGATGTTGCTCTACAAAATTTCTGGTTGAATCTCCAAAGGTGCTCATAAGAGTACCAATCTGTTCTTCTGCTGAAATTATTGAAAAAAATATGATATTGTAAGGACTTGTTTGTTTGTTTTAATCTTTTTTCATGAAAGTTGAAACTGATATTTGCACCATAGTGTGTTATTAGTTGCTGCTAACTGTGGACGCTCGACTCCATTTGTCTGCACTGTTACTTGGTGTGAATTGTTTTAATTTCTTCGAAAAACTGAAAAGAGTTGTTGCTAATATTTTGTCTATTATGGGATTGCATTACTGCAGGAAACTTCCTCTGCCCAGTACATATTGCAGCAGTACATGGCAGCGTCTGGTGGGCACCAGGTGCAGAACTCTATTCGAAATGCGTATGCTATGGGAAAGCTTAAGATGATAGCTTCGGAGTTTGAAACACCCACGAGGGTGGTGAAGAACCGGAATGGTGCTAGAGGTGTGGAATCGGGTGGGTTTGTGCTTTGGCAGATGAATCCTGATATGTGGTACGTTGAGCTAGCGGTTGGGGGTAGTAAGGTACATGCTGGCTGCAATGGCAAACTTGTTTGGAGGCACACACCCTGGCTTGGTGCACATACTGCTAAAGGCCCTGTTAGACCCTTGCGTCGAGCACTTCAGGTGACGTTCTTTATGCTAATTCCTCCTGCAAACTGTGCTGGGACGTTTGCCTTTGTGTTACTAATTTGCTCATCCGTGTATTTTTTATTCTATTTCAGGGTCTTGATCCAAGAACTACAGCAAGTATGTTTGCTGATGCAAAGTGCATAGGAGAGAAATACATAAATGGTGAGGATTGCTTTATACTAAAACTTTTTGCTGATCCACAGACTCTGAAGGCCCGGAGTGAAGGCCCTGCAGAGATCATAAGGCATGTTTTATTTGGCTACTTCAGTCAAAAGACTGGACTTCTTGTTCATATGGAGGATTCACATCTGACCCGTATCCAATCCAATGGTGGAGATGCAGTTTACTGGGAAACAACAACCAATTCGTTCCTTGATGATTACAGGCCAGTTGAAGGGATCATGATTGCCCACTCGGGTCGTACTGTGGTGACTCTTTACAGGTTTGGTGAGGTAGCTATGAGCCATACCAAGACAAAGATGGAGGAAGCTTGGACTATTGAAGAGGTTGCATTCAATGTGCCCGGCCTTTCAGTAGACTGTTTTATTCCTCCGGCAGATTTAAAATCAGGGTCCTTCAGTGAAGCTTGTGAGCTAGCTCAGGATGATAGGGGAAAGAGTGCAATGGCATTAGCAGCATATCGGGCTAAAGTTGCAGCCCTAGACAAGTCAGATGATAGCTGTGCAGATAACATGATATGGAAGATGGAGGTGTCTGATTGAGGGGTAGGATTGCATTACTACAATTGTTTATACTGGTAGCTAGCTTTAATTGACTAACGGATTAGAAGTTACAAAGTAGGAGTTCAAGTCATTTTTTGGACTTCAGGATCTGCCTCTGTTAATCTGTAAATAGAGCATGATCATTCACCGGCTCCAACTAGGGCCAGGATGAATCTTTATACTCTCAATGCAGGATCCAACTAAGGTGTTGGAGCTCGGTTTTCCAATTAGGGATAGAGCAAATGGAGGTTTAGTTGTAGTTTACCTTCCATGTCTGGAGGAAGGTGTTGAAGCTTTAAAATAGCAGAACTGTTAACCTTCTATACATTTTTACTAATTCTATCTTGAATGCATACAGCGGTGGCAGTAGAAAGGAAAACTGCTTCTGGCTAACATGAGTTTTAACTCGAATGTCTAGTTTGTTCACTTCTGTTTGTGGGCTTGTTAATCTTGTGTGGATGCTCAGTTTTTATTGGAGGGTCTGGTTTTGAAGGGAATGGAAGTTTCTGGTATCTGATGAAATGCGGGCAGGTAAAACGAGAACAGCTAGTTTCTTCACCGTTCTGCGTCTGTTTTTTGCAATGCTTTTCCATTGCTGTTGAAAGGGATGTAAACCATGGTATTTGTTGATCAAATATTGAATGATTAATGCTTATTATTGTTGAGATCAGCATGTTTTCCTTCATCTCCCTCATTTGGATCCGCGTGAAATTCAACATTTTAATTCACCCCCCAATCTTTAGAGCCTTTTATCTTTACTAATCCTGCAACTATTGGATTTTTTCTTAATCGTCACGACTGGTTCGTTCCCCGCACCCCCACCCCTACCCCCCAACCATCTCCATGTATCTTTTCGCAGTGATTGACATAAGTGGCGGTGCTGGACAGCTCAGAAGCACAACGACGCTGGTACCTTTCTGTACACTGCCCCCTTCTTGGTGGGGTCTAAAACTTTTCATTAAAGTCTGTCTGTGTATTAAATTAGAGAACCCATTGACCCAAACGCATCGGCATGGAACTTACATGCTTACATGGCGAGAGGTTGAAAATGGGTTTGCATCGTTTGAGGCAAAACCTGTGCACGGAGCATCATTACGGCAAGGCACGGGGTAAAAGGACTCCAAACCCCATGTGATTTCTACCCCTTCTTTTGCTTTCTCGGCTTTGTTTTAACATCCTGCCTTTGGCAGGCACTGTCTCTTCACCTCTTTACCCCACAGGGTTTTTTAATCCACTTGTGTTCCGTTTACTCCATGGTCTAGACAGGGGGAAGGTTCCTTAACGTGTGTGTCTGTTAATTTTGCGGTTTTTTTTATAATATTTCTTATTTTCAATATTTGTTTATTTTTAATATTAGAACATTAAAATTTTATTTTTTTCATATGCCCTTGGGTGGTCATGCTGGCGGTTCCTGATTGATGATGGCTTTGCCTTGCACTGGTTTCGAGTTGATTTAATTTTGTCCCAAAATTTTAATAAAATTAACTAAGTATTTTTTTATGATTTTAATATTTCAATATTAAAAATAAAAAATATTTATTTTATTATATTTTTAATTAGATTAAAAAAAAAAGCTAGGCATCACAATTAAAAAACTAAAGCAGGGCATGTGATATTGTTACATGGAAGTCTCGAGATTGAATCAGATGTAGAAACCAACCTGCAGTAGAAAAGCGTGGTTTTATTTATTTATTTATTATTTTCCCAGTTACTTTTTTCAAGGGTTTTATTCTTGATTCGGCCATTATGCAATTTGGGTCTGCGCGGTGGATAGATAATGCTGATAGGCTGCGCTGGGCACCAGCGACTGTCAAACGAGAATGATATCTTAGCTTCCATAACGTCCTCACATTTTCTTTCCTTTTCCTTTTTCTTATTTGGTATATATTCCTTCTTCAGCTAATTGATTCAAGAACCACATATGTTTGCTGCGAGCTCCTTTTGTTTTATTTAGTAATTAAATCTGGCAAATCCCTCGCCAGGAAAAAGAAAAGAAAAAAAGCTATCCAGAAAGCTTGGGGAAGCAATCTTTGGCACTTGACTGATAGTTTTAAAACCGCTTGTTTTTAAATCCCGTTCGATTTTCCTCACCATTGTTCAACAAGGACATCTTTTTGGACTTGTTTTTACAGAGGGGAAGAAGGAAGAGCACGGTAAATCTCTTCCTTGCAATGGCCATTATGGGAGCTTCCTTTAAATACGGATGTACCCCTAAATCAGTCACTCTCGGAGATGACAATTTCTTAGCTGTCTCCTTTCATAACCATTGTCAATCCATATCAACCCTACCTCTTATGCATGTCATAATTTTGATTCGTGCTTCCTGTTTAATTGGTTAACACGACGATTTAGACACTTTTTTCACGAGTTTGTTGGCATAGAAGCTGCTGGCCTACAACTCCAACCTCCCTTCTTGCCTGACAGAAGGAAAGTATGGCAGGTAGCTGCAAATCTGCGTGCTTTAAGTTATCCGTATGTCTATGTTCACACACACACACACACACGTGTGCATTTGGGGAAATGAGCTTATTCAATATGGGAATGGGAGATCTGCTACCAGTGAGTCAAGATGGTACGAGTTGAAGGCTAGTCTTAATTAATTGTCTAGGAAGTAGGGATCTATTGAGATTGTTGAAGTTTAAGAGACTAGTCGTACACATAATTTGAGCAGACGCCTCCGTGTTTGTTTACAGGGGGGGATGGTATCTAATTATTCCAGGTATCATTCAGCTAGCTCATCTTCCTAGCGCTTTCCTAGATGGCTCTGTTGATTCTGAAGTTGACTTGAACTACGAATTCAAAAATCTTAAACACCCTGTGCTTCCTAGCTAACATTTACATGCAATTTGATTGCTAGAAAACCAGTCCTGAAGGAAAATAAAAGAAAAGAAATCCCCCCATTTCATGTGCAAGGAAGTGTGAGGATCAAGTGCGTAACTCAGATCAACTACAGGTTAAGCTTAATTAGCTGGCATATGCATGGAGGCCGTGAATCTTTCAATTAAAAGTCAAAGATGACAGTGTACATTTTTATTATACAAGGATAAAATCTTTAATGAGGTACAGGGCTGGTTTGTTTTCTAAAATATACAGGAGCGGAATCTAGAGTGCATTTAAAAAAAAAAAATATGCCATAGCATATGGGAAATGACCTTCAATATTCTTGAATAAAATTGATTTGACTTCGAGAATCCCACAGTATGTTTAGTTTAATAGCGGAAATCCCACATACGCACCAGGATTTTAGGAAACGTTCTTAGATTTCTCTACATTTTGAGCACTCCAAGATAAAAATGCATAGATAGTAATGTCAAGAGCTGGAAACTTTGTATTTGCTTGGGGGGGAAAAAGAATACCACCAAGGCAGTGTCGGCAAAGGAAACCTTGCACCAGATCATGAGCAGTACAAGGAATAGATTGTTCAATATTAATGGTACAGTAGCTGTCCCCAGAAATAGATGAACATTTATTGAGCCTCTGACTTAGTACCCATTCTTCAAGTGAAATTGCTCTTAAGAAAATAGAGAGGTTAAATCTGTATCCAAGCTCGTAGTTGCATCGGTTTCTCTTTATATGTGGACGTACGTGGTTGCGTTGCATATGCGAATGTCAGTGAGAGAAGGGAAACACTTGAAAGAGAATGTACATGTGCTTCCCACACATTTGTCAGCAAGTCAATAAAGAGTGTCGGGGTTAATTTTAACAGTCCGATAATCGAAACAGAGATCAATAAAATCATGATGCTGGGCTCTCGAGTTCTTGTTTGTTTTGGTTTTATGTCCACACTTTTGCAAGAATAGATCAACTCCATCTTTCTTGTCTGGTCTTGTTAAAAATAATGCATGAAAAACATTGCTTATCGCAATGATATTTATTCCTCACAGTCCTGTTTCAAGTCCAGCACTGATCGCTAGAGAAACAACCATCGAATTAACCCTTCAGTTAAAGGGCTTAGCATGTCACAGATCCGTTTCCTTCATGATATGCTTGGGCTCGAACATCATCCGCTAGTCACAGGCGGGTTTGTGATGCGATTAGGTCCCTCTTCAACTGTTTATATCGTCATGCAACGAAGAACATTGTCTACCAGCATAGAATTCTGCAGTAAAATCTAGAAGGACTAAAATGTTTTAATTAAATGGTCTGGAGGAGGTGACATGGAGATCAAGAGGTATGCTCCTCTTTTTGACCACCAGAGTCTAAATCTCAAACCAGACCATGCAACAAGGTGAAATTCCCATGATTTACCTCATCTTTATGTGTGTGTCCTTCCTTCAATCAAGTCAAGTTTCTAGTTTCATCAAAAAATATGTTTTCATAGATATTCACTCCATCTTTTCCTTCTCGATTTTGTAAAGAGTTGAAGTGGGCTCAGACAAATCAATTGCATGTGTGATGTATATCAGTGAAAAAACTCTATTCAAATCATTTCTTATGACCATTGAATATACTAAAATATCCACGTTGCCCCAGGTAATATCAACTTTGAGATGATACAGAGGCACTGCTAGGCCCATATTATCAAATCAAGAAGGGTTCCACTGACCATGAAGGATGGAAAAGCCCACTGAAGGATTAATCCTGTTTAACGGGCCAGCGGTACTATCTCCCAAAAGCCGAAGCTCTGCTTCTTTCCCCCTTTAATTTGAGCTACAGAGACCCAGTTTCCCTCATTCAAGTTCGAAGACTGAAGCGTTAAATCCAACTCGGAAATTCTTTTTTTTAAAAAAAAAAAGAACAAAAGAATGGAAAATCTGAAAAATCAAGGAAAATCTTAAGGTGATTGGGAGTAACCGGTTATGTTTTATTAGTACTTTTCTGAGAAGATAGATACAAAAAGAGAGAGAGAGAGAGAATGGAATTATTGACTTACAAAAAGAAGAAGAAGAAGAAGAAGAAGAAGAAGAACATCTGCACATGGGATTTATCTCACTTATTTGCATTTATTTTTAAAAAAAATATTTTTTTAAAAAAAACTATTAAGATATTACTAGTTACTCTTTAAATGTCATAATAAAATCACATGTATTTTAAAAATAATATTAAATGATTTATATTGTTATATTTCAGTGGACAATACATGATGTTGTGCAGTGAACTACAAAACTTTTAGCATGGGGGAGTTGATAATTGAAAACTCTAAGCACTTATATCTTATAGATTTAAACTAGTTATGCAACTTGTGCTCTGTCATGAGTAGAGAATTTTCTATATAAAATCAAAAAATAAATTTAAGTTTATTTTTTAAAAAAAATTAAATCAATGTATTTTGACTCAAAATACCTATAAAATAACTCAAAAATCATGATAAACCTTAAAGAATCTTTTCTAAAATCAAAAATCAACTTTAATTCAGATATATTTTTTTATAAACTTTAAAAATAAAGAAAAAAACACATGATATAAATTTCTATAATCAAATAAAATTACATGACACAAATAGTATTTATTTTAAAGATATTAAATTAATATTAATAACATGTTTTTCTCTACCATTCAAATGCATTTACCTCTATGATTCTTCTCTAAACTAGAAAGTAACAAAAATAAATTTTTACTACAGAAACCCTCTCGCCTTTTACTTTTATAGCTAACCTTGTACTTCCAAACACATGACTTAAAATAACCAGTACGAAGCATCTTCACCAAATTGACAAGACTAGAAATCAAATTTGTTCAAACCTGTGTTTTTATTTTTATAAAAACGTGGTAATGTAGCAAGCCTATTCCCTTGTCGTTCAATGGGTGCTCGTGGTTGATGGCAGGATAGGGTAGGATCTTTCAGAGTCGAAGCAAATGCAATGATTCCACAACCTTACCAGAGGCTGGCAGGTGACAGCCCTGCTCGAAACGTTTTAAGATTTACCAATCAGGAGTTAGACTAGGCGAGGGGCACCCACCCTGCGAGCCCTGTATGGCTTGACTTGTGTCCGCCATAAAGAGAAATTACGTGAAAAGATTCTTCACTTATTAGCACACCAAATGTAATCCTAATTTATTTTTATTGAAGGATTGTTTTTTCACGTGGAGTGTCCGGGCCAGTTTACGCGCACCACGATTAATCTACACGGTTCACTGAACATTCTGTAAGCCCAGTGAACAGGTAAGACACCGCGGGGGTGACAGGCGTGCATAGTAAAGTTCGAATCCATATGCTGAGGAAGGGAACAAGCCCCTCTCACTGCTGGGCTAAAACCTCACTTGTTTTATTGAAGGATTGTTAAAGGAAAAGGAAGAAGAAGCGATCTCCGTGATTTTCTCTCGAATTTTTTAATTTAATCCTAATTTATTTTTTCACTTTTTTGTACTTTTGTTTCTTATTGTGAAGCACAATTATTTATTATTTATAATTATTTTAAAACAATAATGAAATCTTCGATTTCCACACTGCGTTCTTAGAAGTTAAAACTCCTCTTACATCATCCACACCCCTTAACTCTTACCCTCCTGATATCTCTCTTCCGAGATTTTCACCTCGCCCAGAAAACATCCTTTATTTTATATTCTTTCAAAACCTTAGGGTGGTGCCGGAGAAGAACCCAATAAGCTGAGAAAGGGCCATTAATCTTGATGGCTCTTTAACTCGATCCTGTTTATGTTTGGGATTGATTAACGGTTAATTTTTAATTCAGAAATATATTAAAATAATAGACTTTTTATTTTTTAAAATTCATTTACAAAACGCGTTCGTTTGAGAGCTCGGTATTTGCAATGAAACGAGCCTTGGAAGGACCCGTTCTGGAAGCCGTAAGCTATTGCTTATACCGGAAACGCACATGTAAAGAAGAAAGAAATGAAAAATAAATGAATAAGCGAATACTAATTAGGGAAATTTAAATGAGTGAAGGAGGTGACTACCAAAGATCCCAGATACAAAATATAACTCCCCTCCGATGCAAAAGCTTCCCTCAAAAAATCTACCCAAAGAATCCAACCGAATGTATAACATGTAGCTCAGCACAGGCGATTAAATGGCTCATCACCGTGCAGGGGCTAAAATGGCAGCAAAATAATATATGTAGACGACGACCGCTGGAAATAATAATAATAATAACAATAGGAGGAGGAAGACGAAGAACTGAGACAAAGAGATGACATGTCTAGAGCAGCAAACAGAAAGCTGATCCAAGGGCCACGCTCACGACCACCTTCTGCAATGACCACATCTTCTCCGCTCCGCTCTGCCACACCACAAGTTTTGCAACAAATCAAATTAAAACATCAAAACGCAACATTTATATACAGGCTTGATAGGCACCTCTAGCAATGCAATGAAGAAAGCGTTGGAACCATTTATATAGGGGCTTGATAGGCACCGCATTCTAGGGCTTGGCCTAGCGGTGAAAGGGGCTTGTCTCCTTCCACTGCACCTGGGTTCGAGCCCTGGCGTGCACGTCTGTCACCCCCGCAGTGCCTTACATGCCTACTGGGTTTGCAGGGTATTCAGTGGGCCGTGAGGATTAGTCATGGTGCGCGTAAACTGACCCGGACACCCCACATAAATAAAAAAAAAAAGCATGGGAACCAACGGTCGCATATTCAAACCTAGTTTAGCAGTTAACTTGGACCCACTTAACTTTAAGGCCCAAATATAAATCATTTAAAGCCCGTTGAATGTAACCCAGATCAGGCCTTGGGGCAGTTATCTTGAGCCCAGAGATTTTACGAGACCCGAATTTCTAACCCCCTTAAATCAAGGCACTAAGATCAATTTAATTTATGTTTCAGGACGTATGACCCTGCACTAGAGCAGAGGAGGGGTGTGGTCCCCCCCCCCAAGGACAGTGCAGGCAGTCCTTGGGATTCTGTGTCTCGTGCTCCTCGTCCACACAGAGACTTCAGTGACCCTTCAAAAAACCTCCTCGTTTCCTTGGCTTAAATTATGGTTTTTATTGCATTTTGTCAGCAATCACGTGAAACCACCCGACTGCGTTATTGCAACGACACCTACTCTTTCATGTTTTCCCCACGAAGGGAGAAGATTTACCTTCGATTAAATAGCGTTGATTCCTCCACGTTGTTACATCAAGGCCGATCAAATCAGGTCTGTAAACTACTGATTGGTTCACAACTCTTAAGCTTAATCTAGTTCTATCCACACCGGATAACAGCCCTAGCAAACAGACGCACAGAACCAAAGCCAGAGACCGTCGAGGCCGCTTTGGGACACCACAAAACACAAACGATACTCCAGCTTACAACAGCAAACAACACTATATTTTATCTACATTACGCCGGTTCCTAACTAAATTACCCACTCCGTACTACAATGACAACAACCAGGTTTTGAAAAAAAATAACAACGCAATATTAATTTAAATGCAAGAGATGAGCGATAGATCTGATATTAAAATCATAGATAAATTAATATGAATGGTCTGTTTTCTTTTCTCTTTTTTTTTCTTTTTAATAAATGAGTATTCACATTTGTTAAATCCAAACGGTAAAACAAATTTACAAATGAGTATTTCTAAAAAAAATGAGCACATAAAGGGGGATCAAAGGACTTTACCGAATCGGTTCCTACGGGTCCAGGAGAAGAAGCACCCAAACTTGGAGCAGGAGCACCGGTTGGTGGAGCTGGAGGACTAGATGCCAAGGGAGATGGAGCTGGAGCCTTCAGCTTAGGCTTGCTGGGCGCTGGAGCTGGTACAAGAGCTGGTGGAGGAACAGCTGGAGGAGGGGTTGCTGGAGGAGGGGTTGCTGGTGGTGGTGTGGCGGGAGGAGGTGTTGCTGGTGGAGGTGTGGCGGGAGGAGGTGTTGCTGGTGGTGGTGTTGCGGGAGGAGGTGTTGCTGGTGGTGGGGCTGAGACCGGAGGAGGTGTAGCTGGAGGTGGGGATTGGGTGACTGGAGGTGGGGCTGACACTGGTGGAGGAGTGGAGGTTGCTGGTGGAGGAGAAGTAGTTGGTGTTGTTGCCGTAGGTGGTGCTGGTGTTGCTGTTGGTGATGTTGCTGGTGCTTGACCACTAACACCAGCAATAACAATGCAAATCAAAGAGAGAAAGATCACGGCGTTTCCACGCACCATTTTTGTCTAGTTCCGAGTCTCTCTCTCCCCGGGCTCTTTTGTGCGTAGAGGCTTGGAGTACTGACAAGTGAGGAAGTAGGAAACGGAAGGGAGGATGATAAATAGAGAGTGCTAGGAAGGTTCGGAATTTTGAGAGGGATCGGTGGGCCCAATTGGGTACCAAACAGATCTGAGGCGTCTGATTACGAAGTTTGATGTGGGACCAGCATGCATGTGATTTGGATATGAGATCGGGGTGACACGTTGATGGCCAGCTCGGTGGTTTTTTTTGGGTTGTTGTCTAGTGCCTTGGTTTTATGTTAGTGCTAATGATGATGATCTTGGGCTTTCATTAGCTTCGGGAGGGGCCCCTCTTAGTGGGAGGGGTGAAAGACAGGGTGGTCGAGAGGGCCTTTAATATATGATTAAAAAAATCTTGATCATCAATATGTTTGTTTGTTAGAATGATTTTCTCTTGTCCTTAAAACGGCGATGGATTTGTCAATCACTGGTTTTAGAAGGGGAGAGAGCTGGGATGACTCGAATGTGACATAATATCCTCTCTTTTTTTTTATTTAGATCCTCGCCGATTAATAATCTGTCATTTCAAATGTGAGAATGATAGGATTAACATCAAGGTTTCGGATGTTTAAATAAATGATTTTACAAAATCAATTCAAAAACAAAAAATCAACTCAAACCCTAGAAACTTTCTAAATTCAAATTTATCTTTTCATATAATTATAAAATGAAGTAACACTAAAATTTACTTTTTTATTTATTTAATGAAACATGTGGGAATCAAAAATGACATTTTTAATAGCTGGAATTATTATCAATTTATTTTATTTTTATCATCAAGACCCGGTAATTTTTCTCTCTCGTTTCTCAACTTGAAAATTAAAAAAAAATAAAGAAAAACAATCTACACCAAATTTGAATTCTTGAAATATTGAGGGACCTAAAAAATGTAGGGTGAAGGCGAATTTTTCACACAATTTTTAAGACCTGCTCTCTTTTACTCTATTTTCTTCCAATTTGGTTCTCTAACCTTCAATTCTATCATTTCTTAGTAAAATTGACTTAAATCAAGCATTAATTTGGTCATAAAAGAACTCAATCGAGCAAGAAAATAATTTCAATAACCAAAATGAAAAAATAAATCACTGTTCGCAATGAATATTATATGCGCGTGCGATTGGTGGTGTGAATTTCAGTGATTTATCCATGCTTTTTAGTGTTATTTTAATTTTTAATAGAATAAATTATGATTACATCATGTTTTCTTTAGGTTCATGACACATCGTGCTATGGGGTTTCAATTGAATCTGGAGAGGAACCTTTGTATAAAAATGTTGGAAACATTATACTCAATCACTTTTATGATTAGATTGTTGATTTTAGCAATCAATATTATCTATTTCTTAATACTTGATGTGTTTTTTATATTAATTTCTATGTATTATAGTACATTCTTTTATAATTGGATTCAAATAAACTCGTCTCCAATCACAAAAAAAAAAAAACTTCATAGTGAAAATAGCATGCAAGTAAACCTCACATTTCTTCTAATCTAATTTGGTGTCAAATATTGTGGTACGTAGTTTTTTTAAAAATTAACTTTTCTTTAAATATATCAATAATTTTTTACTTATTTTATAGCAGCACATAAAAATATTAAAAAATATATAAATTTAATATATTTTTAAATAAAATATATTTTAAAAACACTAAAAAATTAAAAGTTACCACAAAATCTCTCAATTTTCTTGAAAAGAAACGTCTGAACAGTATCATTCACATTGATTTTGATCATGTTATTAAAGTAGATATTTTTTTAGGAAGCTTCTTTCTTTATTAAAATAAAAATTTTAAATACTTTTTTTGGTTATGTATTTTTAAAAAAAATTATTATTTTTTAAATTAATATATTTTTTTATATTTTTAAATTACTTTAATATACTAACCTTAAAAATATTTTTTTTAAATAAAAATATCATTAATATATTTTTCAAAATAAAAAATACTATAAAAAATAACCACGATTATACTAGCAATCACACCCTTATTCACATCAACATGCAACAAAACCTCCATCTTATTTTTTCTTGTCTCTTCTTTTCAACTTCTCGCCGCACGGAGCCAAGCTAGCTAACACTTAACTTCGCTAGTAAAGAATAATGCACAGCATAATGGCAGTCCTTTTTACTAAAGAATCAACAGGGGAGGATTATGATTAGCGGACCCTGCCTTCGTTCATATGTGCTGGTCCTTAATCATAGCATCGCCACTGGACTGGCACTGGCAGTTGTATATTTTACGCTGAAGTTTTGTCTATAGCCCACCGACTGTAGATGCTATGTAGGTGCACCGCCTCTTTTGTGGTGGCCCATGCTGTGCTGTCTCGCCGTGATTCTGCCCTCGAATCAACTTGAATGCAAAATAATCTTCGACAATCTGTAATGTTAAGAGTTTGGTGTGGTTCTTAAAGAGGCACGTTTTCTTTGTTTGATTTCTCGATTCAAGTCTCGTGAATGGTATTTTTAAAAAAGATTAATATTTTTTTTAATAAATTCATCAAGTCAGTATAAAAGATGTGCTGTTGAAGTTATTAAAAAAATCAATTTTAATCAATATACAAACTTGCATGATAATACTCTATAATTAAAAGAATAATAAAAAAAATTCTTCCACCTTGTCGGAGAATTTGAACAATAAACACTTATAAGTGGACTTAGAGATGCAAATCATACAGATAAACTGATGATAACGAGAGCTGAATTTGTAATGATTTCCAGCAACGACACTGTAACCAGGCCTCGCAGAACGACGCCCTTTTCTGGGTATGTCATAGAAGCCTGTTGAGTGAGATGGATCCTTAAACTTGGTTGACGTGTGTCGCCCAGAGTGCTTAAGAGTTTCCAAGAGAAAAAATGTTTTTTTTTTTAAGAAATTAGCACAATAATAATAATAAAATTTCCATGAAATAACATTTTTTTAATTTAANTTTCCAAGAGAAAAAATGTTTTTTTTTTAAGAAATTAGCACAATAATAATAATAAAATTTCCATGAAATAACATTTTTTTAATTTAAATTTGATGATATAATACAGTTTGATTAAGTATAATATGTTAAACTCTAATTTTTTGTCTTAATATATTAATGGATTAGATCTAGCCGTATTAATCAATCAATAATTTTATATATAAATAATAATTTTATAAAATATTTCTTTCAAATATATTTTATAAGTTAAAATTAAAATCTCAAAAGTTATTGTTCATATAATAATTTTTTATTAGTCAAGTATAAGTTTGTTATAGCTAAATAAAAAATAATCCTAGATAGATTATATAGATGGTCTACAAATATATTTATAAACTAGTATGACAAGTCTGAGATCAAAAGGAGGTTTGACATGCTAGAATAATAATTCAAAAAAATTATAATTTTTTATTTAATTATTTAATTATACCCAAATATTTATAGGGGTTCTAGAGGTTATATTCTCTATATTAGTTATTATATCACCACACACATTCAAATGTTTAGTTATTAAAAATCTTGGCAAGCATTCTCAATATTTTAAGATATTTTTTTATTTTTAAAATTAGTTGATCATAAATAACAACATGATTTGATAATATTATATTTTAGAAACATGATATTTATTAAGATAATTACACCATAAATAATATAATTAGATTATAAATTATGTTTAATATTACTATTTTAAAACACAACATGATAAATTATACTCTTTCACTAGAATGTTTTGATATTATGTTAATTTGTCAATTATTTTAAATTTTGTGTTTGATACCGATTTATATAAAAACAAAATGAAATTGGAAGATGATCTTTGTTGGTATCCCAATCCTTTTGTTTGATTATGTATTTTTCTGTAACATGATCAAGGAAGAAGTTCATTTTCATAAGATCCCAGAAGAACTCGCCTACATTATTATCATTAATGGCTTAATTATGGGCCCTGTTTTGATTGACCTATCACCATCGCAGAAGTCCTTGCAGGTTTGTAGTTTTATCTTCATAACAAACGTCTAATTATAACAATCCATTACCCTATTCTTTCCTTTTTGTCTGGAGAATGATGGTAGAGAGCAGTGGCACTCCGTAGCCACGGTAGGGCGTGGGCATGCATTGTTTTTTACCTGGAGATAAGTAAAAAAATTAAAAACACTCTTGCTGCACATGTAGGTTTGGTGGAGCAATGAAATGTATTTTTCTTCAACAAATGATTGTTATTGTAATAATAATTGGTTTTTAAAGTAAAGTTTTAAAATAATATTTTTTTATATTTTAATATTAGTATATCAAAACAATTTAAAAATATAAAAAAATTCAATTTAAAGCTAAACAAATTCAAAAAATTTCAAAAATATGATTGAACCATGATATTAAACTAGGTTAGGATAGGATTAAAATAAATGAAGTGTTTGATATTGCAATAACAATTAATTTTGAAAGTATTTTTTATTTGAAAATTTATTAAAGTAATATATTTTTTATTTTTTTATATCAGTATATCAAAATATTATGCCCCTCTCCCCTCATTTTTTTAGGTACAGGTAAATTGAGATGAAATTTTATTGATATTTGTATTGGATGATAATGGTTGAAAGATATGATTAAAAGGATAGGATATAATAGAAATCTTAACTACAGTATCTAATATAAAGGAATTGGTTTAATAGTTAGGGTTTGCATTGTTTTCTTGGTGATATATATATATATATATATATATATATTCAAAATTAAGTGACTGCGAGATGAACGTAGAGTTTTGATGAATCTTTAAATTTAGATAGGACTAGTTTACACGTAAAGAAGAAAAGAAGTCCTACGCAAAAGTGAAGATTAATTCTTCATGTTGCGAGAGCAGTAATTTAGGTGGTTAATTATTTTCAAGACAAAAAAAAGCAGCGACTGACAGGGCTTTCGATGAAAACTCATGAAGTTGATATTGCTAGCATGCATCTAGCAAGCTCTTCCAAGAGTAATGGCTTCTTCTTCAATCCCTCGTCGAAACCTTGTCCGCATGCATCGAAATGCCATTACAAAGCCTGTCGAGGATTTGCCCTCTCAACCTCCTCGATAACTCCATTGACAGCAAATTAACCCCAGTTTTTCTTACGAGAACGCTTCGGTTGAGTAACAACACAAAATTCTTCTCGCATTTTACACGGCGAGGATATCATATCTTGAATGTCTTGGTCTGGATTGAAAAGTTGCCATACCAGGCACGGTTCATGCTCACACAAATGGTAGCTCCGAAGTCCATGTAACCCAGAGTAGAGTAAAAGGGAGTGTGTGGAGGGGCCGAGTTTACTTTAACGAGAATTTCCTGCTGGATGAATGATGGTAACGTGCTATCCTCCTCTTGTTGGCCCATTTGTTTTCTTTCCTTGTGTTTAAATTGACCTCCTTCCTACCTCTTAATTAATCGAAAGCTAGCTTTATAATAATGTGTTTCAACGGCAACTTAATTTCTATTGCGCGTTTTAATTATGATAAATTTGGCTAAAACATGACTCGATGCATGATCCCGGTTGGCTTTCACTGTTCCGAGAACATAATAGACCATCTGAGAACCCCAAGGCCACCTCATGGGCTTATGCCTCCAGGGTATTGGACCCTAAGCCTGAATCATGGATGCATGTCTTGAGGATGTTGGGCCACCAAGAAACCTCTAAATCCAAATCTTTGTTTGTGGTCACATTAAGCCAGTTAAGGTTATTTGCATTTGGGTAAGCTTATCGATATGCAGTAATATTGGATCTGCAACCATATCAAGCCCAACCCATGAAAGAATGCTTCTGAAGCGGTATGAGGTGTTCATCAACATCTGTCTCATATTGTGTACAGCTATTTTTTTTTTTTAAAAAAAAACTTGTATTTAGAAGTTTATTGAATCCCAATTAATCTGGTCAAGCTGGGTTAGCTTATTAAGAGGTAAAGCTCTTACAGCGATGATCACAGGATAATGTGTTTCATTCACAAAGCTTGAATTCAATATTTTACTTAAGAGAAAATCACTCCAACCAATGATCCATGATTGGTATTGTGTATAACTAATTTGAGATTAAGACTGTATTCCTGTCTAAAGCCTCACTAAGAAATAATGGAGTCTTGGCAGGTAAAAGTTAGCTCCAGCACCCTTGCATTAAGACAACAATTGTTCCAGAATGAAAAGAAAATGTTTTAAAGATCATGGAATGCCTTCTCGCCAGGACTTTCTCTTGTTTGACGTCATCATAGATCGACAAGTTAGAAGTCTTCCTGTTTGCATTGTGAGCTTCACAGTTGTTTGTGTTTGCGTTTGATTCTGAATATCTTTTATTTTTTATAATTTTAAATTAAAAAAAAACCTATCCCAAACACTATCTTTTTTGCATGAAAAAAAACCCAAGAGAAAATAGAAAAAGTCCTCAGCTTCTTGTCTACTTGTCTGTTACGTAAGCCCAACTCTGGAATGAAATGAAAGTTAAAGCCCAATAATGAAGCCCACAGCCACTTATTTTTAAGCATTTATGGGCTTTCTTCTATTTCTAATTCTTAGGAGCCGAACTGGATTTATATGCCCAGCCCAAGTCCATCCTCCTACCGCCCAAATTTCTTGAGGATGTCTGTCATGTCATCGCGCTCGGACACTCTTAACCCAACAAAAATCACAAGATCCTTCCTACAGTACCTGGCTAATAGAGGGCATGTAAGTCATTTAACAATCATGAAAAAGTTAAAAAATAGAGTGATGAATATTTGAAATTATAATAATGGTTTGTTTAAAAATTATGTTTTATTTTAATTGATATGTTTTATTTTTTAAAATACTTTAAAGACAAAAACAATTTAAATTTTCTCGTCGTAAAAAATGAACACTATCCACGTCATGAATAAGGCGGGATCAGCCAAATTCTGTCTCTCTCTCACTCCCTCACTCACACACACAAACCCTTATCAAAACACCAAAATTAGAAGCTGAAAAAGAACAAGAAAAAAAAAATCAAGATAACTCAGAGCCCTCTCCTCTCTCAGAAACCTAAGCATCTCCAATTTTTTTGTTTTCAAATGGAAATTTCTTCAAGGACATGCTTTCCTTTCCTATCCACCGAAACGGTGCCGCTTCTCAAGCCTCCATTTCATGCACCCTCTCCTTCTCTCAGGATTCTGGCTGCGCGTCCTGTTAACCTGCGCATGGGGCGTACTGTTGTTACCTGCGCTACGGCGTCGACTGGAAACCGTGCTCCCAGCGGCATAATGAAGCCGAGGCGAGTCTCACCTGAAATGGCAGACTTTGTTGGTGCTCCTGAGGTCTCTCGCACCCAGGTTCTCAAGCTTATCTGGGCCCATATAAAGGAGCGCAATCTTCAGGTATATTTTGATTAAAATTCGGCATTTTTATTTTAAATTTTGGGTTCGTATTATTTTTCGTGCTTAATTTTTAATTAAATGTTTGGATAAGGTTGTGTTGAGACGATAAAATGCGGGTTGTGTTTGTTCATGGGTTTTTATATTGTTGATTATTTAATTAATTAGCAGGAGATGTGTCATGTTTGTGGATAAGGTTGTGGCGGTGTCATGGAAATGTTCCAGTTCCGTTACGGGTTGCTATGAACGAAGCGTGGGTTATGCGATTACCGTATTTCAGTTCTAAAATGTTTTGTGCTTTGTTTCGTTTGTGGTTTTGGATGATGCTATTGGCCTGTTCGGCTGCTGGATTATTGCGGGCTTTTGGGTAATGTTTGTTTGCTATCTTTTATGCCTCATCTATGATTTTCAGGATCCATGATGTTTTGTTGAGTGTGCTATATCCGAGTAGACTTGGTACATTGAATGTTTAGATTGACCTTATATTTTTTGTAGGGTGTCTTGGTTTGAAAAAAGACGGGAACATAGCGTGATTGGTTTAGTGTTTTTGTTGCTCTTACATGTCATGTGTTTTGGGATCTACTTTTTGTTGAAATCTCTTTCTGTGCTGACTAGGCTTATCTGCTGTTATATCTCGAGTTGAGTATTATCTTAGTGAGTTTTTATGTCATGTTGAGTTGAGTTACTCACATGGCCTGATGAGTATTGTTGAATACAATGATGTATGGACAGGGCATCTCTCACGTTAGGGATGGATTTTATCACATGAATTTGGGTTGAGACATGATTTTGTAGATAGCGTCAAGTTTGAGAAACGACTCTGAATAATTTCAAGTCTATAGTACATGAATGTGGGATGTAGTACTTTGTTGATTCAGCCACACGCAGCATGTTATGTATGTGGCTGAATTAGAAGTCACTGGATTTTACTAATGTGAAAATGCCAGGCAGTAGTGATAAAATTATGATGCCAACGTGGGGAATGGTTGTTGGCATGTTATTCCCAAGCAGCTATTGCCCTTCACTATAATGGTTAGCTTCCGGATGAATAATTTGGTTGAAAGAAAACCTGACTTGGTGTTTCTTCTTCTAGCTGCTTCTGAGCCATTGCATAGAACATGTATAATGCATGCATATATGACTATATCATAAATTTGGAGCTGACTGGACTTGCTGCAATGTTTTTAGGACCCTAGTAACAAGAAGAACATAATTTGTGACGAGAAGTTGAAGAAGATATTTCCTGGTAGAGACCAGGTCGGATTTCTTGAGATTGCTGGGTTGATTAGTCCTCACTTCCTCAAATGAAGTTCAAGGGGATGAACTCCAGTCTTCTTGGATCATCTTTCCTTCCTGTGGCAGGGCTATCTTTTATGTTGATGATAATAGCCAAAATTATGCCTGCTGCTGTCGGCAATTTCTGTTTTTAGTTCAATTGAGTACTTGCTTACAGAACTAGCCTTGTTAAGGATTTTGCTTATGGATCCCCTAAATAGTATGATTTTCAAGATGATATTGCTGTCTGCAGTTTATGCTTCTGTTGATGAATCTTAATTTAGGTTGAATCAAGGATGCAGCAGCTCTGGTTCTGGCTATATATTTTCTTTGCGTGCGTAAAACTGGCTCCTGGTATTCATTTAGGTAGTTCTTATCTACAAGCTGAAGAACTTACCTCAAATTAACAAGCGTCTCTTGCAAGTCCTCTGGACACGGGATTTCCTCCTTAGAGTTCTTTATTTTTTTATTGAAATAAATTATGCATATACTACATTTATCACCATTTTTAATGTGTTAGTATTTTTGAAACTCAAAGATAAGTATGTTTTACAAAAAAAAAATATATATCATTAACTAACTTTTGAATAATATGAAACAAGTTTTATCAAATTTTTTTTACTGAATAAAAAAAAGAGAATAGAAAAAAATTTAAGAGAGAATACTAACTTGAAGTAAAGAAAAAAAATTTAATTTTCAAAAAGTATTTTTAAAATGTAAAAATAAATATGTTTTAATAAAATAAAATAAAATTATCACCACTCAATTTTTGTAAAATATATAAAAATTATCATCAATCAATTTATTTTCGCTTTACTATATGAAAAAAATTAATAAAAAAAAGGAAATTAAAATTAATTTTTTATATCATCACATCAAAATAATATAAAATATCAAAAATATAGTTTGAATTAGAAAAATAAAAAATTCTCAATTTTTTTAAAGTATTTTCAAAAAGCATAAACAAACATGTTTTAATAAGAAAATTCAACCCAATCTCACATAAAAAAAATTATCATCACTCAACTTTTATACAATATAAAAAAAAAACTTTCATCAATTTATTTTCTTTTTATCATATGGATTTTTTTATACATAATAGAAAAGAAAAAAAAGTTAACATGTTAGATCTTGTTGGCAACATTCAATTAATTCCAATCTCAAACACTATCGGGTATATGATAAGGAGTCGGATCCAATGTTATTGGGATTCTACTAAGTAGTCAACTCCAAAGTTATTTTGAATCTTAAAAAAGTAGGATTCAATTTTAATAGATTCGGACCCAAAACCATAAGATCTTGCTTGAGTTCTGCTGGGGGCAGGACCCAACTTTAATGGGTTTGGACCTAAAGTTATGGGGTCCTAGGAGCAGGACTTAACATTGATTGGTAATGTTGAGGCAAGACCTGATACTAATGGTTCTAGCTAAGGTCAAACCTAAAGTTATTGGGTCTTATTGTGCAATTGAATCCAAAGCTATTTTAGATCTTACTATGGATGAAACTTAAATTTTCTCTTATTTGTAAAACATAGTCTAATGCTTTTTTTCTTCTTTCCCCCTCACTCTCCCGGTCAAGTGTTTAGATAAGTTTTTTAAGTGAATGGTAAGAAAAGATTTGATACTTAGCTCATCAAGGTTGAGTTGCTTAAAAAGCTCCTTTTTTTTTGGCTAAGTTGGTTTTTTTTATTTGTCTTTTTTTTTACTTAACCAAAAAAGAAAAATTAGCACTTGCCCCTTCTCTAAAAGATTCTTTCATTTGGTTGACATGAATGAAGTCATAACGGGTTAAGAATTAGTTTTTCTAATGAATTAACTGGCATCAATAAAAAGGCAAGAGTTTGATTTCCAGCCATAATCATAGTAGGCATTCTTTCTTATTGCTCCCATAACTATTTTTGATGGGAAAAAAGAAAAACAAACTAAAAAAACAAATAAAATTAAAAATATTTGAATTAAATGCTATTGAGTCTTGCTGAAGACCAACATTATTAGATCCTAATAGATAACAAGGACTTAATGTTATTGGAACTTTTTGAAAGTGATTTGAGTTTGACTTCCAAATCAAATCTAATATCATTGAGTCTAGCTATTGAGCTAGACTCATTAACTTTTGGCATATAAAATAGAAAAAACAAATAATAATATTTAACTAAACATAAAAAAATAAAATTTTTTATAAATATTATAATATAATCCACTATATAAATAGTTGATGGTTATAATGTTATTTATAATATAATAAGTAGCAGTATTTATTTACTAAATACATTGACAACAACAATTTTTATAAGAATATCTTCCATATGCATACAATTCATAGCTATAATGTGTGTACATATATAGCACAAGATTATATATATCTCTCTAATGGTGTGCTATATATATTTTTACTAAACACATCCAAGATAATATTTTTTATAAGTATTATAGTGTCATTATAATCTATAATGTAGATAATTCATAGCTACAATGTGTGTATACCATAAGATTATATCTCTCCAATCTTGTGTTATATATTTTTTTTATTAAACATGTCAAAAACAATATTTTTTATAAATATTATGGTATCGTCCACCAAGATAATTCATAGCTACAGGGTATATAACATATATAGCACAAGATTATATATATCTATCCAATCTTGTGCTATATATATATATATATATCACAAGATTGGAGAGAGACTTGAACCGAAACTTATGTTTGGGAGTCCATGCGTGAAATGCTTTCCTCTGAATCTCGAGTCCGAACAGCTTAAAAAATTCCCATCGTGATGTTTAGGTGAACACGAGTGCCCGTGTTGAGATATGAATTGAAAATTTCTTTGTTTAAATTTATAAGATCAGGTGAAGTGTTCAAAGTGATTTTGCTCTCTGCCAATTTTTTCTCTCCTATCAGATAATCAACTCTTGCTGACATGGCAAGCTAGCCTTTTGGGAGATATTCTTGTCTGCTACCTTGCAAACCTCCACCATATTGAGAGAGGTAATCGCCTTGAGTATCTCAACATGCTCCTCCAGTCCAAAGACCGCACAAAAAAATCTTGCCATCAAGTCGAGACACCACACAAACTCAACGAAAAAAACCAACTTATAATCCTTGAAACTCACCCAACGCCTTCTTACTCTAAAAATGACAGAGAAACTAGCTCTGCCTCTTCTCCTCTCAAACCCACCTCCATCAAAACCCTCACTCCCTATCCAAACTCACCTCCACCATCAACAGCTAAAACCAACAACGCCCACTTCACCACCACCTCAGCATGTCACGCCGCTTATGCAGGACTTCCTTTTTAAGCAAAGCTCTGATCCTTCCAAACCCATCACCTCACAAACCCGACCTGACCCATTTCCCATCCCAAGAGCCCGAACCCGAATTGGCAAGGCCCGTGACAGCAACCGTGGCAAACCCTGGACCCACCATCGCCTCTCCCTTCAAGGTCAGAGAGTTCTTGATTCCTTAAATGACCCATCTTTTGAAAGCAGTGAATTAGATAAAATCTTGAGTCTTTTACTTGATTACCATAAAGAAGAGTTGAGTTTAAGTAGCGGTGGCAAGGAGGGGTTAAGTAATGATGTTTTGGGTGTTATTAAGGGTTTAGGGTTTTATAAAAAACGTGACCTGGCTATGAGTGTGTTTGAGTGGTTTAAGAATAGGAATGATTGTGGATCTGTTTTGAGTAATTCAGCTGTGGCTGTGATTATTAGTATGCTTGGTAAAGAAGGAAAAGTTTCAGTGGCAGCGTCTTTGTTGAATGATTTGCATAAAGATGGGTTTGGACTTGATGTTTATGCTTATACATCTTTAATCACTGCTTGTGTTAGTAATGGAAGGTATAGGGAAGCTGTGATGGTGTTTAAGAAGATGGAGGAAGAAGGGTGCAAACCAACTTTGATTACTTATAATGTCATTTTGAATGTGTACGGGAAAATGGGCATGCCTTGGAATAAGATTAAAGGCCTGTTTGAGGGAATGAAGAATGCTGGAGTTTTGCCTGATGAGTATACATATAATACGCTTATAACTTGTTGTAGACGAGGATCTTTGCATGAAGAAGCTGCTGCGGTTTTCAAGGATATGAAATCGATGGGTTTTGTGCCTGACAAGGTCACATATAATGCGTTATTGGATGTTTATGGGAAGTCAAGGCGGACTAAGGAGGCCATGGAGGTATTAAGAGAAATGGAGGTTAATGGATGTTCACCAAGCATTGTGACATATAATTCCTTGATATCTGCCTATGCAAGAGATGGTCTGTTGAAAGAAGCAATGGAGCTTAAAAACCAGATGGTTGAAGGTGGGATTAACCTGGATGTTTTTACTTACACTACGCTTTTGTCAGGATTTGTGAGGGCTGGTAAGGACGAGTCTGCAATGAGGGTTTTTGCTGAAATGAGAGCAGCAGGTTGCAAACCTAATATTTGTACTTTCAATGCCTTGATTAAGATGCATGGCAACAGGGGAAAGTTTGCAGAAATGATGAAGGTTTTTGAGGAGATAAAAAGTTCCTGTTGCGTACCAGATATTGTTACTTGGAATACCCTTTTAGCAGTGTTTGGGCAAAATGGGATGGACTCAGAAGTGTCTGGAGTATTCAAGGAGATGAAGAGGGCTGGCTTTGTACCTGAGAGGGACACTTACAACACCCTAATCAGTGCGTACAGCCGGTGTGGATCATTTGACCAAGCCATGGATATATACAAGAGAATGCTAGAAGCTGGGATTGCACCTGATCTTTCCACCTATAATGCTGTTTTGGCAGCATTAGCTCGAGGAGGGCTCTGGGAACAGTCGGAGAAAATACTCGCTGAAATGAAAGATGGTCGGTGCAAGCCCAATGAGCTGACATACTGTTCTTTGCTTCATGCTTATGCCAATGGCAAGGAGATTGGGCGGATGCTTGCTCTTGCGGAAGAGATATGCTCTGGTGTAATTGAACCCCATGCTGTACTCTTGAAGACCCTTGTTTTAGTTAATAGTAAATGTGACCTACTGGTAGAAGCTGAGGTTGCATTCCTGGAGTTGAAGAGAAAAGGTTTTTCTCCTGACTTGAGTACTCTGAATGCCATGCTTTCTATATATGGCAGGAGGCAGATGTTTGCCAAAACAAATGAGATCTTGAACTTCATGAATGAGAGTGGATTCACTCCTAGCTTGGCAACTTACAATAGTTTGATGTATATGCACAGCCGATCAGAGAATTTTGAGAGATCAGAAGAAGTTCTGAAAGAAATCCTAGCAAAGGGAATAAAACCAGATATAATTTCTTACAACACCGTAATTTTTGCATATTGTCGAAATGGGAGGATGAAAGAGGCTTCTCGGATATTCTCAGAAATGAGGGAATCTGGGCTTGTTCCAGATGTAATCACTTATAATACTTTTGTTGCAAGTTATGCAGCTGATTCAATGTTTGAGGATGCTATTGATGTTGTGCGATACATGATCAAGCATGGCTGTAAACCAAACCAAAATACATATAACTCAGTTGTTGATGGATACTGTAAACATAACCATCGGGATGATGCAATCATGTTCATAAGCAGTCTTCACGAGCTTGATCCACATATTTCTGGGGAGGAAAAGTGCAGGTTATCAGAACGTTTAACCAAGTGGTCATAGGCAATCCTCTTCTTATCTGTCTCATGTTTTGATTAGGCACGGAGATATGGCTGATATGGATGATCTTGTAAAAGCTTCCCAATGTCTCTTGGAGGTTGAAGATATGCAAGTACTCATGAACACATCCATTTGGAGGGCTGAGCATGGATCCGGACAAGACATGAAAAGAAGGGGAAGGCGGAGTTACTGACTTCAAGGTATGTGTATCTATCAAATATGAACCATTTTGTGTCATTAATATTTGGTGATTATGAAAACGAAAATTTTCTCTGCAACTTCTCGTCATTGTGATTAATAATTTGATGCTCTTAATATACAAGAAGGCATTTTTTTATTATTATTATATTTACCCAAGAAGAAAATAGTCTCTCTGAAAATATGGAATTGGGATGTCTGCCGTTGTTGTGTTCTTACAGGCCACATATATTATATATATTCTTTTGTTAGTTGAACTTGGTTCTGAATCTCCTTGTTAAAGCATTTTTCGGCCTAAACCTGTCTTACCCTTTTCCTGAGTTGGTGTTATTTATATTGACAAAATTTTACTGTCATGTGAAAGATGGCCTTTAATTTTCATTGATAAGATGTGATTTTCCATGTAATGTTGTTAGGTTCTTGAGCATCGAATTATGTGGTAAAGAAAGAAGAGTGAACGGTTTGGCCAGGAGAGCTGCTAATTGGCCATTTATTAGCTGATGATGCGTGATTCCAGAAAGTTCTAGCTTCTGGGATATATACTTGAAGTAGCTAGATGCGCGTGCAGTGTGTATATAGCAGGTGAAACAAAAAGTACAACTATATATAAATGCTGAATTGATGAAAAGGTATGCCTGCAGGTCACGATGATGTGGCGTTTAAATTCCATTTCTTGGTTTTGTGAAGAACAGTTATAACCTGATTCAGAAACATGAATGCCAACAGTGTGTTTCAGCGGTCCTCTGTAGTTTGTACTGTTCTATCCTCAAGAATGATCATGGAAACCTTGTTAACGACGAAAAACCTGGAAGTTCCTGTCATCACCGTTTTACTCCCAGTGGAACTCGTTCAACTGTGACCGTCTTGGAAATTATGTGACGTGTCTTATCAATGAGGAGTGCTTACAGTCATCCTTACGAGGAGGAAGACTTGTAGGATCCATTTCCACTTCAAACAACTGGCGTAATGATTGGCTTAAACAATTGCCACAGTGCCAAAAACAGAGTGGTTGTCAAAACCATATTTCCTTTCTACTGTGCTTTTTCTATGCGTAAAGCATAAAATATATATAAAAATTGGATTTCAACTGGGCCGGGTTTTTTAATATATAGATATTGTATTTGCCATTGGCACACTAGAAAAAAAGTGGCCAGCCCGCAGAGAGAGACTGTCTTTCTTGGTAACTTGAATAACAATGAAGTAGATTGATGGTGGCTATGTCACCGGCCAAGTTAAATTCTAATCAATGCTTTAAAAAAAATTGATGATTAGGTGACAAGTATTTTTAAAGAAACAAGAAAAACTCAAGATTTATTCGTTGATTCAATTGGGTTAGGTTGATCAATTTAATAAAATAATTAAACAAAACAAGTAGTGAAAATGAATAAATTGTAAACCAAGTTAAACAAGAAATGACAATGCTTAACTAAAAAATAAATGCTTGCAAATACTATGGAAAGATATTCTCTCAATATTCTGAAAAGGTTTTTATGATTTTACCAAGTAACAAAGAAAAAAAATATACAAGAATGTGATAATCTCATATAAAAAAATTAAAAGAAATTTAAAGTTTAATTTCCAAAAATGTTAAAAGATAAAATTAAAAAAAATAATTTTTAAAAAGAACAAAAAATCCTCGCCTGAATTCACTTGAGTTAACTTGTCAAATCTTTAATCTAATTGTGAGATTAGGATAACCATATAAAAAATCAAATTAAATAAAACTTTAAAGCTCAATTCTCAAATTAACCATATAAAAAATCAAATTAAATAAAACTTTAAAGCTCAATTCTCAAATTACCTAAATGCTGAACAAAAAAATTAAATAAAAAATCAATTAAAAAAATCCTTGTATAAGATTGAAATAACATCATAAAAAATATAAAAAAGATCACAAAGTCAAAACTTTCAATTAACAAAATATTAAAATGTAAAATTAACAAAAATCAATTTTAACAAAAGAATTTAAAAAAATACCAAAGTCTAACTTGGACTAATCTTCCAAATTCTTAATCTTGGTTAAGAGGCCGAGATTACTTTATAAAAGATAAACTCAAGAAAATCATCAAACTAAATCTTAATTAATTAAATATTGAGTGATGAAATTAAAAAAAATAAATTAATATAAAAATAATTTAAAATAAAATAAATAACAATCACAAGAATAAATATCAAAATTAAAAAAAATATAAATGACATGGATAAAATAAAAAAATAACCAACTAAAAAAATTATATGAAACAAATTGTAATAAAAAAATAAAAATAAGATTTAATATAAGAGCTAAATCAAACCAAATAATAAGGGAATAAATTGAAAAATAAAATTAATTTTAAAACAAAAGGANTATATGAAACAAATTGTAATAAAAAAATAAGATTTAATATAAGAGCTAAATCAAACCAAATAATAAGGGAATAAATTGAAAAATAAAATTAATTTTAAAACAAAAGGATTGAGATAAAATAATAATAATACTAAAATTTAAAACAAAATCAAAATGGCAAAACACTTTCTATTAATGGCAGAGTACCATGAATTTCAAAAAGACGAGAGGAAAATGAAGGATAAAAAAAAATAATTGGGCTGCTGATACTTCCCAGCAGCAAACACGACCTCTCAACGAGAAGCTCTAGCCACAACGATCCCAACTCGACAACATATGGTCATGTTAGGCCCCTGGAAATTCACCTCACGAGTTGCTTGCTCATGGTGGACAACTCTCACATGAAATGCACACGCCGATCACTGTACATTTATCCTTGTCCATCGGCCCCTTCACCTGGAGAATGCTTTTACCTGGTGTTTTCGATTTTGGGCTTCATTGGATATATATCAAGTTTGGGCATGGCGACCAATTTTCATTTTTTTTTAAAGAAGATTTCGTTATTTTTTTAAGTTATTCTCAACTCTGGTTTACGAAAAGATAGGATTTTTATGTTATACTTGTACCTTACTAGTCTCTAAGGAAATGATTGAAAGCTAGACTTTTACGATAATTGCACTGTTCTTATGAAAATCATACAAAATGAAATGGTGATTTACCTTTTTCATTTTTTACCCTTCTATTTACATTTTTTAAATCTTCAATTTGAGAACTTAACATAAATTATTTAAATTCATTGCATTTTGTGTTATGGTCCTCATTAACTTCTATTAACTGTGTTTTTAGCACCGATATAATTTATTTAAAAGTTACAATATATGTTAATTAGTGCAGGTATCCTAGGAAACAAGAATCGACTAATCACGCATTCCATTGCCTTTGTACCATGTTAAGCAGCGCAAGTTGCCACATAGAACTGTTAAAATCCCTCGAACGAACTTCGTAATGGGAGAATGATCAATCAATCAAGACTTGTAATTTCTAAAATTTGGAACACAAAAAGGCACAAAATCAGTGCTACAATCTCTGAGAAGTCATCCAATCCGTAATAGAACGAAAGAAAGTATAGTTAGATCTTCGCTTGCAAGAGTATATACCCAGAACCTGCTATCCATTGATAACCTTATCCACATAAATGTATTCTCTACTTTGAATTCCTTATGTGCATCATCCATATGCATGCTATACCCATCTCAATATACCTTGAAGAAATCAAGGCGTCAGTGTTGACCCTTCAGAGGGTTTTTTCTTTCTATTTGTTCAAGAAATTGTTTGAAGCATGTCCACCTCTGCTTGATCTGCATCACGGGAGAAAATGTCGACTGGAGCGCTGGTGCAGCCAATGGCATTGTTCTTTAATCTACCATTGGTAGAACCTTTTTGGTGATCAAGATAAATTACAATCACAGTGATGTCATCATGAAAATGCCTTCGTATTCCCTTTTCAATTTTCTTAATGTCATTATATCTCATCTCTCTTTTCTTTGCAGCTTCCTGAATAGCAGCTCTAACCAATCTCTTAGCAATCCCCTGCAGGTATCAAACAGCCCAAAGGATCGTCAAGCAAACAGCAAAATCTGAACTGGCATAAACAACTCCATACAATTGAACATTGATGACATCTAGTTTGTTTGTCAATGCATTTGCTTAAAATTTCAGAAGTCTGGAATATCGTATTTCCAAAAGTATGTCCATGTTCAGCAAAAATATGGTACGTCTGGAAGCTAGGGGTAGATTTAACTGCGCTACTGCATTTTCTTGGGCTAAACCAGGCTTTTGGTGTGAATAAGGAATTCAATTATTTCATTCCCAATGATCCCTTTGTAGCTAAAACTTGCCTCTCAACGTATAAATTAGGACTGAGATTCCATGAGAGTTGCAACAAAAGGTAAGCAAAACATGCAAGTCAAAAACAGCACTCACAGCTCTGGGGTTCTTAAAAACAATCTCTACAGCTGCTTCGTCGGTCAATTGTTCCCAAAGACCATCTGAAGCAAATATCAGGAACAAGTCTTCTGACCTCAACTTTCTAAAAACAATGGAAGGTTCTGCTGTCATTACTGGCCGTTTCAAAGGAATAGGGTTACCAAACTGCTGATAAATTGGGTCCCTGTTAAACTCTGGTTTCTTCAGATACACATCACCAATGGATCTGGATACCTGAAAAGGAAAAAAAGAATCAGGAAAGGTTTTGTTCCACCTTCATCTACCACATGCGTTAAGTTAGCAATCAGCTGCAAAACTTCAGGGAGTCAAGTAACAACAGAAGACAATGTTTCAGTTCATTAATCAGAAGATCACAGTATGATGTTCCTAGTGTTCAGAAAAATTAAATGGAAAAAACGAAAAGGAAAAGGAAAAAAAAAAATACAGAGAGAGGATCAAGACTCCCTGTAATTACATAAGCATTCTTGTTAGGCCTCGGGGGTTTTCATGTACATCTCATGCATGGAAGACTATACTGTTTCACTTGATTGCATGAAATGGCAGTCCAGGTGACAGAGAATAAGATTCCTGGAAGAGCATGAACCTAACCCTCTGACCAACTTTAACTATAGTGTTTCCACCATAGACAGATGCCTATCATAAAGCAAAAGATAAAGATAAGATAACCAAACATAAAATTGGATGCCTTTAGAATTGATCCATCCTCAGATCAATTACTTTATGTCAAACAAACACTGCAAATGGTGTTTATAAGATGAAGGTTATCCAAGTAACTCAAAACAAACCTGGCAAGACATTCAAAGAAAAGGAGAGGAAGAAACATATTCGCCCCTAAATCAATGAATGTATTATTCCCCAGCACAAACAATGCTCAATAAGCTGAATTCTCATAACTAACAAGCAAACAGGAAGAAGAAAACAAGCCTAGCAACAAGAACCCACTGTACCTGGATTATGCCCTTAATTCTCCAAACTCCACGAGTATAGACTACAATATGTGAATCATCGGGATGAAGTGCCTCAACCTCCTTTCTCACCTCTTCAACAGCAACGTTGTGATCAGTCGATAACCTTTCTGCCACTACTGTTTTTTTCTTATCCTCATCAACTCTTCGGCCAAGAACTGCCCTAGAATCCCCGAGATTTGCAACATATAACACATCATTCGAAATTGCACCAACCAAACAACATGATCCAACTGAAGCAATCTGCGGCTTCAAAGGTAATGATCGCTTCACTAAATGGCAAAATTCCTCTTCAGTTGCATTAAAAGCTTTCCTTATGACATCAGCTGACAACCCCCCATGCTCTTTAGCAAATTCTGCAATCAAAGATAACATCTTAGACAGAAAATGATACAGAGACAGAAGTCTGTTGCCTACAAGTCATTTCAGTCCACACCATCGGCTGTCAAAGTTGCTATTTTAATCACATATTCTCTAGTTTCTATTTCAATTGGGGGAATACGAGAATAAGGAGGCTCCAATTCAATAAAACCAGATATCTGTAGCAGTTTAATGCAGGTTTTAAACTTCAGTTTTCTACATCTTATCATCCTACCACTAACACAGTTAATCCCACAAAAGCAAACCTAAACCTCCCAAATCGAATTTCATTCTATTGAATATAAATGACATCAATACATCCTACCGCACTCGCACACACAAGGAAAGTTAGAACAAAATAAAGAACAACCTAATACATGATTCATTAAATAAAAACCCTATTTTCTTTTCTATGGAACATGGACCTCAGCCTTGAGTCCTTAACCACTAGACTAAAAGTTAAAGAAAGCAAAAAACCACAAACAAATTCATGGTTTAAGAGAATCACCATGATCATGATCATTAAAATAAGAAAACACCTAACTAAAAGAAAACAACTAGCAGAACATCCTAATTTAAAAAAATTAAGAAAGAAAATTGAACAGGAAGACGGAGAGAGGGAGAGAATTCTCACTATGCATGAAAGGAAACAGATGCTTATTAACAAACCGGGAAGCTTCAGGACCACCATGACCATCATAAACACCAACATAAGTAGCGGACGGAGACGTAAAAACCTGACTTTGATCTTCTAAATTAGAATTGGCTTGAACAACCGCTATTGAATAATCACCAGAAGCATGTTGTTTCAAATCCGCATGCCACATCAATCCATCACCACCACCACCCGCTACCCGACCAAAACACCTCTCCAACGGTCTGTAACACGATCTCAACATCATCTGCTCTAGCAACTTTGAATGTTCTGGGTTTCTTTGGTTCTAGAACTTTGTATCGACGTCTCTTTTGCTTTTTGTTTATCGGGCTTCTTCTTCCTATGTAAATAAATATTGGGAGGTAGGGTTTCTTTTTTCTTTGAGGAAAGAGAGGACAGTGAGAAATACCGCGTGGAGGAGGAGGAGGAGGAGGAGAAGAGCGACTGGGGGAAAGCCTTTTGGGTTTTTGCTTTTGGTGTACACTCCGCGTTAACTCTCTCTCTCTCTCCCCCCGTAAGCAACTTCCGGTTCCTTTCGTTTTCGTTTTTTACTTTCTTGTTGCTTTTTATTTTTTATTTTTATTATTATTCACATTTTCTGCCGCACTTTGATTTTGTTCTTGGAGTCTCCAAGTCGTGCTTCTTTAATTAATTGTTTAGTTGCGATAGGAAACCAGACAGGGTCGTTTCGTTGACTTTTGACATGAAATTTTGGACTCGGACCAAGATATTATTATTATTAAAAAAAAAAAAAACACTCTAGATTTTGGACCAATGCGTAGTCATGACCAAGAAATGTTGGAAACCAGGGTTAGCATCAAATTTCTTGGAACGATCCTTCTTTTTATCCGTTTTAAGAGTTATGGTTAAATTAGTTTTTTCTCATATATATTTTCCTGTAATATATATATATATATATATATTCTTTTTATCCGTTTTAAGAGTTATGGTTAAATTAGTTTTTTCTCATATATATTTTCCTGTAATATATATATATATATATATATTCTTTTTATCCGTTTTAAGAGTTATGGTTAAATTAGTTTTTTCTCATATATATTTTCCTGTAATATATATATATATATATATATTCTTTTTATCCGTTTTAAGAGTTATGGTTAAATTAGTTTTTTCTCATATATATTTTCCTGTAATATATATATATATATATATATTCTTTTTATCCGTTTTAAGAGTTATGGTTAAATTAGTTTTTTCTCATATATATTTTCCTGTAATATATATATATATATATATATTCTTTTTATCCGTTTTAAGAGTTATGGTTAAATTAGTTTTTTCTCATATATATTTTCCTGTAATATATATATATATATATATATTCTTTTTATCCGTTTTAAGAGTTATGGTTAAATTAGTTTTTTCTCATATATATTTTCCTGTAATATATATATATATATATATATTCTTTTTATCCGTTTTAAGAGTTATGGTTAAATTAGTTTTTTCTCATATATATTTTCCTGTAATATATATATAT
>SRLM01000121.1:702996-728208 GCA_015708895.1 Populus ilicifolia
TATATATATATCTATTTATATTATCGTTTGAATAAAAAATTAATTTTAATAAATAAATATTTTATCTTTCGAGGTTAAATATCTTTATGTATAAGTGTTTCTTAATTTTTTTAATTTTATTTTTAATAATTATTAATAATTTTTTATTTATAACATACATAGTTTTCAATTTATCTAATTATATATACACACGAGCTTTTCAATTCACTTAATGTTTTTAAATTATAAAAACACATTGGAAAAAATCAGTATATATAATTTTTGTATATTCAGGTAGAACACGTGTCAAATAGCTAGACTAAAACACTAATTAACGTGTTGTCTGACTTTAATTACACGCAGGACATTCTTGTTTACAATCGGTCAATTATATCCTTTACACTCCTTCCTGGTTGCTAGTGACCATGTGATTATCGCTGCAAATGCAAGCAACCAGTAATCGTCTCTCCTTTTTTCAGTGATAAAATTAGATTAAATAAAAGACTATATAACATAGACAAAAACCTTACAGGAGACTTGCCATTTGTTGTGCAGGAAGGAGAGGGAGAGGGAGAGGGAGAGGGAGAGGGAGAGGGAGAGATCAGATGTAATGGAAAGCCGGCTGAACCGGTTAAATGTTGAATATGAATCATTTGGCAGGTAGCCTGTGGATTTTGAGCTTGGACACAACTTTCCTGCTCACGGTTTCCCTGCACATGGTTTTTATCCTCGTTTTTCACATAGTTTCCATCCTCGATATTCCTTGAAAATAAAGTGTATGATCAGAGATGATGCGTAACAGATAAAAGAAAAACAGAGCATGCCTAACTTGCAGTATTGCTAAAAGAAAAGGGAAACCATTGACCATGCTAGGAGATAAATGAATAGTGTAAAACTCATTACTTGAACTCGAAAATGAGAAATCTTGAGCTACCAGATTCTGTTCAGTTTATCAGCTCATCAATCCATCAAAGCTAGATTCTTCAATTCATCCCTGCTACTTGCAGAGCTTAAAGTCTTTTCCATCTCTGGAGCCGAGTTCTTCTCTGTCAAAATCTACTCTTGCTGTGTGTAATCATTTGTAGAATGATGGTCTCCCATCAAGAACATTGATCTTGCAGAGCTTAGGATGATCACTGAATGTGAAAATCTTTTCTCTCCACGGGTTATAGATAACCTCTTAAATTAATAGCCCATAGAGAGTTGGCCACAACAGTTGAAGTTTCTCCGATTGCTCCTCTGTGTAAGACCAAAATGTGTGGTCATGGGCTGTGTATCTTAGTTTCTATATATATGTGATATTGTCAGCTTCCTATGATATGAAAAAAACGAAGTTTCACTGGTCACCCCCGCGGCCATGAAACATAAAATGATTCAATCTTGTCACTAAAATCCAAAACTATAAGAGATAAAAACTAGCTTGCTTGGAAAAATGTTGAAGCATTCAGATTTCTACGTTCCTTTTCGTTTCTTGTTTTCTTAAGAGTTCTGCTGGGTCCATCATTCTTAAACATGCTTCGGACCATGGCAGGACTAAGCATGAGACAATGCACGAACTCTCGTTCTATGTTCATGTCTGCTTTGTTTATTTTTGGATTGGAAAATTTCTTTTAATCAAATCATTTGCTTGGATTATACCTGCTACAAAACAACACGTCTGATGTAATATATAGAAACGCAAAAGAACCTATCCATTTGATCTAACAACCAAATCATGATCTGAGAAGGCCCCAATTCTGGAGAATAACAACGAACTCTGGCTTATACGAATCTTCCAGCCGTTCATAAAGTTTCAGCTCATCTCTTCAATAAGCAAAGAATTGTCATGTATTTCGAGATTGCAAGCTCAAGACTCTTATCATCCAATTAAACAAGCGGTGGCCTCTAAATATTTCTTCAAAAATACGCAAGGACAAATAATCACAAAGCATGCGATGTCATATTCGATTAACTGGCTTGAACTGAGGATCAAAGCATCGGAAACATTGGCAATAAGTCAAGGATCTTTTTATCTCTTTATTTTCTTAGCAAGAAGGATTTAATTGGAAACTCTAAGAACCATGATTTCATTAATTTGTTCTCTCTAGTCGTGAACTCTAATGTGAGCAAATGCTACATCAAATTAGCTTTGTCTATTTGAGAAGAGGAATTTGATCAAGAGATTTGCACAAAATATCGTGGATGTACAACTGAAAGCCAAGTTTTTTGTTAGGAGTGTTTGTTTATCCACCAAATATATACCATTCAAACTCTGTAGAAATGGCTGATTTCATAACACAATCAGGACTGACTACTCTCACCAAATGTTCTAGCAATGGAACCACACCTGTCTCCAGCAATGCTATCAGTGAACCACTTGAATACCCATTAACCATTGTCACTCCATTGAATTGCCTTGCTGGAAAACTCAAATCACCTCTCAGATATCAGCATCTGCAATGCTGATGTGCAAATACTGATATCTTTCAACTTCGAGGTGAAAAAGAACTGCAATTCTAGCCCAAGACATATCTTTCCCCTTCCTCAAAACCCTCCTCTTCTCCTTATCCATCTCAGTTTCACCGCCCCGGTTCTCATTTTTCACACTCGATTCTTGAAACAAAGGGCCTTCTCTGCTGTAAGATTTACGTTCCATCTCTAACTTCAAGATTCGACACAAGATCTCAGGTAGATCTTTCAGGTACCCATGTTGTGCAAGGGCTGCGAGAATAGGTGACTCAAGAAAGTAAAAATCTTTCTCATGAAGCCAAAGAACTGACGCAAGGAATGCATCATTATTAGGTTTGCCATTGATGAAGGCTAACCCAAGATGGCAAATGAGCTTGAGAGTGGTACTTGGATCGTCATTCCAGGCACGTTCTAACCAGATAGTTAAATTTTCAGGGGGGTTTTTGGGGGTGATTTTGAAGAAGATGTATTGGCCAGGGGTTGGGGAGGGGATGCCAATTTGAGGGTACCACACAGAACTATTAATGGTTTTGAAGTCCAAAAACAATTTGAACCTTCATAAGCTCTCCATAAGGAGGTAATTATCTTTTTAGAAATAACGTAAAAAATAAAAAATAAAAAACATGCGGAGCTATATCACTTGCGAGAAATTGCAACTACAGAATAAAAAATGCAGGGGTTGCTAATAAAATCTTGGCCAATTAAATTCATCGGCATTATAAGCTTCCATGGAAGGATGCCAGAAAGTTGAAAGAAGCGAACATCTTTATCGTTCAGACTATAATACGTTATGCCAAAACATTAATTATGTTTAATTCTTTTCCATTCAACTCCGATGCATTCTTTTAACCAGGAATTATTCAGATCACTTCACAAAATTAATGCAGTTGAATTCGAATTCATGACAATGAAATAGACTGCTTCCAAATGACTTCATGTTCTTTTTTTTTGTCAATCATTACTTACAACTATATCTCTTCTACAATATGGGCAGTCCCCACAAGTCCGGACCCAAGGATTCAGGCAAGCAGAGTGGAATCTATGGTCACAGGGCAAACGAATAAGCTCGTCTCCTTCACTGAAACTCTCGAGACATATACTACAATCCGGCGACACCTGAGATGAACCCCCTTCAATACCCTTCCCTAAACAGCTAAATACATCTGATTGCAAACACTGAAGGGCATCTTGAGTCAGACCAGGCGGTTTCTTCTTGCATGATTCCTGCACGGTGTGAGGTCTTTCGGTTTGAAAGGTTGAGTCATTGAAAGGAGAAACTCCAGCAAACAACCCTGTAGAAATGTCAGTTCCCCAGGCTCCTGCATCAACAACCCTCAACTCGTCACCAAGCATATACTCCCTGTTATAGATGCCAAAGGAAGCAGGGCCACTTCGCCTGGATGAAACCAAAATAAACAGATCAGAAACCAAAACAAACAGGTCAGTTCCAAAAGTTAAATCCATGATCTAACACGCTTGCATTAGCAAAGAAAATCATCTAACAATCTTAACTTAAAAATTTGAACGGTTAGATAAAATTCCAAAATAACTAATATATTATTTTACATTTGATTTTTATTAAATAAAATTAAAATTAAAATTAAAAAAATTCAAACTCATGATTAATCGTAAAATATAAAAAACCATTTGTTTATATAATTTCTCCCAACTATGACCCAGGTCCACGTTGTATGTGTCGTGTGACGTAATTAGACAGGTGTCTCCGAGTTACGGCAAGACATCAAGTAGTGGTAGTAGTGGGTGGCGTGAGAAACGGGACCAAAAGCAGCAGCCACAATAATCGTAGTGGCAACAGCACATACATGATGGGATGGCATCAACATGTAACAAATGCCAGAGGTTACCATCATTAGCATCGATGGCTGCTAATCTGTGGTGGGTTCAAATACCACTACGTATGCAATGCTCTGTGCATTATACAGTGAATGCAACAGGTAAATTGGATCACCTGTTTGCAGAAAGTGACACTCCTCTTAACCTTTCAAGAAGCCTTTCCCTTGCTAGTAGCACAGCTCCAGGAAGCCTCCCATTTCCAGTCACTCTTGGCCGGCTTAAAGTTTCAGCGGTGAGATTGTTGCTCGGTACAAACTGGTCTGTACCTTGATCCAGTCGAGCTGAGGCACTTTCCTATGCAAGCCAGACATAATACAACAATAAGCTAGAGAGAATGTATCCTGGCATTGCCCACACTGATTACAGCAATGAAAATGTCCTACGAACATGCACTTAAAGTTACAGTGATTTACAGATTTTAGACTTCAGAAAATACAAATAAAAGAAAAATCACCTTAAATACCCACTTAAATCACATTCCAAATTTAACAAATTTTGCAGCTTTTTATGTTGGTGTATTTAATAGTGCTTGAGAAATATTAGAATTATAAGTTCCCAGTCAAGCAATCAAATAATTTAAGCTCCCGTTTCTTGAACTCTAAAACTCCGAAATATATTCAGTTGCTTACAGATGGGGATGACAGCCGGTGGCAGGGGGTCCGCAAGTGGGGGGGTCTGCGGAGAGGATCACAGCCGTTCAAATCATGACGATGGTTATGGTGATGGCGGCGATTGTAATTTTGGTAAAAAGTACGGTCAGAGAGAGAAGGCTCGAGCCCTAGATCGGAATTGGCTCGGCTCACACGGGACCTTCTTTGATAAAATAACTCCGAAGCGCTCGTCATGCACCACGAAGCTCACGATCCGGTTTCTTTATTTATTTTTGCCACTAAAACGGCAGCATAAAAAACAAAAAGAAAAATCGGAGATAAAAATTAAGGCGAAGTGTCAGTGAGATTTCAGAGAAGAAACAGAAGCTCAAAATAGGAGAGGGATTCTGAAGAGATGGGAAGGGTTCGTAGAAATGCAGGATTAATATTTGGTAGTGAGTGAGAAAGGGGTGGAAGAAGGGACCGTTGCGTGGTGCTGAGCAGGAGATAAAACGACGACGGAGTTTTATCACAAAAAAATTAAGAAATGGTTTTGGTAGTAGAATTTTGGGACTGGATTATAAACAATCCCTTGAGTATGGAAGAGATCTCAATTCAGACCCAAACTGTAATTGTTTTGCAATTTAGCATCGAGCCATGTAGGCTTCACAAATGCCGACTTGTCCTAGTGTTTGGTTTAATTTCCAGAGCCGGTGTTATTTTCTTTTTTTCTAATATATTAAAATAATATTTGTTTAGATTTTATTTTTAATATCAGTATAATAAAATAATTTAAAAACATCAAAAAATTAATTTAAAAATATTTTTTAAATAAAAAACAAATAAAATTTTAAAGCAATAATAATTCAAGCACATAGGATACCACTAGCACAAAAGAACTTACTTGTTTGTCATTATGTCAATCATTGTTTTATAAAGTATGTTTTATTTGAAAATATATTAAAATAATATATATATATATTTTAATTGATTTAGTACTTTAAAATAATTTAAAAACACATAAAAAATAATTTAAAACAAAATATCATATTGTTTAAAACAATATCACATCTCACTAAAAAAAATTCTCTTAACAATTACAGACTTCTGAATTAAAAAAAAAAAAAAACTTTTTCTTGCTTCTCCAAGGATTAGAATGCTTACTTGATTCTTGTAATTTATTATTGGATAATTTTTTTCTTGCATTTTGTCATTAAAACACAATAAATAATTGTTTCAGTAAGATTACATGTAATTGTATTTCTTAAGTTGGTTCGATTTTGGTATAGATTGGAACAATAAATCCCTATCAACAATCGCATTTGTTCTATACTTCACTCAAGTAATTTGTTTACGTGGAGTGAATTTCGATCTCTATTCCTAAAAACAAAATCAGCTGTGAAAGCACATCACGTGCCTGGCATTCACATATCAGCGTAATTATATAATGTTGTTGGGTGTAAAAATCCAAAGATTACAAAGTTTAAGGACTGGATAAAACTATGCATCATAGTGTGGGGTCAGATTCGTAGTTAGTGCTTGATTTATGACAGAACAAAAACGGAAAATGAAAAGAAAATGCACTGATAAAGATTGAAAGGAAAATGCCCGTCAAGAACGTGATGAACGGGGAGTCAAACTTTTGACTCTGACTATTGTGGTTCTTCGTGGAATACTGGGAAACCTTAATTTGCCCCCACCCCCCATGATTGTACCAGGTTTATCTTTTAGCCCCCCAGACTAATTCTTTTTCATCAACCACCCTCTTATGTTTCAGCTCTCATTTGAAATCCCAAACCGAAGGCCTTGAATTGTAACCGACAGTCCCCTGCGAAGACGTGTGAAACCGTTTTTTACGACGATTGGTGTATGGTGGAAGCATAGAGGGTGGTTGATAAACTAGGCAAAGTTACGAGATACAGCAAGGCTAAGATGCTTTAAAAAAATAAAAAAAAATATTTTAATATGTTTTTAAATAAAATATACTTTAAAAGCTACAAGAGAGATATTTTTGCCACCTAAGAAAATCTTAACATTTACCTATCAACTATTATCTGACACTCTTAACTTTAATTGAGACACGTACGGCATGGGGTGCGGAGACGAGGAATTTGAGACCGGGCGGCCTTGCCTCGATCGAAGAACAAGTTCCTTGCTAGGCTCTGCCATAACCCATAACTATCCTCCTTCACTTTCATAGGCAGTTGATGCCCGCTATATTAATTCGTATTCGCACACCAACCAACAAGTCTATACTGGTAGGTTACCTCGTTTGTAAGACAGCAGAATCCACTTCCTTAAGTTAAACATAACAAATTCTAATTCATTTAGAATGATCGATGTTATTAATCAAGGATTTCTTTTCCTTGTGATCAGTTATAGACTCGGGAGTAATCATGAAGTAAGCTGCATGTATATATCTCTTAATTAATATGAATATTGCAGAGCTGTGACAGCAAAGAAGCCATTCGGGAAAAAGAAAAGGGCTGCGCAATTTCTTGGATTTGTGTTATTCCATTCACAGCGTTCAACACTAGGAGGATATATCTTACTGTATAACTTTCAGGGCCACAGCGGCACTCGTTATATCTTCTTGACTAAACTGGATACAGATTGGTGGCCAAGTAATGGTCATGGGGTGTATCAGGGCCTGGTTTCTCAACACCATCAACATTCCTCAGCCAATAAGTCTGACTGAATGAAGCTGCATTCTCTGGTACATCATCCATCACCCACTCATGGCCTTTTGGAAAATAAATTCCTGTGCGAGGATGAGGTACCCAATCCCCCATCTTGCTACATTTGACTGAGTTCCCTGACTTTTCCGGCTGTTGTACTGCTGGAGGACTGCTAAAATGGCACTGGAGTGGCCTAGACGTTTCCCTGCACGAGCTGTCATATATACCTCAAAGTCAATATCAGGGAAGAACAAGGAAACACAAAACAAGTGCACCCACGAACGTAAGTAGATGCCGAAACAAATGAAATTAAATGCAATTCCCTTGAATTGTAAGAGGGTTAATGCTCGTTAGCACAACAATACTGATGATCATGCATTCAGCGAAAATCCAGATAACTCCAGGTCTCAAATATTCTGTCAAAAGTAATTAATAAGAAGTCAATAGCATCACCTAAGCACTAGCATCTTTGCATTTGAAAGCACAGCTCTAGCCATATGACTGATGACACAAGTACAAGAGCTTATTATAACCAGCTGGATGCACGTAGAGCTGCTAGGGCAAATTAAAGCTTCGGAGGTCTAAAGTCCTTTATATGAAAGTAATGACATGAAAAATCGAAAACCGACGGAATACAGGCATGGAAGCACAAGTACCTATAATCTAAGAGGTGTCCTGTCAATATCCATGAAGGAATAAGTTCTTTTGTACATCTGGTGGTGAAGAGTCGCAGATAAAAACACAACATTCAGGAAGCAATAGTGCACGGTAACAAGAAACTTTTTTTTCCATTCGAGAAAACGATATGGGTGCATCATAGAAATCTGTGGTCCTAAAATCACCGTCGTTAATGGATTCCTTAAAGAAACGGGTATCGAATGGATGGGTGGGTGGGATTGCGATATAATTGAATAATTTCAAAATCTTATTTTAGCAACTTCGAATATATGGATTTTTGTGAAGAGTGGTGATTAGTGAGTTGTGGTTTGTTCGGATTTTATAATTTGAAGTATAAATGGCATATAGTCTTGGGCCAGAAATAGAATGCATCAAAGAGCTGTCGAATAAATCAGGAAATGATTGTAAGGTAGTGATTGTTTTGTGATAATAGTTGTTTTTAAAATATTATTTTTTATATATTAAAAAAATTTAATTGATTTTTAATATTAATATATTTAAATCATTTAAAAATACAAACTTACTAACAATATTAAAAATAGAACCTTATAAAAGTAAACTATTAGAAGAAAAATACTTTATGTTAATCTTAATGAAAATATCTATAATCTTATTACCTGTAAGTTTAGATAGCTCAAAGATATTTACAACATGTTTTGATTGAGAAAGAAAATAACCTTTAAGTGAATATATTACCTCAATACTAAAAAAATATCGTAGAGAACTAAAATCTTTCATTTTAAACTATCTAGCTAATTTTATCTTCAAAACTAAAATATTATCAATATCATTATCAGTAATAATCATGCCATCAACATATAAAAATAAAATCTATTAGATGTGTATCCCCCACCTAAATCACACATAAAATATTTGATAATAATAGAATTGAGTTTTGACAAGAGTTCAAAATGCTGTATATATCTCAAAAAATTCATAATGACATTTTATTAAATAAACCTAAAAATAGTGAGCATGATTTTCAATAAAAGAACTATAATACCGAGACCTTTCTTTTATGGAAATAAGAGAAGGTCATCATACATCAAAATGAATCAAACAAATGAAAAGGAAAAAACAAGAATACTTTGATTAAAAGGTAAAACAGAAAATCTTACCAGTTTACATCCATTATAATTAAAAATATATCACAAGTTTGTAAATTTTCTAAAGCTATTGTGGATGCTAAAAATCTTAAACGAGAAGAAAAAACATGATCCAGTTGAGAATGTCATAAATTAAAACTAGAAGAAAAGGACTCAAATGAAAAGAAAACAAATCAACACTAGTAACAGCTGCAACAATAACTTATATTTTTAACTCATCCAAAATATATAATCCTTTCCTTTTACACCCTATTCCAATCAGCTTTTGAGATTCCAGATCCTGTACAAAAAGAAGAAGAAGATGAAACAATGACCAAATAATCACTACAATTACATAACTGACCAACAGAAATAAGCTTCAATATGAGTTTCAAAATAAAACAAATATTAGAGGGAGACAAGTGAAGTGTGATAACAGAACCAACACCTGTTGAGGGTATAAGAGTGACATTAACAATCATGATAAGAATAAAAGGCAAAGGGGATACATAAACAAAAGATAAAAAATCTAAAAACATATGATGTGAAGCATTATAATCTAAGATACATTTAGAATGTGATATATTTGAAAAACTATGAGATAACTAACCTACAAAAGAATAAACAGGTATAGCTTATGGCTATAAAGAGAGAAACTTTTGAAATTGTTCAGCTAGAGTTCTGAAATTGATGAAAAGAATCGATGAAACTATTAATGCAGTATTGTGGTGTGGTGGTTTGTAGTCTTAAGGTGGTCCGTGAGTATTAGATTGTAACTTGTTTTCATGTTTTAAAGCTTGGTTTTACTGTCTTGATAAGAGACACTGAGTCTTCCATTAACCTTTTTGTTTACAAAAACTATATTCGATAAAGGCAACTCTTATATAAGACTTATTATGATTATTAAAGAATGAATTAGAATGTATTATTAACACATGATGATTAGAAGTAGAAAGAATTCTCATTTTAAAATAAAACTAAAGATGTATTTTTTTAGCTAATAAACTCATTGACAATTAAGTCAACATAAGACAGTGAAAAACGATGCAAATTAAATCTCTAAGTTCTTCAAAATTAATATGAAGTGTCATTAAAAACTATATCAATCATTACTGCTCTTTAATAGCAAATTAAGCACCATATACCTCTAATTCTACTGATTTTGTAATAGTCAATTAGTCCTAAAGATTTGTTATGGTAGAATACAACTCCTGAATACTCTTTTTTTTATAGTAAAGAGCTCATATATCATTCTCTAATTAATACTATTTTGTAAAATTTGATTACATAGATAATCTTTGTAGATGATCTCAAACCTCCTTTATTATCTCATATTTTGCTAACTGTATATCTATGGAATACTTGATAAAATTGTTAATTCAAGTAATAATCTTTACATTGTTGCTTCTCAAACATATATCAAAGTAGCATATCTCTCCTCAGTATTTCTAGGTTTCACAAGAGTTCCATTAATATATCTCCACATCTTTTAACCTTTAATAAAATTTTTTGTCATATAATTTTAATATGAATAATTTTTTTTATCCAACTTCAAACTCGTAGACTAAACTGGATCATCTTTTTTAGTAGTCATAATCAATAAGCAGAGAAAAAAATGTAAAAGAAAGAAAAACAAAATACTAGATTATAGAAATTGAACAAATATCTTCTTGAAACTGGATCTATGAAAGTTGTGTTTGATATTAATCCTCATTTCATGACATTTGACTCTGATACCATGTTAAATATTCTAAGAAAACAAAGTGAAATACAAAAATAGAAGAGAAGGAGGTTAGAATTTTATTAATACTGTATAATGCAATCACAAAATTTAAATGAATAGCTTTAAACTAAATGTAGATATATTATATATAAGCTAAATTAAAAAGAAAATAAAAATAATATTTTACCCTAAATAAATAAATAAATAAATCCATATTTTTTAATACTGCATAATGTAATCACAATATTTTTTTTCTATTACCAGTATAATTTATTTAATAAAAATCAAACATGAAAAAAACCATATGGTCTTTCAACAAAAATCCACCTTACAAATATGAACATAGAAAATTAAAAATTTTAACCACTAAAACGATTGATCTTTTTGTCAAATAGTTCCATTTGATTAGGGAGTTTCATAGGATGCTTTTTTAACATTGAAAGTAACTAAAAAAACTCAAATTTGAACTTTGAAAAATATTTGGTTTCAAGTTGATTTCGAGTTCTGAGATGTCTTTTTGGAAATTATGAAGTCATATATAGATTTATCAATATTTATAGGGTATTTATAAGTGTTTTGGGTCACAAATGAGTTTTTGGATAAAAATCTCCAACTTTGATATTTTAGCCACTAAATCTTGGCAAAATTAAATGATATGTGATTTGGTTTATTTAGTTTTAAAAAAAGTCATGTTATTCACTCCTATGCAACAAAAAAAAATAAGAGCACAAGTACGCTAACCCTAATAAAATAGATAAAACAGGTTAGCCTCGCTTCTAGGCTCAACAATGCTTGAATTATTTATTTATTTATTTATTTATTCGTGTATTTTTTAAATTATTTTTTTTATCTATATTTAAATCAATACCTTTTCTCTCTTTTATCTTGTTCATATATTTTCTTTTAAATAACAATTATGTTTTTAGTTATTTTGTATGTATTTAACAATTGAAGAGATTTTTCTTATTCATTTATATATATATTTTTTTATCTTTTATATAGATGAATTTTATTTTTAAAATAAAAAATATTTTTTATATAATATTTTTAATTTGTGCATACTTGTATAATATCTATTTCTCTTTTATTTTACTCAATCATTTTAATATATTTCTATTTCTATTATCATTTGATTGAATAAAAAAATTATTTTAATAAACCCAATCAAATAAATATCTTGTCTTGCGAGATAAAATATTTACCTTTTAATTTTTGTAGTTTTATTTTTTATTATTTTTTATAAATTTTTTTCATCTATTAATACATAATTCTTGATTTATATGATTATGTGCATGTATAAATTTTTTATTTTCACTTTAAATTTTCTTAACTAAAAGAAAAATGTATATATAATTTTTTATAAAAAAATATTTGACATTAGCGAAATAGTTAATTCTATCAATTGATGATCAAGAGTTTCCCATTGACATGTCTTTAATTTTATATAGATATAAACATCCTTCAAATCATTATCTAGAAAATAAAAATAAAAATGAACGAGAACAATAATTAGCTAACACGTGACCACGCAAACTTAAATATAGGTTAGAGATCCATAGACAAAAGAAAAAAGTGATAGGAGAGAATAACTTTATAACATGACAATAAAATTACGAAGAGAAGAAAAGATGAGAAAAAATCACTTTTAAAAAAAAATAAAAATAAGGTATGAGTGCTTTTATAAAAATATTTTTAAATTGAAAATATATCAATATATTTTTTTAAGTATTAACAGAATAAGAACATCAAAACTATAAAAACAAATAAAAACATATTAATTTAATATTTTTATATTAAAAAAACAAATTAAGTAAAAAAAAAACACACCCACTCAAAGACAAGAAGTTACTTTCATGACCACTATGGGAACGTGGTCGTGGGCCATAACTCCACAAGTTGGATTATTAATCCGCAAATCAAATTCATGGAACTTTAACTTTACTATTCCCCNGCCCCAGAACGTTAGACTTGCCCCATTATGTTAATTAATTTTTATGTTCTCCAGTACAAGCACACATGGATGCCCCCGTGATGTCACAGCGAAGAATAAAAAACCCTCCTCTCCTCTCCCGCCATCAACGCGCTTCGCTCTTCAGATCAACGGAAGAAGAAACACACACACACAATCAACCCGAAACTCTCAGTTCTGCTTTTCAAGATCCACGATCCACACCCAAAAATAAAAAAAGAATCATAAATGAAAATCAAAACGAAAAGATCAAAAAGAAAGCTAGGGTTGCCAGCTGCAATACTTCTTTGCTCTTTGTTCTTTCTTGCGGGTCTATACAGCTCCACTTTTATCTCCAACGTTTGTATCTCTCTCTCTCTCTATGCATGCATTGGTCGTGTGTTTTAATCAATTACTCTGATTAGACGGTGATTGCGTGTTTAATTATGGTTTTGCAGGATGTCCCGGTCATTAAACCAAGGTTAAGAATGCTTGAAGTAGCGGAAGTGGATCGTGACGCGATGCCGCATGGGGATACTGGCGAAGCTTTTATTGAATCCATCCCTTTTCAGGTAATCAAGGTCTGATAATTTGAGGTTGTAGAAAAAATGTTCTGGGTTAGTGATAGATTGGAGATTTACTGGGGAGGTGCTTTAAAATTAAGCTAGGTTAATATAATTTGATGCGAGAAAGATTTGCTTTAATATTGATTGGATCGTAGTTTGTTTATTCTATTTCGAAATTGTTTGCTTGAGAAACTTAAAAGGAATTTAATTTATTATTTTAAAGTGAAATGATGGCAAACAGAAATGAAAATGGGAAATTTGAAACGTGGAAAGATATCGGGTCCCTTGTGGATGTTGTTGAGAGCAGGCAATAGAACAAAAGTCGATGCATCAAAGGGCGACGCGGAGTTTCAATTTTGTAATAAGCCGATGTTTTTGCTGCCACGATCTTGTAATAGACCGTTTTTTTTTTTTTATTTATTTTTGTGGCAGATGGAATTAATCGGTTGCAATTATTTTGTGCTACTATAGGAAGGTTTTGAATTATGTGATTCTGAGCTGGTTCGTGGATCATGTTATGCTGTATGGTTTCAGGTTTTAAGTTGGAAACCAAGAGCACTTTATTTCCCGAACTTTGCGACTCTTGAACAATGTGAAAACATCATTAAAATGGCAAAATCTAAATTGAAACCATCTACTTTAGCTTTGCGAAAGGGAGAAACTACTGAGAGTACTAAAGGAACTAGAACAAGGCAAGCCATTTCACTTTCATTACTTTTCTCTGTGCAATATACCTTTTTTTCCTTCTCTCACAACACTTTAGATCAATGGGCTTTTCTCATCTGTTTGACTTTAAAACTCACGGCAACAGTTCAGGCACATTTATTGGTGGTTCAGAAGATAAAACTGGAACCTTGGACTTCATTGAGCGGAAAATTGCAAAGGCTACAATGATCCCACAATCACATGGAGAGGTATTTTCTTGCTGTTAAAATGTCCCTTGTTTTTGTATGGGTTGTATCCGGGACTGGAATTCAGAGGTTTGCAATAATATCTGTTGTGACAGGTAGTAATGCTACTTTTGTATCTGGGTGTTTACTTCTTTCTCTTTCTTTTAACAGTTGCAAATGCTTTATAACATTATATAAGCTAAGGTTCCAGATTGTAACAACTGATGGATCTCTGACTTGCTTTTTTACTCGAGTATTTTTTTGTTAAACTATGTGAAGCACCTCTGTCCAGTGAGTTTCTAAATATTTGCTTTGTTCATGGATCTCTGGCCTTTATGTAAATTATAGTGGTTTAAGGGCTACACTCTCAAGTTTTTGGAATCATGCTTTTGAGGTTCTAATGACTAATAAATCGAGAATGTTGGTAAATGTTCAATAAAGGAAAGGAACTGCTGCAATTTAGATGATCACTAGCAGCTAATGGTTAAAATAATTGGCAACAAGGTTAAGGATACGTAAGAGAAAAGCTGAAAGATCTAAAAGAAGAACCCTGTAATGACATCCCAACTTACCTCTGAGAGACTTTTTTTCTGGTCACTTGTCTACTCAGAATGCTAAAATTTAAAAATAACTGTAAAAAATGAAAAACTGACTGAAAAGACATGCTTTTAATAAAATCATCTACCAATTCAGCCTTTTACCTCTGAGAGACTGCCTGTCTTAGCTAGTCTCTTTTCTACCTTTCATTCTGATGACTTCATTGACCAACCCAATTAGGCCCTTTTTCCATGGCACCCTGCTCATTATTGCATTTTCAGAAATGGTATAAGGCTATAAGCAATTTGTTTGCATCTAATTTTTTTTTTCCAGAAAAGAAGTTATGGACCCTGATTGTAGAACCTTCAACTTGACATGATTATTATAGACTTTTATTCTAGTCTCCCTACAGTTTTTTAGTTTGAAAATGGAAAACTGGAGAAAAATGATTGAAAATGGAAAACTGGAGAAAAATGAGTGGCCATATTTTTGGTAGATACATATATTCAATAAATATTTACTTTGATGGTCTAAAAGGAAGTCCAATGCTTTTGTAATGCTACCAAATGCATGTGAAATCTGATACTTCTACTGTCACTTTTTTCCCTCCTATACGAGCTACTCGGAGTGCTGTCTGGCATCTCTGATCTTTGGGAAGTATGATGGTAGAAAATATCACACATTTTCTTACAAGCATGATTTGACCTTTGCAGTTAATGATTCTTAGCTCATCAAATATTTGATATCCTGTCCCCTTGCATTTAAAATTTAAAAACAATTAACCTTTCTTTACAGGTTCATTTCTATGTTAGTCTGAGTGGATATCACCGTGTTGCAGGCATTCAATATCTTGCGTTATGAAATCGGGCAGAAGTATGATTCACATTATGATGCATTTAACCCAGATGAATATGGTCCACAGCCAAGCCAAAGGGTACATAACGAACACCTTTATCACATCTTGAATGCTTAGTTTTACCACTCCCTGCTACCTACTAAATGTAGAATGCTGTGCCAAATGGAAGTTCAGTAACTTAGATTGCTCCCTTGCATGCCATTGTTTTTTCCCTTTCCTTCTGTTCTAGCATGGTATCATACCCAAAAATCATATTTAAAGCTCTTTCATCTTGTTGTTGATTATTTACAAGGATTTTATTGCAGCATGTTGCTTCTTTGACCTTTTATAGCATTGCTTTAAATGCTCCCAATGAAAATCCATGAATCAATTGAAGTAGTTGTGGGATTCTCAAAAGATTGTTTTATTTTTTTTCGTTAAAAAAACAAAAGATCTTTCTGTACCTTGTGAAAGTTGTATTTTCCAAAATTATAGTTGTGATTGATTTACCATCGTGCAGGTTGCTTCTTTCTTGTTGTATCTGTCTAATGTGGAAGAAGGTGGAGAAACCATGTTCCCCTTTGAGGTATCTACCCAAATACCGTATCTTTTTGTTGCTTTATGATTTGAATCATCTTGTGAACTGATAATAATCCTATTGGTTTGATCTATAGAATGGCTCTGCAGTAAGTTCCGGCTTTGAGTACAAGCAATGTGTTGGTTTGAAAGTAAAGCCTCGGCAAGGTGATGGGCTTCTATTTTACTCGTTGTTTCCAAATGGAACCATTGATCGGGTAATTGTTCCATTTTTTCCAGATCATAATCACCCCATGATCATTTTTATATAACTGTACATGTATTTTCTTGTTTTAATACCCAAGTTAAGAGCTTTCCAATGAATAGATCCTGTGACAGTTAATTAAATGGTAATGATGAGCGTGGCATCAAAACCCAAACCAATTTCCAAGCCGTCCTTTCCCTTAGGATAGAGCATATAGCAGAAGAACTCCTCAGTTGAACTGCTTTTCATCCTTCAATTCATTGAAAGTTGTTTTCATAGCTTGCAGTAAGGTGTCTGGATTGGGTGTACAGTGTAGAGCCAACATACTTTCTTTGCCGCCTTCGCTGGATAATTTGCACCTCGTGCTTTTCTCCTCTGTAGTTCATTTGACTGCGAAGGAGTTAGTATGTGGGGGTAGGGAACGGATGGAGGCCGTATTGTTAGCCATCGGTCTTTGACATTCCTATTCTTCATGTGTTTTCTGACCCTTATGCGTCACAAACTTTTGCAGACATCTCTCCACGGAAGCTGTCCAGTTATCAAAGGGGAGAAATGGGTGGCAACGAAGTGGATCAGAGATCAAATAGAACTGGACTAGGCATAAGTAGATAATATTCTGCGATTCGCTCATCGTCTTTATCGGAACTCACAATAAATTTCATCACTCAATGCGAACTTTTTCATGTAAAAGCATTTTAACTCTGGCTCGCAGATGTATAGTTTATAAGTGAAACATGCAGAGAATTTGATCATTGCATTCTTCTACTACTTTTGGTATACTTCTATATCTTTCTGCTTATTATGTTAAAAAAAGAAAAGAAAAAAAGGCTACAAGCAGAATAGGCATACTTTCCTATTTTACATGCTGTCATTGATAGAACCCGTATCTAATTCCTAAGCACTAAAATATTATTCAAAGGCCAAAGGTTTTTCTACGAGCAACTTCTGGAAAATCTAACAAGTGGGCTTCACAGATCCAATAATTATGATGTTTCAAAAAGTAACACTGGAAAGAAAAAAAACCCGGCAAAACTAGCATTAATCGTGAAAATCTCTGAGCAAGGATACGTACGCGAGATAAGACTAGGCTATGATCCACGTGTCTTGCTAGCAGTAGTCCACTACTAGCGCCACCATACTCCAAATACACCGGATAACAACTCAATACCGGATTTAGCAAACACTAGCCGTTAGAGACCAGCGACCCTCTAGCCGCAACGGCTATGTTCATTTTTTAAAAACAAACAAACAAACCGTTACATCGTCGTAATTTTAATTTTCTCTTCATAAAATCAGATCCCCTAAAAAACATAAAATTTTCTTTGTTCACTTCTCTCTCCCCCTCCAAGTCCCAAATATCTCCTTACTGAATCCACTGAATTCTTTTTAATACCATCGAGTTTGCAATTTTCAAGGGATTTAATTGTATGATTTGGCAATCAATGGATGGTGGGTGCTTGGACTTGGGATGCATATCTGTGTTAGATAAGAACAGCGGCCACACTGTTCTTGACTCTGTTGACAAAGAATGTGATTCGAGTGAGAAGGTTTCTTCGGGTTCTAAGCCCGGAAAGGTAAATCCTTTTTCGTTTTGTTGATTTTTCAACGATTAGGGTTCTTTGGTTTCTTGTTAATTTGTGTCATTAAATTTTGCCTCATTTTATTCAACTTCAGAGTTACTAGGTGATTAAGGCTCTTTCTTACGAGTGTTTACTTTAGGGTTTTGTTTTGATTTGAATGGAGTCAAAACCTTAAAATCTCCTCACAAAAGAATTTGGTTTCCTTTGCTGTCGTTTTGATTTACTTTTCTTGATGTTTGAAACAAATATTATTGTCGAAATTCATTAGAATTCTAGAAATCCTAATATTAAGTACTTGGTGATTAAGTCTTAAGTGTAAATGGTTCACCTTTTCATCAATACATTTGTTGTCATTTAGGCCAGTAGCATTTTTGTTAGGTTTTACTAGCCTGATATTAGAAATTTGTGGAGGTTAATTGTGATGTTTTCATTTCCTGCTCGTGAATATTGCAGAATAAATCACCAAAATGGACTGGCCAGTCAGCATTGAATGCTCTAAACAAATTTACATCTCAAATTAAGAAGCCTTCTCACCGTAAGAATTCTCCCATCAACTGGTTCCCACGCAAAAAGGGAGAATCCTACTTGCAGAGGAAAATCAAAATGCTGCAGGTTGGTTGTGTATTATATTCTACTATGTAAAATAAGTTGAAACACGCATCATTTTTGTCTGATTTTTATATTTGGATCAGGAATTAGATGGAATGAGTATGACTCTTGATGAGGCGCTTGGCGATTCAAATCCACGTTATTCAAGAGTACTGAGAGAGAAAATTGCAGCAAGAGAGGCCGCAAACAAAGCGGTGGAGGCTCGAAAAGCTGCACTGGTGGAAGCATCTTGGTGTCGGATACTAAAAGCAGCCAGGTAAACTTTCTTGATGCATGGAGGATATGAAATATCTTAACATTCTCCAATCTTTCGCTCAGTATATTCGTATTGAATTTGTAGGATCCAAAGCAAGGAAGCAGAAGAACTGCTGCTTAAGGCAGAGAAAAATGCTACCGAAGCTTTCGAAGTTGCAAAAGCTATGGAAGTAATCATGTTCGATATACCAAATAGCCCTCAAGTGCCCTGTCAAGTTCAAACATCTACTGTTAGTGGAGGGGGATCTCCTCCTTATACGGCCACAACATCTTTTGCAAGTGTATTCGAGGTAGATAAACAAGTAGCTGCAGCAGTCAAAACTGCATTTACCAGGCTTGCAAACTGTCCTGCTTTTGACAATGAAGAATTTAAAGATCTGCTTGATAGTAATTCTCAATTTGCAGAATATGAATTAGAGTCTGGGTCAGAATTTGAACCAACATCTCAAGACATGGATTTTACGTTGCCGATTCCTGGGACAAGACTCAAGAAATATAAGAGGAGGCAGTCTTTGGACACGTTGAATATGACCAAGATTGTGGATATGATGTTTGAGAGGCTTAGATGTTTGAATGAAGATGAGCTTTCTTCTCTGGTAACAATTGTTGCTACATGTGGTTTAAATGCTGCCTTAGCAGAAGTGGAAAACAACAAGGTGCATGATCCAGGCTCTGCTCCTGATTATAACTCGAGTCAAGCTGTTAACCGTCACCGAAGAATGTCTTCCGTTGGTTTAGGAACAATAAGAAGGAACGAGGTTCAGTTGGAACTCCCAAGTCTAGACAAGTTCTTGGTCAAGCACGTGTCAAAACTTGAAAGAGAAGTGCAAGAAGCTAAGGATAGGAGGAAGAACGAACTTAAGGAAGGGAATCAAGGGAATACAGATACAACTGGTGATGGAAAGGTCAATTTAGATGGTAAAAAGACTTCATCCGAGAGTATTTCTGATCTGGGAACTATTCTAGTGAAGCATTCCTCAAAGTTAGAGAAAGAGATTGAAGAGGCAAAGAAAAATACGAGGAAAAGTTTCAAAATTATTTCAAAGAAACTGGCAAGTGACTTAACCATATCCGAGGGCATTTCTGACCTGGGAAGTATGTTGATTAAGCATCCATCGAAGCTTGAAAAGGAAGTTCAGGAGATGAGAAAAAACTCAGGGAAAACGTTTGACATCGATGGCAAGGAACTTGGACGAGCACCAAACTCTCCAAGAAAATATGTTCCAGAAGTACCAAGCCTGGATAAAATTCTGGTTAGACACGTGTCAAGACTAGAAAAGGAGGTTCAAGAAGCAAAAAACAGAAAGAAAAATGAATCCGATGAAGAAAGAAGATTAGAGAAAGAAAATGTGAACTTGAATAAAGAAGAGATTGGACTGGAAAGGGAGAAAACGCAAGCATTGTCATTGGGAAGCAGCTGTGGAAATTACAGGCACCAAAACAAATTCGGAGGAAATGCTACTGCAGATTGTGAGGGCTTGGACAGAGTTCTGGTCAAGCATTGCTCTAGACTAGAGAAAGAGAAAATGGCATTGAGTCTAAACCAAGAAGAGATGCATGTGGAAAGAAGTGGCAGAAAAGCTCATATGCAGACGAATGAAGGTGGTCTGGACCAAATTTTGGTTAAACATAAATCAAAGCTCGAGAGAGAGAAGGTGGCTTCTGCTCAGCAATCCGGAGAAGAAGTGCCTGCTAGGCTCTCCTCCGTATCTCGTAGAGAAGCAAGGGAGAGAGAGTTGCAAGAAGCATGGGGAGGGTTGAGTTTAGGAAACTCCATCCGCCCACATCTCTCCAGACTTGAAAGGGACAAGGCAAGTTGTCACATTTTTTTTAGCTTTTACCATTTCTGGGTTTGCTTTTCGCAGTCTTGCTGTAATTTTTCATGTTGTTCTTCCTTAATTCAGGAGGCTTGGATTAAAGCTGAAGAGGAGGCAAGAAGGCGAGCCATGGAGGAGGTGTAAACTCTTTCAGCCATATCGCCGATGCTAGTAGGAAGATTCTCTCTTGAATCCTATTTTATGAACCCATTGTTCTGTATATCTTCATTATATAACATGAACTGATTTTCCATCTTGGGTTTAGAAACCCTTTGAATCGGCTGCCCTCCATTTCATTTCAACCAGCAAAAGTTGAGATAACAGGCGCGTAAATAACAAAAAAACTGCAGACCACTTGGTTAGGACTGTTGGACATGAACCTATCTGCGTTGGTTTTCGTGATTCAGCCGAGCAAGAATGCAGTGCAATTTAAAATAGTTCTTAGTCACATTTCAAGAGAAATAATTAACAACGCAAAAGGTTTATAGTTAATTTCAGAGTTGAAAAAGAAACGTATGTAACTTGTCTCAATGAAATATTTCTGAATCTTTATTCAACATGACAAAAACACATGGGTACTACAAAACCATACAAGTTAAAATGTAAGTTCATAGTTAATTTTGGTACTAGGAAAATAACTACGAACTACTCCAGTTACAAACATCGGAACCAAAAAAATAAAAACAAAAACAAGAAGGAAAGTAAAGTAAAGGCAGCAAATGGCAAACAAACTCCTTGTCCTAACTATTCCTTTTCTCCTAAAGGACCCCACAATATTAATTATACGCATCAACCAGTAACTTCTCTTCCTTGTTTGGGTACTTCATACAAAATCCTTGTCCTAACTGTTTCTTTTCTCCTAAAGGACCCCACAATATTAATTATTCGCATCAACCACTAACCTTGCTTCCTTGTTGGGGTACTTCATTACTAACTTTTCTTTGCCTTTCTTTGTTGGCTATTCTTCTTCTTCTTCTTCTTCTTTCAAGACACCTCCTACTCCCCTCCCTTTACCTTGTAATTCCTAACACACAATCAGAAACCCAAAAAAATATTAAACCAAATCACCATGGGAGGAGGCAACGGTCAGAAATCAAAGATGGCTCGTGAGAGGAACATAGAGAAGCAAAAAGCTGCAAAGGGTATTCTTCATATTTCTTTTTACCTTATATAATTTCCCCAAACTTTGCTTCTTCAGTGATTATAATTTGATTTTTGTGAGTATAGGAAGCCAACTTGAGTCTAACAAAAAAGCTATGACTATCCAGGTAGTCTCTCCGCAGGCTTTTGCTTTTAAATTTTGTTATCACATATATGCTATATCATTTCTTGTCTGTTTTTCTTTTTCCTTCTTTTATGGTATCATTCCTTGTTAGTATATTTTTTCTGAATTATATGATCTTATGGCCATTTGACAGCAAATCAGCTTCATTTTTTTCTTCAATTTTAATTTGTTTGGTTAATGATTGTTCTGTTAGTAATAGCAGTTCGTGAGGTTTGCAATAAGTAATCGGATCGTCTTTGTGAGAATTAGGAATCTGTTATGCTTCGGCCTGAAATTTGGCATTAGCTGGAATTTTCTTTTTTAAGCTTCTACCTTTGTTTTAAGCTTACTCAAAGCTTCTCCAGTTGTACTTCTGGTTGTAGTTGTACTTCTACCTTTCTTGATCAGACTTTTCCTTCCATTTGGTACAAGTCGATCTGATACACTCTTGGATTTTAGTTCAGTTCCGATAAACTCGTCTGATCGTGTCATGCATAAATCAGGATGGATTGATATACATAGAACAACGAAAAAGGGGGGGAATTAGGTCATGTTTTCAGGATTTGATTTTAAGCAGATAATGCCAGTTACATGATTCTGAGGATCATCAGTGAATGCATTTTTTGCAAAGATGTCTTGGAACTTTCGTCAAGTTTGGGCCTGGAATTTATTTATTTTTATTTCTGCGCAGAAATTAGAGTTGAACTGATTTATTATAGAGATCTGTGACCCTCCGTGGAATACAAACAGCAATATGAACAATGAGAACTTTATTTCATAGGTCGTGAACATCAGACCATTCTGCATTTAAGGTTTCACAGTGCTGAGTTCTTTGAGTTCTTGTTTCTGATTTATGCTTGGAGTTTTACCATGTTTCTTGGCCATTTTGTTTTTAGAATATAGTCATCTAGTGGTTGGCGTAGATTTGTATTTCGTTGGCTCAATTATATTTGGTTGTTTATGAATTTGCTCTCATTCTTTATAAATTTGACATACTTTATTCAGTCTTTTACAAGGTTGTGACTTGATCTCTTGTTGTTACTGTCTCTCTTGACACCGTCGCCGGTTCCTTCATATTGATCCGGCGGATAATGGATGCTGAATGCAGTGCAAGGTGTGCATGCAGACATTCATATGCACCACAACAGAGGTGAAGTGCCGGGAACACGCTGAAGCAAAGCACGCTAAGTCCGATGTGTATGCCTGCTTCCCGCATCTTAAAAATGACGCCTGTAAAAGTGTAAAACAGTAACTTGCAAACCGCAATCCATGATAGAATTTTAAGTACGTTGCTACTCTTCGAACAATTTCATGATTCGCGCCATATGGGTTTTAGATGCGTGAAAATTCTGGTTAATTGTCTTGATGCGCCTCCCATGTACACGTTGATGGTTCTACGCCTCATATTTTGACCTTTTGAATTCTGTTCTTCATTTCTTTGTGGGGGAGTAGAGATTGTTTCATTGGGGGTGGCATATTATATCATTCTTTCAGGGGCGGGAATGAATTTCTGCCTCTTGCTCTTTTTTTGTCATGAAAGGGCAAACAGCAAGTTGCTTGCGAGCCATATAAATTTCCATGTAACATTGCAAGGTAAAACTGTCAGCAAACGATGGAAAAATGTCAACGACTCTCCTATACTTAATATCTCTAACTCATTATAAGAAAACATTAAATAAGCTCAGTTTTTCATGGTGGTCCTAGATATAAGAAAATTATGGATCGAAAGAATGTAAATATAATTTTGTTCTTGGCACAAAACTTGATTAAGCCTGCAATTTAGGATAAAAATGTTTTTTTTAGGGGATATATTTGTCATTGTAAAATTATTTAGGGAAAAAATGATCTAGATATATTTTTTGTTATAATATAATAACTATTTTGCCTTCAAAATAAAAAAATAATAATCCTTTTATGATGGGTTTTTTAAAAAAAATAAAGAGAAAAGTTATGATCATACTTTTGAAATATAATGCATAAAAAGGTTTCTTCATCCTTTTATAAAAAAAACCAGGTTATTTTATTTTTTTATAACATCAAAATGATATGTGCTCATGGAAAAGGTCTACTTCTTGGGTTGCAGTGAAGGTTATTATACTATTTTTATTTGGTTATCTCAAATGCCGGTTAATTAACTTAATCTAAGTTAGCTAGTATTTTTTTAATCAATGTTTTTTATTTAATTTTGATTTTTTTCTAGGTTTTTTTTTTGAAAGTCTATTTTTTTATTCTGATTTCATGTTGTGAGTGACAAGTCAATCGAATTAACTTGGGTTAAGTTGATTTTTTTTCTTAATTTCTTTATGATTTCATTATTTTTTTAGTTTCATCACTTTGCATTAAAATTATTTGCCCTTGAACTTTATCGATTTAAAAAAAATTAAAAAAAGAGTAATTAAAAGAATAAAAACTAAAATTGGATAAAATAAAATATCAAAAATAAAATGTCGAGGGATGAAGTTAAAACAAAAAATAATCAAAAGAATAAGGATTATATTTGATATAAAAATTGAATAAAACCAAATGGAAAGGGAAGAAATTAAAGAAAAAAATAATAAAAAAAACCAAAAACAAATAAAAACCAATCAAACGAAAGAGAACCATAATAGAAAAAAAAATTGAAAGACAACTTTGAATTTTTTTTTTTTAGATTAACGTGGGTGTCCGGGCCAGCTTTCGCGCACTACGACTAATCTCACGGGCCCTGAAGTTAACGACCATGTAAGCCTCTAGTGATCATTATATGAGCAACCAAGGACTCGAACCTGAGATCACAGAGGGAGCAAACTCCTTGATCCCAAGTCCTTATCATTTGGCCACCATCTAGATGGTTAAAACAACTTTGAATTTTAGCTGACTTAACAATGAAGAGAGAAAAAAGATAAAAAAAAAAAACTTTTTTACTAATATCAAACCACTGCGAATTAAACTACATATGTTGTTTTATTAGCTGCACCACCACTAAATATTTTAGAAAACACAGCGGTTAAACCTTTTTGGAGTTTAAAAGACACTATACGCATCACTTGAAAAATGCTGACGATGTCCGCTCGTTAACGCATGCTATCCTTGTACCGATTATAATTTATATATAT